>JAMZAV010000843.1:0-594798 GCA_024449915.1 Sweltsa coloradensis | reverse complement strand
ATTTAATATGTTGTAATAATAACAGAATAAATTATGTTACGTCTTTAGGTCGCAGAAAAACAAAAATTTAACATGGTTGAATTTTTCCAAGATGGCGGATTTTTTCCCATGACAATTAATTATTTATATCAATAGGGGTTGTTAATAATAACAATGGAAAAAAAATCAAGTCATTTGGTCACTTGGATGACCTGTTAGAGCAAACAATCTGTAAAATACAACATGGCGGAGTTTTTCTAAGATGGCGGATTTTCCCCAAGTGGGATTTTTTGGGAACTTGAGTTTTTTGTTCAGGGACATCCCCTGAACATATTCCAGCAATAATATTTGAGGAACATTAAATGTCCGGGTCAAAGTCTAATTTGCCTGTACTTTAATGGCCATGTAAAATATGAACATTGTAGTCCCACCCGTTTGGTCAGAATCGGCCCAAATGTCACGAAAATATCGCACTTAAAACCGAAAAAAATCGTAAAAGTACGATATTCATGAGAAATATTTTCTTCGATTGTACCCAAAAACGTGGCAAGTCTAAGTTCAGAGATTTCGAAGGCCCCCATAAATTTTCATAAAGATCGCATATGCCGTTTGCCCGGTAGAGAGCGAACAAACAGACAGAAAAAAAAAACATTTGAGCTAAATTTTTTGGGAGGTCAGTGAAATTGAAGTCTTCGCTTCGCTCATCCAACAAAGTTTTATTAAATGTAGTTTTATGTTTACTATAACTAGGAAAACGTTTAAGTCCCGCCGCGTTGATGGATGAGCTTTTTTGTAAGTTTTTAGTTTGCGTAGGACCACTTTTCCGTTGCAAGTGCTTTTTTAATGCATTGTAGGTGATTGTTGTCAAGTTTCTATTGTTACTTGTTATTATAAACCTAAAAAAACTCATATTAAAACATTTATTCTATGGATTCGGGCTAACTTTTTCAACTTTTTCTTTCAAAAAGCAATACATCACCATTACCTTAATGTCCATGTGAAATATGAACGTTGTAGCCCCACCCGTTTGGTCAGAATCGGCCCAAATGTCACGAAAATATCGCACTAAAAATCGAAAAAAATCGTAAAAGTACGATATTCATGAGAAATATTTCTTCGATTGTACCAAAAAAACGTAACAAGTCTAAGATCAGAGATTTCGAAGGTCCCCTCAAATTTTCATCAAGATCGCATATGCCGTTTGCCCGGTAGAGAGCGAACAAACAGACAGAAAAAACAAAAACAAAAAACACCCGAGATAATTTTTTTGGGGGGTCGGTGAAATTGAAGTCTTCGCTTCGCTCATCCCATAAAAAATCATAAAAACTTATGATACTACCTTATTTTTATAAATTTTATATATACCCGACCCATTTAATTGAGAAACCAAATAAGTCCACGATAATAATTACACCCTCGTAATTATGAAATAACGTGCTCATAAATATCAATATCAACAAAAATTAATATAACTATGCCACATCTAAATTACTACTTCAAAAAGCCTGCATTTTTTGACTTCAGGGTATTAAGTGCACGTTTTTCGCGTTTTACTCAGAACAATGGTTACATGACTTATTCGGTTTCTCAAATAACTAATTCGCTTTTTAACGTACTCTTTGTTTGTGCATAGGGATATCGAACTATATAAGCAAATACATGCGAACATAATTAATTGTGTTAAACAAATGTGTTAATTATACTAGGAAAACGCAAAAGTCGTTGTTAGATGAGTGTGTGAGTCATGTGTTTAGTACCCGGCAACATTCCATTTCCTCCCCCTACCTAAGCTGGATCCAGCATGGGTCTTTCCTCCCTAGCCTATCATAGGCTTTAGAGTGGCGCATTATGACCATACAGTTGACGCGCCCTTATACCAAATAAATTCAAAATCCTATCATTTATACCTTATTATATCAATGAACTAAAATGCTTATGCTCCCGGGGACTCAACACATTACTCGCTCACCCGTCTAACAACGACTTTGGCATAAATTTGTTAAATTATATGATTGTGTATGTAAAATAGCAAAAATGTTTGTAAAGATTTCTGCTACTAACTCGATCTACTACTACCACTATCACTACCAGTACCACTACTACTGAAAGAAATGCAACAAAATTATTAGTAAATTATTTAGTAAGTACATGCACTGTGCACAATATACTCACTAGATGACCTTGTACTGGCTTAACTACTAATATCCTGTTAATATTACTAGAGTTCTATGCGGTTTAGGGATATGCAGACAAAATTCGAATTGTAAACAGACACAGCTTGTTTGTAGCCCCCTTTGTTTTCAAGCACAGTTACAATCCGCATAGAATGCTAGTAATGTGAAGGAAGTCTATGAATAATGCAGAGAGTAAAAAATATATGAATCTACAGTACCGTAGTCCCAACATTCACTCTGCTACAAATGTAGTATTGATTAATTGTTGAAGATACAAAATTGCAAATATTTTATAAATCAGAATGCTTCAACAAATTGAGATCAGAATACTACAAAGAAAACAAAATACTTAGGTCATGTTCATGTTTTTTTTTATTTAAGAAATTTAAAAACATATATTACAGATTTCAGATACATAATATGGTTTACATTTACATACATACAGTTTAAGTATTAGCCCCAAAAGAGACCAGGTGGCTTGCAGGAGGGGGCTTCCACAGACAGGTTATTGACTTGTGTAAAATGGTGGTAGAGATAATTTAAAACATGCAAGTAATCTTAATAATAACAAATTACAAATAATACCCAATAGCAGTGGAATATAATTAACCCTTTACTCATTAGGTGTTATTAATAGAATAGTTGAACCAATCATTCATACTCTGCAGTACTTTCTCAAAATTTCTTCAGACTTACACCTTATGAATGGAATATTAAATAAAAGTAGCTTAATTTGGTACAAGTTTTTTTTCCTTTGCAGAGAGGGGCTTTTTCAGCTATTCTTCTTTCTTGTTATCCAGTATAAAATGGCTTCTTTCTCTGACCTGCTCATATCATTGAGCAGGGAGTCAATGTCATTCTGAAATGCGGCGCACCTGAAAGGTGTGCTCTGTCTTGGGATTCAAAGTTACATAATTTACAAGTGGCCGGTTCAGTGGTGATGTTGAATCTGTTCAGATGGTGTTGCAGAACTGTAAATGAAAATAACCATCAAAGTGGCGTATTTATAATGGCATGATAACACGTATGATAAATACAATAAAGGGCCCAAGTTTTAACTTCTGTCAAGATGGTTAATGTAGAAACAAGGAATGAGTCGAAGGCCCTCACCAGTTTTTGTACGTAAGTATACTTTCGACAGAACAGAACTAAGCTGGAACTTATTGTATTAAACACATTTAAAGAAATTAAAATGTCTCATATTTCTAAATGTTTGAGATTTTCATTTATACTGAAAATAGAGTTAGTATTGAATGTGAGTGTGAGTGAGTGAGTGTGTGCGTGTGAGAGTGTGGGTATCAATATTCTTAAGTTCGAGTATAATTTTATACCATTTTGAATACAGGGATGGGAACTTTGCAAGTATGCTTTATAAATAGATTCACAACATTCCCTTTCCTGACGTTTCGATAACAAATGTAGAGAGGTGCATCACACGGCACTTATACAAGCAATACACATGCCATTGTCTACTTCAAAACAAATGTTTATTTTCCACTATTTTTCAATCACTTGCACAAGACTGCAACACAATGTAGATTGGTCTTCATTCATTAAGAGCAGGTCGTTAGGTGGATGAATTACTATTTTATTGCAAAGATGTTCGTTGTGTTCTATATACTACTACATCTTCTTACATCGGGGTCGGGAACCTGCGGCTCCTGAGTGGGTCTAGCCTGACTCTATAGTTTTGTTAAGAAAAGTCTCTAAAATCCAAAGTCAACTAAGTCAAGTCGGCTGTCAACATGAGCGACGCAAATAAACATGAAATATACATTGAAAATCGTTAGTATTAATAGTGATTGGACTGAAAAATTTGGTGTTATTGATTGTAGAATGTTGTGGCTTTCAACTTTGTGTAATATAATATGTGAAGTTTTCTTCTAATAAAAAAGTAACATTTAGTGACATTTTTTTACTTCATAGAACAGTTTTCCCATTAAATATACAAAAAAAAACAAAAAAAACTGTGCTGAACTGCGGAAGAAGCCACGAGCTGTGCAGGTTCTACCTGTTTGTGCGTACACGTGTTTTAAAGCATAAATTGTTTAACAATCATCAGGCATAAAGTTAAAACTGTGCACATATAAACCACATTTTCAAATTATCGTATCAAAAATTCAATCACAAATTTAACATTGCTTAAACAGAACACTATATATAAAAATTTAAAACATATTATGTCGTCCATTTGTACCCTAAAAAATTAAACTTCGTTATATGATATTACTATTTTTTAATTATCCTACTATGGCTCCAACTAGCAACCACTTTCAAATTTTCCATAAAATTGGCTCCTTAGAAAAAAAAGGTTACCGACTCCTGCCTTGCATGGTCCTGCTTCGCACACTGCATTCTCTACTTCTGCCACCCCTATTCTACTTCCTGTCAGCACAGTTTTAGGAGGCTGTGACTGGGTGACAGAAAAAACACGTGATGACATTTTATAAACTGAATATTTACACCACACTTTCACATCTAAATTTTGACTTTGAATCTATGTACAAGATACAGTTACTCTCAATGTATTTCTATATACATTCTTAGTTCTCACATGGTCGTACTCGTTGTGCGATTAGGAACGTAATTCAACTGCCGCAACAATCAAATATCAAACACACGTTATGTTGGGAATATGTAATGAAATGCAGTTGAAATTATCAATAAGATACTTGAATTATTATATTAATATTAAATATATACATAGTATCACATATAAACAGCATTGCCAACAAGTAGTCAAGAGAAAAAATAAATCTCTCGTTACACTTGACAGTTCTGCTAGCAGCAAGAGAAACAAGTTTCCTCTAAAACTACTAGACTATAGAGTCTGTACGTATCTTTAACAATATCACAGTCAAGTTAAACTTTTACGACAATTGCTATGAATCAATATTAATACGATAAAATACAATTCTAAAATAAATATAAGGTTGGTTATCGCTTACTCGTCGATTGCGTCGGGGCCTACAGGGTTGGCTTGGTCGCTTTGATTTAAAGTCCTCCACTGAAAATCAGTTATATAACTGAGTGGATAGACTCTAAATACAATTTATTTTATTTATTTATTTATTTGTTTACTTCACTTTTGGTCTAAAAACCGACCACCGGCTTCGAACTATGACTCATTATGAACGTACAAATTGTACGTTACCTACTAATAAATATTATGCAATCAATTTTAACACTTGTTTCGCGGGAACTTTTTCGGTTGGTATGGAACAGTTTTTAACACTGTTTTTCTTCAATAAAACCAACGAAAAGTGAGTGAACGAGGCATTTGTCATCGTAAAAATGAAAACAGCCAACAATGGAGATAGTACCAACCTTTTTCACTAACATACTCCACCTACAAAACCTTTAACGTCTCTATTTTAAATATAAAGGACTTTTAACGGAAAAGTACTTTCGTTTAAAATAGCGACTTTAAAGGTTTTGAAGTTTTTTTTGTTACTATAATACCAAAAACGAGATGATTCTATTTTGGATTTTTAAATTTTTTTTTTTTGTGAGGTTACTTGCAGTGAGTAGAACATTCTCAGCACGGCAGGTCTAAAATGGCGCCCGAAAACAGTGAAATATGCGAGTGATTAGTAAGAGTAATTAACCTATAATTGTATATTTTGTGAGTGATTAGTATTAATAAATCGTTAATAAAGAGTTATACTTTATTTATTTCTCATTTGAAGTTGTGTTTCCATTGATTTTAATGAAAAAAAAACAATGTTAAATAACTGGTCCATACCAACCGAAAAAGTTCCGTTTTGCGTTTGTTGCCGAGATATGAGCACTTTAGTCGGAGAATCAACAGGCTATGTTCGCAGTTCGCACAAGTCACTAGCTTGTACCCAAAGAGCCTGTACCCTGGGACTGCGAGTTTCCTCTCGCTTCTCGCAGCGCAGTTCCAGTTATCGCCGCTAAGTCGCAGCACTGCACGGTCAGCCTGCAAGGTGTCGCGCAGGCAGCCCGCCGTACACCACAGAACATTACTAGTCTATGTGTGCCAAAATCCTTGGTCAGCTGCAGGCTACATACAGCACATACTTTCTCTGTATCTACAGAGGCTACAGCCTGGAGGGAACGGCTTCATTAATTCTTTCTTTCTTTTCTATGTTTCTTTCGTCTAAATTTTTCATTACTATTGATATTGTTAGCATTTGACATGAATGAGCCATCCATATGGGAGTGTTTTTTACCTCGTGAATATCACATGTAGCAGTTTCTTTCTGCGTTTTGTCGATTTATTTATTAGTTACGTACTATATCGGCCTTCATTAATTTGTATGTGCATTTTACTTTTTGAAACTTGTAACGGTCATAATCATTAACTATAAGGGTGATTGTAGATAAATTGGCCAATCCACCAGCAACCTTTTAGTTAATATTCATGACCCTTACATGGTTCTAAAAGTGAAATGCATATTTAATTTAATGTTGGCCGATATAGTATCTAACTAATAAATAAATTGACTAAGAGCAGAAAGAAACTGCTGGATGTGATATTCAAGTGGTAAAAAACACTCGTGGCTCATTCATGTCCAATGTCTATAGAATTTATTCTTATAGTAACAACTATACGTTTTGTTTATTTTTCAACTGATATTAAGAGTCTTCATCCTAAATAATTATATATAATTATACATAACTAGACCTTAGACCCTAGAGATGCTGAAGCACCTCTTAGATTGTGTGGATGGGTGCCCAGGGGCTGAAGCACACCTCAGATTGTATGGATGGGTGCCCAGGGGGTGAAGCACACCTCAGATTGTGTGGATGGGTGCCCAGGGGCTGAAGCACACCTCAGATTGTATGGATGGGTGCCCAGGGGCTGAAGCACACCTCAGATTGTATGGATGGGTGCCCAGGGGCTGAATCACCTCTTAGATTGTCTGGATGGGTGCCCAGGGGCTGAAGCACCCCTCGGGTTGTCTGGAGGGGTGCTGTGCAGTGTGGACCCTCCATATATATTCTGAATCTTGAAAAATCGGCATATATTAATAAGAAAGTTTTGAGTTTTATCTTCATTCACAAAAACGTTCCAAGATTAACATCAATCTATTTTCAAGATATAATTCAAATTACTTTAAACTAATCAACGTAATCTTTCTTATTCTATTAACAATAATAATAAATCACCAATTGTGTCATTTTCCAGGTTTTTTTACGTGTAGTTTATTATATGGATTATGTGGTTAAAAATTTTTTTGGGGGTAATGGGCCCTTTTAACATAATAACCTTAACTGAAATATTGACCGAGGTCTTAAGGCAAACGCAGTTCCTACGTAGGTAACTGAAACACAAACTAAAGTCTTTAAGTTTATCTTTACATAAGGGCGCGTGAACCGTTAGGTCATAATGCATCTCTCTGTGTCTGTGGGTAGGACACCATCGTGCAGGACAGAACCTGTCACAGCAAGGGGAGGGAAAGAAGGAAGTTTCTCATATCGCCGGCCAGAGCTCGCCTCTGGATTCGGGAGGTAAATACTCACCTACAAACTAGCTGAGTTTGCGAGATTGACTTTTCCTTTTCTCGCTTTCAACTCTTTGCAAAATTCTACAACGGGGTGGAAGGTGTGGCTCGTTCTTTTCAGCGAGCCCCCCCCCCCCCCCCCCTTCCCTATCCAAGTAAGACTCTCGTGTTAAACAACCTATTGCTCAACAGTCAACTTGTCAACACACGAATATTCTTTTCCCTCGATACTTGAGGTGTGGCCCAGGTTATCACACTGATAAAGCCTATCAGTCGTTGACAAGAGACTAATAAACACGGTTCCAAAAGATCCCTAGCAATGATTACTAATCAGACCCTGGCCACTATCTACCTCATAGAGAGGAGCTCACGAGTGCAGAAACTCTTATCATTCGCAGCATTCTAGGTGAAAAGTTCGGACATCTTTTACATTCGAAGTACTTGATTTCGGAACTGTTTGATTCTGTTCTATTTTTCGGTAGTATCAGAGTTAGTTTGTGTGTTTTTACTTCTTGTATTTTACTGGAGTTGCGAGAAAAAAGATTACCTCATTGATAAATAAGCATGGTGAGTTCTATATTTAAGTTCCCTTTTTTTAATTCTACCCAGAAACAATGTATTAACCAACTTCAGTTTATAAGCTAGGTTGTGCGTGTGAGGGGACTGAGTTAGGCTGAAGCAAAATATTATTTTGTAATTACAAATGTCTCTTATGATACAAAAAAAATAGTCTTTAGAAATCCATGGCTAATATGTACGCTTTATTGAGAACTTTGCAAAGTTTCATATAGGCCTAAGTCGGATGCTTCTTGGCCGAGCGAATAGCTATACTTGCTAACCGCCAACTGTGTCTTATTCCCTTGCCCCCCCACCCCCTTGGCTCCCTTGGCCCATCTCAAATGCGCGCGCACTCAGGTGTTGATGATTTCTGTTGAACTGTTCGTAATATCATTACGAAATTTTGCATGGATGTTTATAAAGTACTTATTGTTATCTGCAATTGGTTGCAAAAAATCAGCCTTATAGGTCCATTGCGTGACATAAGTCCAAAACGTGAAAAAATGGGAAATCCAAAACGTGGATTATAATTCTGTAAATTCCCACCAAACCGTTCGTATGATAAAACCTAATGAACCTGCGCGATCACATTGATAAACGTTGATATCCAGGATGCAAATTTGAGTTTAACTAGGAAAACGCTTAAGTCCCGCCGCGTTGATGGATGAGCTTTTTAAAGGTTTTAGTTTGCGTGGGATATCTTTACTTTTGCAAGTGCTTTGTTTTGCTGCCTACGCATTGAAGGTGAATGTTGTCAAGTTTCTTTTGTTTCTTGTCAATTGGTATTATTTACCGTAAAAAACTTGTATTAAAAGCTTTATTTCTATGGATTCTGGCTAAATTTTTCCACTTTTTCTTTCAAAAGGTAATACATAACCATAACCTTAATGTCCATGTATAATATGAACGTTGTAGCCCCAAACGTTTGGTCAGAATTGGCCCAAATGGCACGAAAATAGGTCACAAAAAGTCAAAAAACGTATATTAAAAGCTTTATTTCTCTCGATTCTGGCTAACTTTTTCAACTTTTTCTTTCAGAAAGCAATACATCACCATTACCTTAATGTCCATGTGAAATATGAACGTTGTAGCCCCACCCGTTTGGTCAGAATCGGCCCAAATGGCACGAAAATATCGCAATAAAAATCGAAAAAAATCGTAAAAGTACGATATTCATATGAAATATTTCTTCGATTGTACCCAAAAACGTGGCAAGTCTAAGTTCAGAGATTTCGAAGGTCCTGTCAAATTTTTATCAAGATCGCATATGCCGTTTGCCCGGTAGAGAGCGAACAAACAGACGGAAAAACAAAAAAAACAAAAAAAAACAAAAAAACACTTGAGCTTAATTTTTTGGGGGGTCAGTGAAATTGAAGTCTTCGCTCCACTCGCTTCGCTCGCTACGCTCATCCAAAAAATATGTGCACTTGGAATAAACTCCCGAAGTTAACCAAAATAAATAAATTTCGGTGATTTTACTAATTTTTTATTCAAAATCAATGAATGAATACGCGAAATGGATAGCATTTAGATTTATTCTTCATTAACCTACTCACCCACTCACTCTCACTCACTCACTCACAAACACTGCGATCACTCGTGTAATCATTTTACAAGGTCCCACACGCAAAATTAAAAAAAATCAGGGGTGAGAGAGAGAGATACAGAGCTTTTAACTAAATGATGAATTATTTTCACCATTAATAAACGAAAATTGACTTTTATTTTCGCCCCAAATACCTGCCTCTGCCTATATTGTTAAAAGATTTCACAGCCTGTCGCCCTGAAAAGCTTCTATCAACAACGCATGCTCTTCAGAGTAGTGGTAATATGAGGTTTATTGCATTGCAGTATCATATTGGATCAATATATTGAAAAAGTAACAAATAATTGCAATGTAATTCTAAATTCGTAAACTACCGTAATATTGGATGTTGCCAAATTGATGGTAATATTACCGGTCACGTCGCGTGACACACGCACAGATGGTCTGACAACAAGTGATGGATATAAGGGCGCTTCGCTCCCTTTCCACAAGTATCATTTAAGTGTATAGGTCCCTACTAGGAAAACGCCAAAGTAGTTGTTAGACGAGTGAGCAAGTCATGTGTTGCATAGGCGCCGACTCGGGGGGGGGGGGCTCGGGGGCTAGATCCCCCCTGAGATTTCTATATATTTTTAAAATTTGTACTTGATTGTTTAAAAAAAAACTGGTGACAATATCCCGATTTAGTTATCCGGTAATGATTTTCTGAATGAAATCAGTGTATTTTAGTGAGGGCTCATAGTGGTAGAATAGGGGCCTAGTACAAAATGTGTTACTTATTTTTTTCTTTAGTGGAAATATCAGAAATTTTCTGCTAAAAAAATCATATAAAATTAACAGTAACTTTAGGCGGAAGGGCTTTCCAAAGTTTTCAAAAATCAAATTTGCTAGAATGAACAGAAGAACGGTGTTAGACGGAACTAAAAAAATTGAATATTGTCACCTTTTTCTTAAAAACACCACTTTGAAACAACTGGACGGTAACTTTGGGCTCCTGGCCTGTCCAAAGTTGGAAAAAGTCCAAATTATAGCTAAGCAAATTGCAAATTGAGATGAGAGTTTTTTCTTTGGTAGCCTATGGTAAGTCTCTTGGAGATTTTTCGCTCTTTCATAAAAACACCATTTCTAAAAATCTTATGGTTACTTTGGGCCCCATGACTGTCGAAATTGTGTTAATAAATTAAATGAACAGTGTAAATTGTGATAAGAATGGTTTCATTTCGTGGAATTATTAGAAGTTGCCTTATCTTTCACGTAAATATAATTTTCAAAACGTTCGATTTTTTAATTAACTTTTTGACAAAAAGCTGCCCAAAGTAGGACACATTATTTCATATCGGAATTTTTCGGATGATCGAAATAAAGATGCAAATTGGAACTTGGAGAGATGAAAGATTGTCTATTCTTTCATAAATGCACCATTTCAATAGAATCTGATTCTAACTTTGGGCACATGGGCTGTCAGGGGTAGGCCTAGGTAAAAAAACAAAAAAATGTGGTGTATAATACGGTAGCTTATATCTGTGGACTAGAACAATAGTAAATGTTCTGCTCTGTCATAAAATCACAATAAAATATCAAATCTAGCCGTAATTTTGAGCCCCATGGTCATACGTATCTAAAGTGGGGAAAATCAAAACTTTAAAAGTAGCAGAATAATGCTGTAATTAGGATAAGACTAATTGGAAATTTTTCGCTCTTAAACAAAACACCATCTTTAAAAAATCGGGCGGTAATTTAGGCACTAGGGCTATCCAAAGTAGGAAATGAAGCTTATCTGACTTTGGATAGCCATGGGGTCAAAAAGGCAATAATCAAAACCAAACTTCATGTCCTCAGTTTTTTATGCATCGAGAGATTTTTGAGCCCCCCCTGAATTTTAAGAAGTCAGCGCCTATGATGTGTTGAATAGTGCCTACGCGGGAACATCTGCATACAAGTTGATTGATATGTAGGTAATAGTCATAAAGGCTGATGAAAGCAAAGATCTTCGGGATAAATCAGAAGAAAGACTAAATGAATCAAATGAGTGGTTTACAGCTAACAAACTTATTTTAAACTCCAAAAAAACAAACTATATCCAATTCCACTCAATTCAGAAGATTAAATCTTTAAATAAAATACCATACCTAACTAATTTTTCAGATAATTCAAATATAACACAAGTTTCATCAAATGTATTTCTAGGCTTAACAATAGACCAACATCTAACATGGCACGATCATATCAATACATTAATACCAAAACTTAATTCGTCTTGTTATGCTATAAGGACCATCAAGCAGATAAGTAACATCCCCACAGCCAAAATATGCTACTATTCATTATTTGAGTCATAGGCCTATATAAGCTACGGAATTGAATTTTGGGGTATATCGACCCACATTCATAAAGTTTTTATTATACAAAAAAAGCAATTAGAGCAATTTGTTCCCTTGATCCCACAGAACACTGCAAACCTTTTTTTTATTCGCCACAAAATCCTTACCATTTCATGTTAATACATTTTCAAATCAATATTAGTAATTAAAAAAAATATACACACCTACTCAGTAAATGCAAATGTCCATGATCATGACACACGTAAAAAAAATCACCTACAGCTAAACTCATATCACACAAAACTTGGACAAGTAACCTCAGACTACTTACATAAATCTCTTTACAACCATCTTCCAGAATCCATTAAAAACATTTCAAGCTATGACCGTTTCAAACGTGAACTAAAACAAATTTTAATTCTAAAAGCCTACTATTATCTTATTGATTACTTAAATGATACACTCACAGAAATTCCTGTTATCACTTGATATATATTATTGATTAACTATAATATAATGAAATGAACCTTATTTTATTACTTTCAATAATTATTATTATTTACAATGTATTACATATTATGACAATTTCTCATTATATTAGTAGCCTATGGTTAAGAATAATAAATACATTGTGAACTTATAAAATTATACATTAAATTATACATTTCATAAAAAGTATTTTTTATTTTATTTAGCTAAAGGACACATACACTAAAAATTGTGTTGTTGTTACATAAAATGTACAATTTGTCCTAATAAAAAATTGAAATTGAAAAAATTGAAATGACAGGGTTATGAGTTTATTTGTTATAAGGGCGCGTCAACTGTAAGTTAGTAGTTTTAGGGCGCCATGATAGGTCAGTATACGAAATACGTGTAATGATTGCAAGGTTTTCTGACGAGCGAAATTAGGGGGTACCTTGAGCGTAGGCCTATAAGATTCGATACACATTGGTCACTGCATGATATTTTCACAGTCTGACAAGTAACAAATGAAAAGTATTTTTTCAAAAACAAAATCATTGTTGTTACAATAATTCCTACACATTTGCAGCCTATCTTTCAATTTATTATTTCTTGTAGGTTTAAATCGCAATGGATCTAACTGATTTTGTTAGCAGTGTCAGTTAACTCGCACCGCATCCGGATGTCTGTTTAAAATTTCAGCGCAATCTATTCAGAGATTCGGCTAATTTTTAAAGAACATTCACACACTCACAGAATCACGGAAGTGCCAATTTTCTTGAATTGTAAGTTAGTCGCTTTGCTCACTCGTCTAATGATTAGCACTTGATTATTGTTATTGTCGCCCGGGGAGGAATTCTACCCAGAGCATTCCTCTGCTGATCTTGATAGGCGAGACAGGAGGCAGAGTCTACCTCGCAAACATTCTCCAGTAATAAGAGAGGTGTGTTTCTCCCGGAAACTACTGGCGAGCTCTGGTTGTATCGTCGGCAAGCTTCTGCCCCCCGTGACGATCCAAGTTAAGTGACATTAGTGCTTCAAACTCCAGATTTAGTGCTGCCAATTTTTTCAGACTATTTCAACCTATGTCCGGGGCGCCAAGTTAATGCAGCAACCTGCCTGTGGCTGGATCTGACCAGCAAGGGTCTGCCTTCCTCACACCCCTAGGCTAGAGTGGCGCATTACGGCCTTAAGTTTGTCATGTCCTTAGCCAATTCAACAAAAAAAATCTTAAGCCAACCCAATTCGTATTGACTTTCTGATCTGTTTATTTCAATAGGAAGCCGAGAATGGGGATACTACTTCCGTTGAGAGGCCGGGGTATTCTGACGTCATCGGAAGAGCTGAGACTGAGGTCTTTACTTCCGGTGAGGGGCCGGGGTCTTCTGACGTCATCGCAGGAGCCGAGACTGTAGTCGCTACATCCGGTGAGGGGCCGGGGTCTTCTGACGTCATCGCAGGAGCCGAGACTGTAGTCGCTACATCCGGTGAGGGGCCGGGGTCTTCTGACGTCATCGCAGAAGCTGATGATCAAGGAAAACCGTGAGTAATAATTTTGCTATAATAACTTAATGTTTCGTATTCTTCCCTTCTATGTCAGCCAACGTTATAGGGTTAACGCTTAACTATAGTACAGGGCATAGGGGTCTAAGAGCATGCTAAGAGGGCGGGGGAGCTGCTCTACAACCCAACACAACCTCTCAGTTAGCAAGGGAGAAGTTTACTACCCAAAGCTTTATAGAAAAGCACTTCAGTATTAGAAGACCCACAAACACAAAAACTTGTAAATAAACAGCCAAACCTTTTGCAACTAAAATAAATGATATCTAAAAAAAAAATGCCAAGCATATAATTCAATACAAATTCAAATTAAATAAAAATTATACCAAATAAATAAAAGGCTAAATATAACTATTATTTAAATATAAAATTTTTATGAACTAAAAAATAAAGTAAAATCAATTTTAAATGATTTTACAGAAAAATTTAATTCAATGTCGTAAATTAACTTTAAAAATAATGATTCACAAAACGATTACTTATTTTCTCTGGTTTTTGTTTGCTCATATTAAATTATTATTATTGAAGATAGCCTAACTGTTCCGTTTATATAATCATTTTGCATAGCATGATTTTTTAAGTATATTTACGACATTGAATTTTATTTTTCTGTAAAATCATTTGATATTGATTTAACTTTATTTATTAATTAATTAATTATTTATTTATTTATTTATTTATTTATTTATTTATTTATTTATTTATTTATTTATTTATTTATTTATTTATTTATTTAACGTCTATCCTATTCAGTTATAAAAACTGATTTACAAAGGAGGACAACTAAATAAATCTAATTACATAGATGCAGACACAACAATGAACTTTGAAATAGTAATATTACAACAATGCATTAAATACTCAACAAATTTGATAACAAATAAAAAGGATATTAAATGCAATTTATGAATGAATCGAATAATATATAAAAAAAAGGGGGTGGGGAATGAAAAGAAAAGAAAAAAGAAAAGAAAAAGAAAATAAAAGAAAAAAGAAAAAATGAAAGGAAAAAAAAGAAAGAAAGAAAGAAAAAAGAAGAAGAAAAAAAAACATTAAAAAAGAAAAACGAAAAGAAAAGAAATTAAATTATTTTTTAGTTTAGAATTTTTTATATTTTAATTATATTTAGCCTTTTATTTATTTTGCATAATTGTTATAAATGTGATTTCGTATTGAATTATATGCTTGTAATTTTTTTAGAATATCATTTATTTTAGTTAAGAAAGGTTTGGCTGTTTATTTACAAGTTTTTGTGTAGTGGGATTTCATTTATTTTTTTATTTAATTTTTTTTAAATAAACTGCTTAGTTTTAGATAGCTGGTGTAATGACCAGATGCAGCAGTGTGACGTATAGTAGTATCTATGAGTGTGACCTTCGTGGAAGATGGAAGATAGAAGACTCAGTTTTATTGCCATCTCTCCAATTAAAATTGATTTTTTCGGCACACCAGCCAATTTTAAAACTCGGTTGGTCAACGAGGTTTTACAACTAGTTATTTAGCTCCAAAAATTTAATTTTAATAAAGAAGTAATAATTTCTATGGTATTATGCCAACTGACAATAGAATTTGACACATCTCGTGGCCATAAGACTTGCTTTTTGTACCACATTGTAGGTGATTATTGCCGAGTTTCTATAGTTACTTGTTGATTAAATACCTGTACAAGGCTAATATACAATAATAAAACAAGCCATCCTCTGGTTTTGGGAACATTATCCTCCCTTTTACACGGTTTTATTCTATTCGCATGTACAACCTTTTTTTTCCCTTATTAAGCTTCAACTTGTAGTTTTCTTCGCTGATCTTTTCTAAAATTTCTTACGGGCCATTCTAATGGTAGGACAGTTTTTTACATACTCCAGGCTTGACTGCGGTGTTACGCAGATACACGAAATCCCCTACACCATACTATTGGGGCTTCGCTTTGCGATCATAATACTTTTTCCGCGTTTCGCGTGCCTTTTTGTTGTTCTGTCTGACCAATTCGTATGCGTCGTTTAAGTCGGTCAGCGAGCGCTTGCTGCTGCGGGGATTCATGTCCTACTAGCTTAGGAGCTATATTATCATTGAAGGGCAATACGGAATTCCACTGCTATGGTTGTGGGCAACCCGGGCATTACAAACGGAACTGTAGTCGATATGGAGGAAAGCAGCCGTACAAGTCGCGGCAGCAGGTCGTGAGTGGTTCTAAACCCCAAGATACGCCTTCAGAAACCCCGACCTGTACCAAATGTAAGAAATCTGGGCATTTGGCTGCTCAACGCAAGCCCAGGCGGCGTCAGGGGAAAACGGAAACCTTCCCCAAACGCCAACAGTTTGACGCGAGCCCCATCGTCAAACACGGACTAGCTAGATCGTTAGTCGTACCTAGTGAAGCTACTCCCGTAACAGAGGACAGCGAAGTCCTCATAGAGATTAGTATAGAGGGACAGGCTAGACAGCTGTTAGTAGACACAGGTGCTACAATCTCTTTACTGCAACCAGGAGTAAGCAAAGCTACACTACGGACTAATCGATTAAAGGCTAGGGGTGTAACAGGAAATTAATTAAGTATAGACGGGCTGCAATCTGTTACGTTCGACCTACATGGTGTGAGTTATATCCACCAATTTCGTGTAGCCGAACTAGACCTACCATATGACGGAATAATCGGGAGTAGATTTTCTTAAGCGAAAAAAGTTTTACTCGATTTTGCAGCGCACCAACTTCACATAGATAATCGCAAAATACCGTTTACCAGCACAACTGCAAATACACAGAAATGTGTAAAATGCACATCTTGTTCTACAAGATTCGTAACTGATGGGAAAGGGAGTTACTACCCTGGCCTGTCAAGAATCGCCTAATGGGGGGAAGGGAGTAGTAAACCCGGCCACGCAGGTCTCGTCCGAAGCCCGAAAGAGTGCGATGGCACCTATGGAACACTTAGGACAGGCACATAGACAAGATAGCATTGCGCAGTCTGTAAACGCGATACCTTCTAGCTGGCAAGTATATGCGCAAGAGTCTACTTGGCTGCCGCCGCGCAGCAAAGTGATCGTCTACGGTAGACTAGAACCAAGAGGTGACGAGTTGCCTAAAGAAGTAGTTGTCGAACCTATGAAGATACAACTACATGGTGTACTGGTAGCCAGAGTTGCTGCCAAAATCACCAGTAATCTTGTTCTTCTCAAGGTCATGAGATAGGATCAGACGCTATTCAGATACAAAAAAAACACCATTAAAATGGATGCTCAAATTAAAAGAGCCGAAATCCTCTCGAATGACTCGCTGGATGGTCCGATTATCTGAATTTCAATACAAGGTGATATATGAACCGGGTAAAAGTAACACAAACGCTGACGCGCTGTCGCGACAAATTAACACAGTAAACACGAAATGCGAATGCCACATCCTACCAGACATCAGTAGGGACCTCATTTGGAAGCATTGCTGCGATGCAGCTATGCGACCAGTGAGGGCAGTCCCCACCATAGGCAAGCGTGAAAATCTTCCAATTATAAGTAGGGATCTCATTCTGGAGAAACAGCAAACCGACGATTTTTGCCAAAACGTTGTCGAAAAGCTAAACGGACCAGAATTTGAGGAACAGTTCTAACTCGATCAGGAAGGCCTACTCTATAATGTCAATGGCGATATTTGGCGACTTGATGTACCGGTAGCCCTCGTTCAACGGATAATCATGCACCAGGGTATTCAATGTACCACGGATATAATAAAAGCACGATACTACTGGAAAACTCTCAGGGAGGACGTTGAGAAGTATGTACAGGAATGCGACGCTACTCGCGACGGAAACCTGGCAAACGGAAGGTTATACCGCTAGGTATGCACGAGGAAACTAGCAGACCTTGGGATATGGTGGCCCTTGATATCAATGAACCCCTACCTGAGACGTACCTTGGAAATAAGTACATGCTCACGTTCATAGATCATCACACAAGACACTGCGAGGCTATTCCTATAAAAGACCAGACTGTGGAAACGGTAGCACGTGCTTTTGTGGAGAATATCATTACGTAGCATGGTACGCCCCGTCGGTTGTTAACCGATCAAGGCCGAGAGTTTGTGTCAGCACTAATGAAAGAAACCTGCTGGTTACTGGGCATTAGGACCATTCAAACTACAGCATTCCATCCCGAATCTAATGGTTGTTTGGAAAGATGGCACGCTACTTTAGGAGACATGATAGCTCAGTACGCTGTAAAAGACCAGAAAACATGGGATAGATTCGTACCATTTGCTATGATGGCCTGTAGGAGCTCGAAAAACGATGTAACCGGTTTCTCTCCTTACCATCTACTACGATTTAAAGTAAGTGGCGTAACTAGCCTTTGTTTTGTGTCAGGACAACATTTTTGCTACCACGAACATATGTATGTATCCAGGTATAGGGGGGGGGGGGAGGTCTGGGGCGTATAG
This sequence comes from Sweltsa coloradensis, assembly GCA_024449915.1. Classification (NCBI taxonomy): domain Eukaryota; kingdom Metazoa; phylum Arthropoda; class Insecta; order Plecoptera; family Chloroperlidae; genus Sweltsa; species Sweltsa coloradensis. The sequence goes on along the minus strand of JAMZAV010000843.1, from coordinate 576,299 downwards.
CCTAAGATTTTTTTTATTTTTAACATTGCAAATGATATTATTTTAGTAGGTTTTAGCGTGGTGTGAATTTTGTCAGTTTTGTCAGTTTACAAAATCTTGCCACAAAAATATGTCCCCCTCGCCCCCTCCCCCCCCCCCATCGTAGTACGCCACTGATTAAAGCTAAATCAAGTAATATGTGACTGAGTGGGTAGACTCTAAACAGAATTTTTCTTTTTAACCAAACTCCTATACCATTACTAGCACGGAGGAGTTTTTGAAAGATTCAAGTGAAAACCTAAAGCAGTCGTCATTAAAATTTTCACGTGGACATCCACGACGTGTTGATCGAGAGTTGCCCAAGGTATGTCGGTGAAAGAGGTGTCTACTAGTCCCCTTGACTAACTTATGGACCATGGTCGAGGGTGCACACATTACGCATCCAGTTACCACTTCTGGCAGGGTCAGCTTGGGTTTTGCAACTAAATTTTAAATTTGACAATTTTTTTCTTCTAAGTAAAGTATCTGTGGACACTCTTCCTGTAATAATAGTATTGTAATTCTGATGCGATTCGATTCAACATTAAAAATTTATACCTTACGTTTATTAATATTCTTACAAGAACAAGTCTCAAGTATGTATAAATTATCAAATATCTGTGGTCAAGTTGATTATTATTTATCTACCTTATCTATTGGGAAATTCAAAATGACTCAAAATATCAAAATCAAGTGATACATTACTTTTTCGTGTACTCGGCACCTCCTCCAAATTTGAATAATAATTGTATTTTTAAATCCTCCCAGCTACTCTTTCCATCACTTCCTTGACCTACTTCATTATCCTTGTCCAATTCTTCTTTCATACTTTCTTCCACGGCATTATCTCCTTCCTTGTCATTCCTTTCATATATTATCCAAACATGCAAACAGTGTTCTTCCCACCCTATGACCTAATTTCTCTACACTTAGCATTTCTATAGTGTAGAATGGCTGGTATCTTGGACCTAAACCATAGAAGTATTCTGGTTGAGACTGATGGACTCAACTTGGGAATAACTTCACTTCATTTCATTTAACTTCTAATTTGAATTTGCTACCAAAATTGTCTTATTACGCATTGTTGTTGTAATATTACTACTTCAAACTTAACTTAACAATAGTAACAGTTCTTGATTGTGTCTGCATTTATGTCATTAGATTTATTTAGTTGTCCTCCTATGTAAAGCAGTTTTTTTTAACTGAATAGGATCAACGATTAAAAACGAAAAAAGGTAAACATAGGTTTATACAATCATGCAAATGACGATGTGTAAAACATTAACTCTAAAGTTGACCACACTATGTGCACAAGGAAGAACAGAACTGAACTAAAAGTAACCTTTGGTTATTATTACTTGATTCTAGTCTGAGCCCGAGCCGTGATGTTGAGGATCAGAAGGAAGAATTACAACGACTCAAGGCTAAGATCGAAAGTATGGAGAGACTATTGAAGCAGCAGTCTGCTGATCGAGGGTCAGGGAAGACGAATCATGTGAGTACTGGTGGACAACAGTTGTAGAGTCCAGATCAGGGGTATTATTACATGCCTTATTATAACGTATAGTAACCAGGAGTAGAGGTTCTAAATGTTGACGCGCCCAGAAACCAAATAAAGTATTAACATCACTTGAGGCGAGAATAGGCCTCCTTCCAATATTCTCATGGATTAGTTGGCTTCGTTTCGTTAGTATAGAAAAAGTCTACGTCCTGTACTTAGATTGCGGAAGAAACTTTTATGGGAAGGTTTTCCTTGTCCAACATTATGAATTTGTAACAAAAACAATTACTTTTGTGTGCTGATTTGGAACACGTTAAAAATTCCAGGCGGTTTTGTAATCACCTAGAAAGCAGGCATTAAAGATAACTATCTTAAATTCACTTAAGTCACATTTCAAATAAAGTTTAGTAAGTTAAATAACACGGCGTTAAAAAGGTTTTACCGTTGAAGAAAATAGTGGTCGTGCACATGGCAAAATAACTAAAAGCTAACTTATCTTGTTTTGCAGCGAGGATGTATAGAACCGCCCTCTGTAGCCAAGGCCCCGCCCACATTAAGGGGAGAAAACCGGCCGTCCACCAGCCGTGTCGTAGCCAAGGCCCCCCACTTTAAGGGGAGAGGACCGGTCGTCCACCAGCCGTGTCGTAGCCAAGGCCCCACCCACTTTAAGGGGAGAGAACCAGCCGTCCACCAGCCGTGTCGTAGCCGAGGCCCCACCCACTTTAAGCAGAGAGGACCGGCCGTCCACCAGCCGTGACGTAGCCGAGGTCCCAATTACTTTAAGCAGAGAGGACCGGCCGTCCACCAGCCGTGACGTAGCAGACACCGCTGGAACATCAGGGTGAGTCAACATATTCTCTTACAATCTAAGTCTTGCGCTATCAGAGTACATTTTCACAAAATTGCTCACTTTTATTATTAACTGACAGGATCGAAATATGCCAAGAAAAATGTTATTGGTAGTAATTTTGCAAGCTAATGTAGGGGAAAAATATGCATGATGTTTAAATGTGCTCTGATAGCGACATGTGCTGATCCCTTGTTAAAATCCTACCAAAAATTCAATTTTTTGGGGTGAAAATTTAAGGGCAAAAAGTGGTCTAGACTGTATGTGAAAGTAGCTGGACGATCAAACGAATATTTAAATGAACATTTAACATTGTAAAGAAAGTTGGCCCGAGCTCAAACAACTGTCTTAGTATTTGAAGTCTATGCTGAGTTCCCGACATGGACGTTGATGAGCGCAGGACGCCGAACGAACCAATCAGACTCATCAGAATGACGGCAATGATATTTTAAGTGGTTTGTTCGACGTCCATGTCTGGAACTAAGCTCCGTCAGAAAAGAATGCCGGTATAGAGAGAAAGCCTAATACCTCGCACTGTCCACTTCGCTCTGGTTAATACGTTGATGTTAGTGCAATTGGTTCCACTTCCACTTGGACTCTTGTCACTTTATGTTCTCTCCAGTATCCGAGCCTGAAGTGAACATGAGCCGAAGAAGGAAGTTGGGATAAACTGAGTGGAGCAGAGCCAGTGCGCGGGATGTTAGGTACCGAACTGAGCTAAGGTGGCCGACCAAGTGCGCCAGCTAGGCTAAAGCAACACCATACTGCAAAACGCCAGACACGAGCTTAAATTCCGCTACAAAATTCAGTAATGTTACCCCTTTGTACAGGCTATTTTCCATTTTAATTAATGCATTTCCACAGATTTTCTATAAAATGGCGTTTCATACATAAAGTATAAGACCAGGTTTAAATTGAAAGTTATGTGAAATTCCTTATCGTTTAATCTCTAAATCAATCAGGGCAATGCTGCGTGAAACATGGATCGATTGCTTGTCCATCAACGTCTGGCGTTTTCATTGTTAAAAAATTATATTTTAAATTTCTTACACTTAAAACAGCCATCTCTAAATTTCAACCACTGCATACACTGTGTTATTTTGAAACTTGAACTCAACTGTATTTGAATGCCACCTATGAAATGATAATGAGTATCTATTTGGATGAGCGTGGTGAATGGTGATCAAGCGATCTCCACTAGTCAAACGTCCACCCCAATATTGATGACATTTTCAGGTAACTTACGAAATCTGTAACTGTAGACCTGACGCGTTTTAGTAGACCCAAATTAATATATCTTATAGAAATCGCGTACTGAGTTTCTGAGCAAATTTTAAAGAATGACATAAAAACTGAAGATTTTCATTTACTGTACGGTCTATTGTTTGTGTAAGTATAACGATAGTGATCAACACAACTTGGCCTGCAGTACTTTTAAAGTAGGATGGCCGGTCGGTGACATAATTCCAACTTCACGAGACCTTGGTTGTCGAGTGCTAATGTAAACAATAACTACTTAAATAATCTAGTGAGGATCATCTCCTGTTGTATGAAACACTATTAACTTTGAGAGCCCTCACATATATAATATGGTATTGGGTATGTACTCTAGTCTTTGCTGGTTTCATATCACAATTTATTGTGATCTAACTCAAGACCGTTTTCAGTGTCCCAAACTCGGTGGAAGGAGGCAGAGCTCACTACGAGAAGACCCAGTCAGCCGCCGATGCAAGGGGGGAACATTTCGAAATTAAAATGGTTGCTCTACTGTTTCTCCGCTGTATTCTCTGTGACTGCATGAAAGACTTCAAGATGGCTTCAAATATGGAGGCTGCCGGACTTTTTGACGATATTATTCTAATTTATCAGTATTTACTCGATGATCAATTGTTTTGTGCTCTATTTCAGCTAAAACACAAACTTACAAGAAAGTTAGGCAAGTCAAACTTGTCTCAGCCTAAAAATGATTTTAGTTTGCTTAAGTATTTTCAATCTTTTATAGATATTCTAGATTCGGCATCTACAAACTCTGATCTAAAAGCTTGCGGCAATTTTGACAACTTCAAATTCTATTTGTATACGAACGCAGTAGCACATAATGACCTAGCTGAATTAACCACTTGCCCATCCCTTGACGGTAAAATAAGTTTCAACACGGCTGATAATGGTGAAATAATATCCTTCAAAGGTGATAACCAAAGCTTAGGTATTGATATGCTGAAAACACATGATTGTGATGTTGGACTAAAAGAAAAATTCTTTGAAAGATTCGATATCTATGCTAATCAGGCAAGTGAGTGGGACCTAGAAGTTCTTATTAAGAACGAAATTAAAAAACTATGGCAGATTCCCGAAACAGAGATAAACTTAATGTTTGCCGAGTTGTTTAATGCTATGCTAGACTGGTGGAGGGGAGGGAACTATTACCTCACCTCCAGAACTGGTTTCTGGTTGGAACTCATTAAAAAGCAACTAATGAAAATCTCCGAGAATAAGATTAAAGAGTTAACAGACCTAAAAACAGATTTTAAAGCTGCTTCAATTCAACAACTGAAAAATAAAATCAGTGCTGTAAAGAAAGGTGTAATTCATGTAGTTACAAATGCTATGCACACCGGTTTGACGGCAAGCAAGGTTTATTCAGTGGTTAATAGTTTGGATTCAGAAGACAAAACTTGCATCGTGGTTAGTTTGCAGACGTTGGTTGACAGGAGCGATGAGGTCGTCTCTGCTTGGAAGAGCCGATGGTGCTCGGCTCTTATTGTCGAGTGCGAGGCGAACCCTCCAGAGCTGACAGGCATTGCCGCCACATTGATCACTACATTGGCAGAAATTGACAGTCTTGTGTTGATTCTTGTGTCAACACAAAATAACGAATTACCTCGAACATTGAACTGCAAAACTAGAGATTTCCTGACGTACGACGATCAGACTCATTGGAGTGATCTGACTAAAGAGTCACAAGAGTATTTACTTGACAAAGAGTTTAACTTCCAAGGTTCTGACGTGACATTACGTTCTATAATTGGAGATGATAACAGCTTCACAGATCAGATGAGAGGTGCGTCGATTACTGAACTAATGCACCCTAAAGTTGATGTTGGAAAAAAACTTGCTAAAACAATTGACAACTTCATGCCTCGAACTCTGCTGTCTAGTGACGGCAACTGCACAAGCATCGACTCCGTGAACGATGTAGGCGAGAGGGTGGTACTGGTGGTGGCTGTGCCTGGCATGGGCAAATCTACTCTCTTGACCCATCTCGCGGAGACCGCTAAGAAAGATGATCCTTCTTTGTGGGTTGCAAGAGTAGATCTCGCCGACTGCACAAAGTACCTTAAGAACTTAAAAGTTAATGAATGGACAGCTCTTGATTTCCTGGAGACATTCTGCACAGCAAGCAACACAGCCTTTGAAAAGGACTTGATTAAACACTGTCTCATGAATAAGAAAATGATTTTGTCCTTAGATGGGGCAGACGAGGTTTGCCCTACTTATGAGGACAAACTCGTTCCGCTCTTGAAAGCGTTGCTCAAAACTGACAACAAACAGCTTTGGTTAACATCACGAACTGTCATGGTAAAATCACTTGAGACAACCCTGGGCGGTCAAAGATCGCAAAATCTCTCTTGTTTTACAAAAGTAGACCAAGTGAATTTTTTAACAAAAGTCTGGATATCAAAAGTCGATCCTTCAAACAAAAATAAGGTCAAAATATTTGCCAAAAAGTTAATAAGACTAACCGCAAAGTCCTTTCATGAAGCTAATCAAATCATTGGGATACCACAAATGACTCTTATGTTGTCAGAATCGTACGAAGAACACATGATAAAATATTGCACCAACATTGAATTACCTTTACCCAAGAGACTTGACATACTGTATTTGTATGAATCTTTTGTACGTAAAACGTTTGATCACTATTTAGTTGAAAAAAAAAAGATGGATATTGATCTAGCAGCAAACATCCCTGATTATAATAATCAAATGAAAATGTTCTTGACGAACCATACTAACGCAGCGCTTAAGCTCATTCTCTCGCCCGAAGAGTTTGACTCTATCCAAGTGGAAAACTATGCAGAATTCTTACAAGAAGTCGAAGACGGTAGGGAAAAAACTGGACTTATTGATAGAGTTTCAGAAGAAAATGCTCATTTCATTCACCGGACATTGGCCGAGTACTTGCAAGCCTTGTGGTTGGCTGATAATCACAGAAACTACCGTCATTTGGTGGAGTCAAACATATTGCATCCGTCTTTCAAGGTTGTTTGTGAGTTCTTTGACAGAATTCTCGCTAAAAAGTTCCCGCTGCACACGGCTATTCTAAACAGAGATCTAAAAGCGTTTGAAACACTGCTGCGCTCTGGAGTTTCTGTCAAAGAGCAAGACGATGGAGGGAGAACTGCCATCCACATCGCTGTGTTATACAGCGGCTCTGAACAACACAATGATTTTGTGACCATTGCACAGAAACTCTTGGAACACGGGGCTTCAACTGATGTCCTTGATGACGTCCTTCAATGCAGACCGCTGCGACTTGCTGATAAGTTGGGTGCGTGGACTGTGGCAGGTGTAATCCTTCAGGCTGGAGGAGACGAGAGTGACATGATACAATGTCGAGATTCAACAAGTCGTGTAGTTTATGAAGAGCTCATCAGGTATCTCGGCAGAAAAGACGAAAGTTGTCGTGACCTTATTAACATTTCTGCACAAGAGGGAGAACTAAAAGTCTTAAAATACCTGATAGAGGAACGGGGAGTAGATGTTGTCTACCAGGGAGTTGATCAAGCCTACCCCATGCATCACGCTGCAACAGGTGGCCATGTTAACATCATGCAATATCTAAACAGTAAGGGAGTTTCGTATGATGTAGCAAACACTGACGGAAACCGCCCTTTACATTTCGCAGTAAAACAAGGAAGAATTCAGGGCGTCAAGTTTCTTGTTGAACAAAATGTTGGCATAAACGCATTAACCACAAACTTGAGTCAGCCTTGATGATTGCAGTGACACTCGGTGATTCAGCTCTTGATGTTGTGGAATACCTTCTAGGTCATGGGTCAGACATCAAGTTCATGGATACAGAGGGAAAATCAGCCTTGCACTTGGCTTCGATACATGGAGGCATACAGGCGATTAAATGTTTGATAAACCACCCAACTGTCATCAAGGAACATGACATCAACAGGGAGGGCGCAGCAGTGGATACCTATGATAATGCCGGAAACAGCTCGCTCCAATTGGCGGCGTCTCAAGGTCATTTGCATGTTGTCAAGCATTTGTTGGATACCGGTGCAAAGATCGACGCTTGTAATAATGATGGCAACAGTTCCCTTCATTTGGCAGCAATCCAAGGACATCTAGAGGTGGTCAAACATTTGACAAGTCGTGGAGCTAATATTGAGCAGCAAAACATTAACAACATCACAGCCTTGGAATGTGCTTTAAAACACAACAGACAGGACGTTGTCACGTACTTACAAGTTATACTAGATATAACTGGTTCAGATTATCCACTACACAAAGCAGCCAAGATTGCAGATATTTCAGTATTTAATTACTTCGTCAAAAAATGTGATACCATCGAAACATGTGACTTTGATGGAAACACTGCGCTCTGGATTGCATGTAATGAAGGCAATTTAAATGTTGCTACAGATCTTTTACATCGTGGCGCATCAATGAAGACCGGAGCAAAGACATACACGCCCCTCCACGCTGCAGCTCTGTCAGATGACCCACAAGTGATACAGCTACTGTTAAACCGTGGGGCAGACATAGAAGCTGTAACCATAGAAGGTCGTACAGCACTCTGGGAGGCAGCTAGAGATGATGAATGTGATGCGGTCAGAGTGCTACTGGATGCAGGCGCCACCATGAGGGCTGATAATAAGGGCTACACGCCCCTCCACGCTGCAGCTGTGTCAGATGACCCACACGTGATACAGCTACTGTTGGACCGTAGGGCAGACATAGAAGCTGTAACTATGGAAGGTCGTACAGCCCTCTGGGAGGCAGCAAGGGAAGCTAAATGGTATGCAGCCTGGGTGCTGCTTGATGCAGGCGCCTCCATGAGGGCTGATAATAAGGGCTACACGCCCTTCCACGCTGCAGCTCAGTCAGGTGACCCACACGTGATACAGCTACTGTTGGACCGTGGGGCAGACATAGAAGCTGTAACCAAGGAAGGTCGTACGGCACTCTGGGAGGCAGCAAGGGAAGCTAAATGTGCTGCAGTCAGAGTGCTTCTAGATGCAGGCGCCTCCATGAGGGCTGAAGAAGATAACTACACGCCCCTCCACGCTGCAGCTAAGTCAGGTGACCAACACGTGATACAACTACTGTTAGATCGTGGGGCAAACATAGAAGCTGTAACCAAGGATGTTCGTACGGCACTATGGCTGGCAGCAAGGGAAGCTAAATGTGATGCAGCCAGAGTGCTGCTAGATGCAGGCGCCACCATGAGGGCTGATTATATGGACTACACGCCCCTCCATGCTGCAGCTCAGTCAGGTGACCCACACGTGATACAGCTTCTGTTAGACCGTGGGGCAGACATAGAAATTGTTGGCAAGTCAAGTCTTACGGCACTATGGCTGGCAGCAAGGGATGCTAAATGTGATGCAGCCAGAGTGCTGCTAGATGCAGGCGCCACTATGACGGCTGATTATAAGGGTTCCACGCCCCTCCACGAAGCAGCTTCTGCAGGTGAAACACACGTGATACAGCTACTGTTAGACCGTGAGGCAGACATAGAAGCTGTAACCAAGCAAGGTAATACAGCCCTCTGGGAGGCAGCAAGGGAAGCTAAATGTGATGCAGCCAGAGTGCTGCTAGATGCAGGCGCTACCATGAGGGCTGATAATGTAGACTACACGCCCCTCCATGCTGCAGCTCAGTCAGGTGACCCAAACGTGATACAGCTACTGTTGGACCGTGGGGCAGACATAAAAGCTGTAACCGATAAAGGTCGTACGGCACTCTGGGAGGCAGCATGGAAAGCTAAATGTGATGCAGTCAGAGTGCTGCTAGATGCAGGCGCCACTATGAGGGCTACGAATACGAGCGATACACCCCTCCACGCTGCAGATCTATCAGATGACCCACACGTGATACAGCTACTGTTGGACCGTGGTGCAGACATAGAAACTATGACCATGGACGGTCGTACGGCACTCTGGGTGGCAGCATGGGAAGCTAAATGTGATGCAGGCGCCACCATGAGGGCTGATAATTGGGGCTACACGCCCCTCCACGCTGCAGCCGAGTCAGGTGACCCACACGTGATACAGCTACTGTTGGACCGTGGTGCAGACATAGAAGCTGTGACCAAGGAAGGTCGTTCGGCACTCTGGGAGGCAGCAAGGGAAGCTAAATGTGCTGCAGTGCGAGTGCTGCTAGATGCAGGCGCCACCATGAGGGCTGAAGAAGAAAACTACACGCCCCTCCACGCTGCAGCTCAGTCAGGTGACCAACACGTGATACAGCTACTGTTGGACCGTGGGGCAGACATAAAAGCTGTAACCAAGCAAGGTCATACAGCACTATGGCTGGCAGCAAGGGATGCTAAATGTGATGCAGTGCGATTGCTGCTAGATGCAGGCGCCACCATGAGGGCTGATAATATGAGATACACGCCCCTCCACGCTGCAGCTCAGTCAGGTGACCAACACGTGATACAGCTACTGTTAGACCATGGGGCAGACATAAAAGCTGTGACCGAGGAAGGTCATACGGCACTATGGTGGGCAGCAGGTCGTGCTAAATGTGATGCAGTCAGAGTGCTGCTAGATGCAGGCGCCACCATGACGGCTGATTATAAGGGTTCCACGCCCCTCCACGAAGCAGCTTCTGCAGGTGAAACACACGTGATACAGCTACTGTTAGACCGTGGGGCAGACATAGAAGCTGTGGCCAAGGAAGGTCGTACGGCACTCTGGGTGGCAGTAAGGCAAGCTAAACATCTAGCAGCCAGAGTGCTGCTAGATGCAGGCGCCACCATGAGGGCTGATAATTGGGGCTTTACGCCCCTTCTCAATGCAGCTGTGTCAGGTGACCCAAACTCGATACTGCTACTGTTAGAAAGTGGGGCAGACATAGAAGCTGTGACCAAGAAAGGTGGTACGGCACTATGGCTGGCTGCAAGTAAAGCTAAATGTGATGCAGCCAGCGTGCTGCTAGATGCAGGCGCCTCCATGAGGGCTGATAATAAGGGCTACACGCCCCTCCACGCTGCAACTCTGTCAGGCGACCCACACGTGCTACAGCTATTGTTAGACCGTGGGGCAGACATAGAAGCTGTGGCCAAGGAAGGTTGTACGGCACTCTGGGTGGCAGTAAGGCAAGCTAAACATCTAGCAGCCAGAGTGCTGCTAGATGCAGGCGCCACCATGAGGGCTGATAATACAGGCTACACGCTCCTCCACGCTGCAGCCGAGTCAGATGACCCATACATGATACAAGCAATGTTAGACCTTGGGGCAGACATAGAAGCTGTTACCAAGGAAGGTAGTACGGCACTATGGCTGGCAGCAAGGCAATCTAAATATGATGTAGCCAGAGTGCTGCTAGAAGCAGGCGCCACCATGAGGGCTGATAATACGGGCTACACGCCCCTCCACGCTGCAGCTGTGTCAGATGACCCACACGTGATACAGCTACTGTTGGACCGTGGGGCAGACATAGAAGCTGTAACTAAGGATGTTCGTACGGCACTATGGCTGGCAGCAAGGGAAGCTAAATATGAAGTAGCCAGAGTGCTGCTAGAAGCAGGCGCCACCATGAGGGCTGATAATACGGGCTACACGCCCCTCCACGCTGCTGCCGAGTCAGGTGATCCACACGAGATACAGCTACTGTTGGACCGTGGGGCAGACATTGAAGCTGTGACCAAGTACAAGGAAACTCCACTGCATCTAGGTGTCATGTGTCATAAACTAAATGCTGTGAAGTTTCTCATCCAACGAGGAGCCAATCCTCATGCTAAAACATCGATGAATAACACACCGCTCGATATTGCTAAAAGAGAAACACATTCAGAAATAGCAAAATACCTGTATGAAGTTGCTCCGAAGCCTACTAAAAAGAGTTTGTTTGGCTTATTTCGATAATTTTTAAATTGAAACAGACAAACATCAGATATTATTTAAATTGTTTGCTATATTTTATCAGCCATTCAGCATCTGATTGATGTATTCATTGTCAAGCTTAAATATTATAAACATTTTAATATGGTCTAGATTATTAGGCATCATATGGTAGTTTAATCATTTATATTTTATTTGTACATGTACATTTTAAAATCTCATATTTAAATCGTAAATAAGCTGTGCCTCCTACACTCTAGTACCATACTCTTCAAGCAGTATGAAGCTGCTTGTCTGGTCTGTGCTATGTTGTGAATATTATGTGCTTACTGTACTTACCTAGTTAATAAATAAATTACATATATTCTGTATTCCAATAACATTACATGATAACATTTTATGTATACTGTTTCTAGTTTGTTATTCTTTCTAAACACCAAGCAGCATGTAATGTGCCCCAAGCACTGAGAGGGGTCAACATGTTGCATGTTAATACAACACAATACAACAAATAGTTAAAAACTACCAACATGTTTGCATTGAGACTAAACCAACTTAACAATCATAACATTCATATTTGAAAATATCGTCATAGCTCTATACGAACATTATAGTGGAGGTTTGAAACGTGTTTTTGTTGCAGCCTGCTTTAGGTCACATGTGAACATGTTGGATTTTAGAAAGAAATTTAAAAGATGCCTCTACTTGGGATTGAACCCAGGACCTCTGCTTTCTGGGCAGATGCTCTGACCAACTGAGCTATGAAGACAACCGATTAAATTCTGTCTGCTAGTTGGTTTGAAACACATTGTTTATAACGTGTGAAGATGGAAGAATACACTGCATAAAAATATTACATACATCATACATACATCAAAAATTGAAATGTGTAATTGCTAATTTGGTGTTAATTATAGATTTATATAAAAAATCCTAGTCGTCGGATTTTTGCGGATTTTGACTATGTTAAAGAGGATTTTGTTCTGAAGAAAATGATACTCAAAACACTAATATCGCAATTTGTCCTGGGTTTGACCGATTTTTTATTTATATGTCTTGAATCATACACACGAAATGAACTTGAGACATACAAACCATCTCTTTAATCCTAGAGTTGGGTTTATGATGTTTAACCCGAGTTTTTAGCAGAAGTGTAACCTTCCATCTTCACATGTTGTAAACAATGTGTTAACAAACCAACAAATATACACAATATATTGATCTGTTGTCTACATAGCTCAGCTGGTAGGAGCAACTGCCCGGGCAGCAGAGGTACCAGGTTCAATCCCCGGTGGAGGCACTTTTTTAATTTATGTCTAAAAAATTATATATATATATATATATATATATTTATTTAAATTCCCGTGTAAGGCTTGCAAATTATAGACAGAAACATCGCAATGAAGTCATTCAGGCTAATATAACAAATGTGTATTTATTGTTGATTGTAAGAAAGGGATTCAATTTAATATAAATGATGTATTACAAAATAAAACCATAAAACATTCAACTGAAACAACTTATTCTACTAATGTTAAACATCTGTACAAACAATTTGAAGATGCAGTTTACAGTTCTACTTCTGCAGCATCATCAAAACTCTGCGTCAGGACGCAACTGTTATATAATCGAGACCTCTCAACAGTGTTTCAATGTGATGGACCTGGGAGTTCTGCAGCCGCAGCGTCTGAACTGTTGGACACTGAAGAAGTTCTGGGTTTGATATCGAGTTTGAACGTTGTTGCAGACGCAGAACTGCAAACCGCACCTTTAGAGTTATTATGAACCTCGCTCTCCCTTCCCGCCAGTGGCTGGATCTATCCACCACGGCCCAGTCCCTCATCCCACATCAACTTGTTACTATTATTATTATTATTATTATTATTATTATTATTATTATTATTATTATTATTATTATTATTATTTATTTTTCAACATGATTGAATTACAGTAATACAAGCACATTGCTGGTGGCAAGAGTAGAGCAAGGCCTCATAACAACATGTGCCTTACCACCAGTGTATGATCTAAATATAATCTTAACTACTGTCTAAACCTAAAGTAATGCTATTTATACGTGACATGTTATGTACAGGTATTAAAGCTACTGGAGGTGGCGTGAAAAAATAAAATAATGGATGACATAAGTGTTATAAAAATTTGTGGGGAGGCTGTGAGGAGAGTGTGGTACATGAGTGCGTGGGGGAAGTGAGTGCGTTTGTGAGAGTGTGAGTGAGCGTGAGCATGTGAGTGTGAGTGTGAGTGTGAGTGTGAGTGTGAGTGTAAGTGTGACTGTGAGTGTGAGTGTGTGAGACCTGGGAGGGTTGTAAGATAGGTAAGTACAACTCTGAGAGTAGTTAGCAAGGGACGTCCCACCTGGGAGGGTTGTAAGATAGGTAAGTACAACTCTAGTAGTTAGCAAGGGACGTCCCACCTGGGAGGGTTGTTAGATAGACCGACTGAGGATCCGAGGCAGTGCAGAGTTTGTCATCTTCACAGGTTTGTAATTCATTAACCATTAGTTGTCTTCGTGTGATTTTTGTGGGTTTTGTTGTTCTTTGGGCAAGAATTTACAAATATTCCCAACACGTTGAGGTTTTAATTTGGTTCATTATTTGCATTTCTTTGATTATTAGTTAATCAATCATTGTTTTTAATCAGATATAAGGGAGAGGAAGAGCGTAGGCTTCACAAGGGCATCAATTTTGTCTTTAAGACTTGAACATCTCATCAGATGCTCTCCATTATTAAATGCAGTAAATTTTTACTTTGATATGACTATGAGCAGTACATTTGTTATTCCATTTTCAATACAATTACATTATTTAATTTCAAATAGACCTACGCATATATGTATTCATGTAATTAAGCAGAAGATGAATAAGCCAAGATAGACACATTTTTTATTTAAACCTTATGTCCCCATTACTTCCTTCCCTACATGGTTACAGTGAATTTATTAATTAGAAGCACTTGGAACTGGTTCCGAATTAAACCATCAGATGTCATCTATATCCAGCTATCGTTAACCTTAACAATAACAAGGAAACATGAAATTTGAGACAATAATTAATGATAATGAAAAAAATATTTTTATTGATTTACTGCAAAAGTTCTCTTACATTTGTTTGTACCAGTACCCAACTGATTCTCGGCTGGGTAACATAATTAATTATGCATAGTAGTTCCAAATTTAAATGTCTTCAATACCTGGTTTCAGTGTTTAAGCGACCACAGTTGGGAAGCACTACCTTAGTGCCGCTTCACACTTGAACTTCCCTGGAAGCGCTTCAGAGTTTAGAGCTCTTCTTAGTTCACACTACGCCACCATAGAAGCACACGTGAAAAATAAAACCTCTATTGACACAATGTTCCATGACTAAAAGTACTTTCAAAGAAGGGCAAGTGTGATGGGACACTAATGGTTGCTTGTACATGTCATTGTCATAGCTTTTGTTAATTCATATTATTTATATATAATATTTATTAAAATCAGACCTGGCAAGTAATGTTTAAAAATTAAAATAAACTTTTTCGTGTAACTACTGTAGTATACTCATTACAAAATCTTCAATGTATATTGGAAAGGAAAAGTAATTTGGGATTGGTTACACATTACTGCGAGCTGTGCCTACATTTTGCTAACCTTTCAAGAGGCTTGATGAACATATCAACAAAAAAAATGCATTAATGTGCATGCTCATGTGCATTTTCTAATACTAAACAACTCATTTAAAAAACTCAATTAAACAATAAAATCAGTGATTTAAATGTCTAAATAATTTAAACAATTTATCCGACAACTAAACCCTCATGTACAGGCTTGTATTATAAACAAGACAATATGCTTAATGTTCAACATATAGTAGTAGCAGCAGCAGTACTGGTACAATCTTAAAGCTGGTTCGGAGATATTTGGAACCAGGTCAAATAGGCTGGGCTATTCATGAATTGAACTATATTACAGTACATAGGCCTACCAACTATTTGCAATATGACAATGCAGGCCTATTAGGGCTGGGTAAAAATCAATATTTCGATACAATATCAATATTTGGTTCCATATTGAAATGTAGCCCACAAAAAAATGCAAAATTTCGCAATTTTGGTGGAGGTGCCGGGTAGGTAGTCAAAATTAAATTAATCCTGGCTGGTGCATAATATGGTGGAGGAGCCGGGTCATAAAACGCGATTGTGAGATTGTTAAAATCGGTATGCGTTTCTGGTGATACCTACTTTCTCAACCCTATTTGGTCACAAATTATTTAAAAAAAATAGGCCCACTCTTAATATTTAAAAAAATAAAATTTAAACAATAACAATTTGATACAATATGTTGATATCATATTGAAATTTTTCATGTGATATCGATAATTGTATTACATGTCATAGCCCAGCTCTACAATGTAAGCCTATTTATATTTTATTCTAATTTTAATAGTTGTGTAATGTGATTTCTTATTCATAATTTAAGAAAAATAAATAAAGGTAAAAAGCAATAGTCACTTAGGCCTACAAAAAGTACGCCTACTTTACCCAGGTCTGATTATAGGCCTACTATTATTCAATATTGAATATTCACTTCCCTATGTTAGGTAGGCCTACCACAGAATTTAAACTTGCTCAAAATAGGACACTTAATAACAAAAACTTAATGTTCGTAAAGATTAAACATGTAGTAGTCTACCTACGAACAAGGCCTAAACTACGGTTAATTTTGTACCTGCATCACTGCCTTCAAAGTAATGAGGAGTGTAGACGAACATGGATTGATTTATGCTGAGATTGTTTTTTGGTGCAATACAAACAGCATACGGTACTTAATTGTAAAGGCTCATGGTTTCTAGCGATCATCGAGGAAGGATTAGTCATTTTCGTCATCACTGGAGTCGCTCGAATCTGAATCGGAGCCCGAGGCTTTCTCCGAGTCACTATCAGAAGCAGAATCAATGTTTGCTTCTGAATCTGAGTCATCAGAAAAAGAAACTTTAGTCTTTTTTTCTCCTACGTTCAGAAGGGAGTACTCCTTCAGCTCGTCCTGAGATAATCGATTCAAAAACTTCTCGAAATCTTCAATATAACTCTGCTTTAGATCGATCAACAGTCTACCTAACTTTGCCTTTTCTTCTTCCGGTAACAACTGCCACTCTTTATTCGCCTCGTTTTCTCGTTGTGTAGACGGAATGTGACTAGCAATTACCATAAAAGTCTTAATAAATAGTTGATAAACATTCACAGGAGGTTGCTCTGGTTCTCCTTTATAGAGTCTAACATTATTTGTTGAACTTCTTGGGCTGTCAGGTTTCTCTTCTTTAATTTTAATTTCATGTTTCTTTTTTATTTTGTGTTTTTTTATCTTTGGCTTATTCATGGCTAATTCTTCAGCCCGCTTGTCCTCGGGTAATGACTCCAAATAAGTTGCGTACTCAAGTTCGTATTGCTCCTGCAAATGTGCCGCCTGTTCTTTGTATTTGTTCTGATTTTGTTTGGACATTTGTTTCCACAACAAAGAAATACAGGCCAACCTTTTTGAAGGTAGAATTGATTTGGCTTCTTGGCTGGCTAACATAAGCCTACTAAATAAGCTATATCCAGAATTTGGTGGTTTCTCTGGTTTACCAGCAACTTTTTCTACCAAACTTCTTTCATCATTAGTTATGCAAGACTTGTAGGCTGATTTAGCAGATAATGGGTGCTCTGTTGCGTATGTTTGCATCTCATCCCGGTATTTGTTTTCATCCTCAAGACCTCGTTTAATCCACTCAACT
Source organism: Sweltsa coloradensis (assembly GCA_024449915.1). Lineage (NCBI taxonomy): Eukaryota > Metazoa > Arthropoda > Insecta > Plecoptera > Chloroperlidae > Sweltsa > Sweltsa coloradensis. The sequence goes on along the minus strand of JAMZAV010000843.1, from coordinate 559,079 downwards.
TTCTTTGTGTCAGACATTTCACCCCACTGAGTCTTACATTTCATCAGAAAATCTGCTCGGTCTAAATCTGACTCGTCTTTATGTTTTCTTATTTCTTCGGCACAAAAAAGCTTGAATGGAGGCATAGGTTTCTGTGGACCGGACTTGGCAACATGCAAAGACTTGCCCTCTTTTGAAGAACCAGGCTTGGGTATCTGTTCAGGATGATCTAGATAGAACTGTTTCATTTTTTCATCGTAGATTTTTCGTTCCTGTGCTGCCAGTTGTGTGTATTTAGCTTTTTTCTTTTCAGAAAGGTTTTTATACATCTCTGAGATTACCTTCGAAACGCCGGTCATTTCTAAATGAGGATTTTCCTTGATAACTTCATCTTTTTTCTTCATGTAGAACAGCATGTACGATGAAAGCGGGCGTTTTGACATGTCCGGATGACGGTTCGTCTTTGAGCTACGATAGAAATGTGTCCATGGTCTTGACACCCATTCTTTTGCGTCTACCAATATTTCCGTCATAGTTCTATAACCCCTAAGACGTGATTGCACACTTAACCACACAGTCTGACACTGCTCAGGAGTGTAGTCACCAAAACACACCTCCTCCCAGGGGAGTTTCTTGGCCCGAGAGTCAAACCGTAACGTATCTTTCTGTGGAATGACACTCTCAATCCGCGTGATCAATTCCAGTAGATCGCACTCGGGCCAATCGATAACAACATCAGAAGATTTTGTTGGTTTCTTTGAAACAAGTTCAAGATCTTCTACATGATCTTCTTCAATCTCATCTAAATCTTCTTCTTTAATAGTAAAATGTGAATCCCCTCTTCTGGGCGTCTGGGACAGTTTTAGACTGGAATCTTGGGAATGTGGCCCACCACCACTTGTTCCATGGTTGTCCACAAGTCTAGTTTTCTTTGGAGAAGGCTCATCCATAAGACATAATGGAGATGCCGGTACTTTTTTCTTTTTGGACACCATTATTTCTAGAAAATAAAATTCACATTTTATAACAACAGAATGTTTTTAAATGTTACTGTTAAAGAAAATGTACATTTTTGAGAAGTTTTCAATGATTTTTTTACAACGATTCTGCTGTAGTACGGTTCTAATCTATTCATATCTACAATACACCAATAATCCAGATGTTTTGAAGTTTTAACTGACTATTGGGAGACGCGAATTCAATACCCAGCTGATATGGATTTTATTTTCATTTCTGGGTTGATTTACATAAGTAGGCCTAGGCCAATGCAAATCAATTTTAGTACACCTATGGAAGTGTTTCCTAATTAGTCAACTAGAGAAATATACTTCATAGTTCTAGAAAGTTCATTTGGTCGTAGCAGGATGTTGCGATGGATGTGTACTAAACGTATAAGTAACTTGATTTTGAGTAGTGATAGATATTGTAGGGAGTGGTTAAGTGCTCATGGGGTACTAGCCTATGCAGAGTGTTTGTGTGTCCACTGTGTGCACGTGAATGTATTTTAAATTCTCTATCTTTCCGAGTTTGTGGAAAGTCTGATAGGCCTAGTGATTGAATTGAATGACAAGTCGGGGAGTTGGTTATCTGGTTTAAAAGTAGTTTACCTGTCCTTTGACAGGATAGGTCGACCAGTGCCCATACCTTGCCCTTTTTAGCCTACATGTTGATGATGATGATCTGTATTGCTTAACGTCTCATATTAATGCACTAAGGCTATTCGAGATGATGAGTGGAAATAGATGAGGATAAAGACAGGAGGGGAAACCCGGTACGGACACATAGCCTACTTCTTTCAAGAAGTACCAAGGGAACCAACGGCTTTATGTCCTACCCGAAAGGATGGTGTAACCTTGACAGGCAGAGCGTTCACCCACTCTACCCCTGACCATGCCCGAGGTTGCTTATCTTCGGTGTATGAGTGGGAACCGACTAAGCGACCGCGGCTTAACTACTGGCTACCTTCGTGTAGGCCTATACGCTTAGTTCTAGGCAACAATATCAAAATTAAGCTAAAATCACATCAAATAACATAACTAGGAGACCTTCTAGATCAATGGTAGGTTAATGAATGAGTGAGGGGTGGCGCCGGCATGTCGATGCCGATTTATCAGAAAGAGGAGTGTTGTGTTGTGGTATCTGCGCTTAAAAGGGTTAACCCTTTGTCACACCCAAGGTGTTTCTGCACTTTTTAAAGAGAAAGAAGAAGAAGAAAAAGAAGAGAGAAAAAAATCATTTTTTAAAAACTTTTTTGTAACTTTTGAAGGCCAATTTGCCAATATTTTCATCAGCTGCTCCATCATTGTCAATCTGAGTCATCAGAAAAAGAAACTTTGATCTTTTTTTCTCCCACCTTTAGAACAGTGTATAGCTGAAGATTATCAAACGGCTAGCTCTTCAAATGTAGGAGTTTGTTTATCTTTCGCACAACAGGCTTAAAGTTTCAGAATATGTTCTCAACACTATGACACATCTCCAGTATAAAGTAGGTTAAAAGTTGTTCACCGGAAGTTGGTCTAAACAAATGACTAACGCAAACTTTTGAAAAAACCTAAAACACACTAAAATATCTGTATCTTTAAAGAATAAAAAATAAAAACACAAAATTTTCAAGTTTTGGAATTTTGTATTTTGTTATTTTGGTGCATATTTGGTTCATTTTCGAATAAAAAATAAACCTTTTCTCACACCAGCATTAGGTAATGACATTATAAATAATGTTAAGTTGGTCAGTTCAAGGGCGCCGAAATCGTTGCAGTATGAAGTATGTTCGTTTTAAAAAATTCTTAGAAAATGTAGTAAGAGAGGGGTGGTAAAATTCTTTTTTTAAAATGGCTTTTACCCTCAACATTAATATTATGTACTAGTGCGATGTTTTATTGAAATGGTTAAAATGGAACTTATGCTAATTTTTAATTATATATTTTAGTTTGTATTTTAGTTTCAATGATCAATATGGGTTAATTATATTGTTTATGTCCAAGGATGTATTTTACAATAATATTTACTATGGCGGCTGGCACAATGAAAATGTTATTATTATGAGGCAGTCTTTCAATTGAACAGTCTGCTCATGAAGGCAACTTGCTTGTTTCGAATTGTTTTATCATAAAAATTAATTGGTTCTAGAGATGCGTTCGCGTTTGACTGTCTAAATGTAGAAGCAGGGTGTTCTAAATACTTAACACCTTCTGCAGCTCAACATAAGTAAAAGGTGATCAGACGTTCCGGTTTGACCAATACAGAAGCGTTTTCAGAACACTTGCACCGGTGTCCCGAGAGACTCATTAAAATGGCGTATTTGTACCGGTTTGCAATTTTGGGGAGAAAGTGTCCTGGTATTTTCTCAACTATACCGTGCATGGAAGGATAATGTTTTACTTTCAAAAATACACTCCTCTGATTAATACTAATAGTATCGACAATGAAATAGTTCTTCCACTTCCAAGAAGATAATTAATTTTCTCTAGGGGTGTGCGAGTATTATTAATGAATTTGGTGGAAGTGCCGGGTCGTGCACGTGTATGAAAACGTAAAAATCGTTAGGCCTATATATTTTTGGCGCTACCTTACCAATGCTGACTCCTTAGCCATAATAGTAACCTTAGTCTTTTGATACAAATTTATATTAATTTTTGAAGTTTTGAACTATTTTTGGGCACAAATAATAAAAATATGTCACTATAATGTTTGTTTGAACATTTTCATGTAATATCACTTACTGAATGTCATAGCCTAGCCCTAATATTTGTGCTTGATGCTTGATCATTAAAATGATTTAGAGAGAGGTTACATTTTTAAATGAATTAGATGTAGATGAATGTATTGTATTGTAATGTAATAGTACTACTAAATTAGCTAATGTGCTATAATAAAATACTACTACTACTACTAGACTCTGTCTTCACGTTTGGTGCCTATATTTAGACAAACATCAATAAATAAAATTAATATTGTTAAAGAGCAAAAAAGAGAAATTTTAAAAATTAAACGAAGTACTCGGACCCGAATTTGGACTCGATACTCGAGTTATTTTAAGTACTCGTTTCAGACTCGTCTCAAACTCAAAAACCTGGACTCGCACAAAGTGCCATAATAATATTTTTTAGTTACTACTTAATAGAGTATAATATTTACCTATGGTTATAACAGTTTACTTTGTAAGTAGATATACATTATTAATATGTGTATGACTTACTAACTATCTGTATGTGTGTGTTCGTTGCGCAATTCACTTGGACATGGGTACTAGCATTGCTGACGAGTGTGCCAACCTTCCAACACTGGCGCCAACCCATGCACCAAGACATTGTGTGACGCTCAATTGTCAAATCGTTGAATCGATTTTGGCAACATTTTAATCCAAATTACTTGAGAAATTGCAAGTCTTTTCTCAATCTACAAACGTACTAAGAACAAAATGTTTGATTTCACGTTATAAAAAATCGCTTAATTTATGTATACCGAGTTTGTTGAAAGTTTCACCCAATATCCGGGACCAATATTGAAGAAGCTGTTTTAACCTGTACAAAAAATGTCACCAATATATCGACTGGCGCTGCCTTGGCCCTGAGAAGACTAGTTATTTGGGGTTCCAAGAAACGGTAACTGCAGAACTTCTGGAACAACATCATGTCCCGTCTGAATAACACACTGCAGGAAGACGGTGTCGTCACCGCTTCGTTTGCAAGGACGCCATTTCGTTGAGATGATTCCTCCTACTGGCAATTAGCAACACCCGTCGCGTAGTTGTGTAGTATGCAAGAAGCATGGCTATCGGAAGGAAACTCACTACATGTGTCCTGACTGTGATGACATCACCCTGTGTATTTTTCTGTGCAACAAGACCTACCACTTCTAGGCTTCTCTGGCTTCTCTCGTCATAATATACTATTTCATCACATCTAATGCTTGCTCGTAGTAAGCATGAACTCTAGTGGTTACGTCTTTCCACAAATGTATTTTTCTCTCTTAGTCTGCTCATATTATTTCTAACAAGACAATACGCTTGAACTCTGGTGGTTTAACCTTTCCACAAACAAAAAAGGCCCCATTTTGGTTTTAAAAAAGGCCCCATTTTGAATGACTCCTTGGTGTTGGTTATGGGGCTTTTTACTAATTATCAACCACATTGAAATGATGAATAATACATTTCTTGTACAACGTTTTTTAATGTGTTTCCCTGCCATTTTATTTTAGTTTTAGTGCTCCAATACTTCTAATTAAGTTTTTATGTTTTAGTTGGGTTTTAGATAGTCTGGTTGGTGACTCAAAAATAATTATTAATAACCGTAGGCCTATTGCATGCTGGAAAATGCTATGATTGATTTGCTAAATATGTGTCTGTATTTTATTTTAATTGTTTTATTTATTTATTTAGGTGACATAAGCAAGACCTTACAAATAAGTCATGCTTTGATTTGGTTGATAGTACCTAGTGGCTGGTTTAGTATACAAAAATAGGTGGGAAAAGATTGATAAATTTTAACAATGCTAACCATGTGCTAAATAAGAAACTTTTTTGAACAGGTAAGTTAAATTGTTAGAAATAAAACATGTTGGACTATTCACTGTTCTTTATATTATTACAAATAAATTAAATTCATAGTCAAAAATAGTCAAACATGTTTTATTTCTAACTTCTAACAATATCTTCAATTATACTTGAGGATTAAGAATATTATTAGAAAATGAACCAAAAATTGCACCAAAATAACAAAATACAAAATTCCAAAACTTTAAAATTTTGTGTTTTTATTTTTTATTCTTTAAAGTTTTCACGAAAAAATATAAATTTTTCTTCTCAATATCCCCACCATTGATGCCTTAAACCGACAAAAATTTCAGACTTTGATCTTCGTCCGCCATCTTGTAAAAAAATATTTCGTATTATTTACGGAAAATAAAATGATAGAACATTCCATGAATTACGGTGCTTCACTAATATTGGCCAATTATGACAATCAATAACGCTAGATGCATATGGTTTGATGCAACATGGAGTAGATGCATAGACCTTTATAACGGTGTATTTGGTATTTCGATAGCTATAATATTGTGGTCTCAGTGATTTGATAAGTTTCACGAACCATTCCGTTAAACATTGGAACGATTGCATTTTCTTATTAATTACCGGCAATACCATAATAAAGGTATATGTGCCATTTTTCTCAAATGAAAATAAAATATACTTCAATAGTAAACCTTCCTCAATATTTCTACACTAACCGCATTGACTTAAAGTAAACCATTTCCGATTTAATGCACTATTTACCTATATCGGTACCCCGGAAATAACACTTCCTTACGCCTGGTTAGCGCCGCGGGCGCTGCACCGAAACTCTGGGAATAATAAAAACGATGCTACGAAGTTCACGTTCCAGAGTTCGACCAGCGACAATGTTTTAGCCAAAGAATCAGGCTAAATAGCAATGCAAATATTTTTTTTTGTATATCAACAATAAATGCATTTAAAATTGAACTAGGTGTGGTAAATCATTTTTTACTGTAATTTTTTACCCTTTTTATTGGATGAGCGTAGCGAGCGAAGTGAAGACTTCAATTTGACTTTCTGTTTTTTTGGTTGTTTTTCACTTACGTTACCCCAAGAAAAATAGCTCGGGTGTTTTGTTTTTTGTTAGTTTTTCTGTCTGTTTGTTCGCTCTCTACCGGGCAAACGGCACATGCAATCTTGATGAAAATTGGAGGAGACCTTCTAAATCTCTAAACTTAGACTTGCTACGTTTTTGGGTACAATCGGAGAAATATTTCTCATGAATATCGTACTTTTACGATTTTTTTCGATTTTTAGTGCGATATTTTCGTGACATTTGGGCCGATTCTGACCAAACGGGTGGGGCTACAACGTTCATATTTCACATGGACATTAAGGTAATGGTGATGTATTGCTTTCTGAAAGAAAAAGTTGAAAAAGTTAGCCAGAATCTATAGAAATAAAGCTTTAATATAAGTTTTTTGATTTTTTGTGCAATATTTTCGTGACATTTGGGCCGATTCTGACCAAACGGGTGGGGCAACAACGTTCATTGGATGAGCGTAGCGAGCGTAGCGAGCGAAGCGAAGATTCCATTTCACTACACTGGAGAAAAAAATCCGGAATGTTTTTTTTTTTTTTCTTTCTTTTTTTTTTTTTTGTATTTTTGTGTGTTTGTTAACACGATTCCGGCTAAACCGATACTCCGATTGCGATGAAATTTTATGGAGGCCTTCAAAATCTCTGAACTTAGAACTGCCACGTTTTTGAGCGCAATCGGGAAAATTTTTCTTATAAAAAACGCAATTTTACGATTTTTTTCGATTTTTAAAAAAAATTCTTCGACTTATAACACTTACATGCTTTATCCGATTGTAATGATTTTTTAACAGAACCTTAATTTTATGAATTAAGATATTCGTGTGAAATTTGAGCTTAATCGAAAAATTATTTCTCATGAAAATCGAAATTTTACGGGTTTTTTTCTTTTTTAAAACAATTCTTTGACATATAACACCTACATGCTTTATCCTATTGTAATGATTTTTTTATAGAACCTTAATTTCATGAATTAATATACTCGTGTAAAATTTGAGCGCAATTGAATAATTATTTCTTATGAAAATTGCAGTTTTACGATTTTTTTCTTTTTTAAAATTACGTAAAAATTACGATTTATTAAAAAAATTAAGTTAATTTTTAATTTAATTTAATTTAATTTAAAAAAATCTTCGAATAAGTAATGATTTTTTCACAGAACAACAGAAAATCCGCGTAACTCAATGCAGCTCAATGCACCAATTACGCTCATCCAACAACGCGGCGGGACTTAAGCGTTTTCCTAGTATTATACATGGACATTAAGGTTATGGTGATGTAGTACCTTTTGAAAGAAAAAGTTGATAAGTTAGCCAGAATCCATAGAAATAAAGTTTTAATATAAGTTTTTTTACGGTAAATAATACCAATTGACAAGTTACAATAGAAACTTGACAACAATCACCTACAATGCGTAGGCAGCAAAACAAAGCACTTGCAAAAGTAAAGATATCCCACGCAAACTAAAAACTTTAAAAAGCTCATCCATCAACGCGGCGGGACTTTAGCGTTTTCCTAGTTAATTTGCAACTTTTAAAGTACAATATTTTGATATTATGTTTGCAAATTCTAATAGACGTTGTTAATTCACAACTTTTAAGACCAATTTCAAGACTCTTACCCATTACCTACCAAAGATACAGATACGTATTTAAGTCTCGATTTGGTTGATCGGGAAACACTCCCGTGGGTGTAATTGTTTTTATTTACTACAATTCAGAAATTAAAAAAGTCCGCCCCAACCGGGAATCGAACCACGTCCTGATGGTCTAGTGGTTAAGACGTCCACCTGGAATGTGGGAGATCCGTGGTTCGATTCCCGGTTGGGGCGGACTTTTTTAATTTCTGAATTGTAGTAAATAAAAACGTATTTAAGTGTTTTAGGTTTTTTTCACAAGTTTGCGTTAGTCTTTTGTTTTGACCAACTTCCGGTCAACTTTTGGCCTACTTTATACTGGAGATGTGTCATAGTGTTGAGAACATATAATGAAAATTTTAGCCTGTTGTGCAAAAGATGCAACAAAAAATCCAAACTCGGCTGATAATCTTCAAATAGTACTCCATTAGCTCGCCCAGAGATAATCGCTTCAAAAACTTCTCAAAATATTCAATATAATTCTGCTTTAGATCGCTCAACTGTTTACCTAACTTTGCCTTTTCTTCTTCCGGTAACAACTGCCACTCTTTATTCGCCTCGTTTTCTCGTTGTGTAGACGGAATGTGACTAGCAGTTTCCATAAATGTCTTAATAAATAGTTGATAAACATTTACAGGAGGTTGCTCTGGTTCTCCTTTATAGAGTCTAACATTATTTGTTGAACTTCTTGGGCTGTCAGGTTTCTCTTCTTTAATTTTAATTTCATGTTTCTTTTTTATTTTGTGTTTTTTTATCTTTGGCTTATTCATGGCTAATTCTTCAGCCCGCTTGTCCTCGGGTAATGACTCCAAATAAGTTGCGTACTCAAGTATGTATTGCTCCTGCATATGTGCCGCCTGTTCTTTGTATTTGTTCTGATCTTGTTCGGACATTTGTTTCCATAACAAAGAAATTCTGCCCATCCTTTTTGAAGGTATAGTAATTGACTTAAAATCTTGGTTGGTTAGCATAAGCCTACTAAATAAGCTATATCCCGAATTTGGTGGTTTCTCTGGTTTACCAGCAACTTTTTCTACCAAACTTCTTTCTTCATTAGTAATGCAAGACTTGTAGGCTGATTTAGCAGATAATGGGTGCTCTGTTGCGTATGTTTGTATCTCATCCCGGTATTTGTTTTCATCCTCAAGACCTCGTTTAATCCACTCAACTTTCTTTGTGTCAGACATTTCACCCCACTGAGTCTTACATTTCATCAGAAAATCTGCTCGGTCTAAATCTGACTCGTCTTTATGTTTTCTTATTTCTTCGGCACAAAAAAGCTTGAATGGAGGCATAGGTTTCTGTGGACCGGACTTGGCAACATGCAAAGACTTGCCCTCTTTTGAAGAACCAGGCTTGGGTATCTGTTCAGGATGATCTAGATAGAACTGTTTCATTTTTTCATCGTAGATTTTTCGTTCCTGTGCTGCCAGTTGTGTGTATTTAGCTTTTTTCTTTTCAGAAAGGTTTTTATACATCTCTGAGATTACTTTCGAAACGCCGGTCATTTCTAAATGAGGATTTTCCTTGATAACTTCATCTTTTTTCTTCATGTAGAACAGCATGTACGATGAAAGCGGGCGTTTTGGCATGTCCGGATGACGATTTGTCTTTGAGCTACGATAGAAGTGTGTCCATGGTCTTGACACCCATTCTTTTGCGTCTACCAATATTTCCGTCATAGTTCTATAACCCCTAAGACGTGATTGCACACTTAACCACACAGTCTGACACTGCTCAGGAGTGTAGTCACCAAAACACACCTCCTCCCAAGGGAGTTTCTTGGCCCGAGAGTCAAACCGTAACGTATCTTTCTGTGGAATGACACTCTCAATCCGCGAGATCAATTCCAGTAGATCGCACTTGGGCCAATCGAAAGCGACATCAGAAGATTTTGTTGGTTTCTTTGAAACAAGTTCAAGATCTTCCACTTGATCTTCTTCAATCTCATCTAAATCTTCTTCTTTAATAGTAAAATGTGAATCCCCTCTTCTGGGCGACTGGGACAGTTTTAGACTGGAATCTTGGGAATGTGGCCCACCACCACTTGTTCCATGGTGATCCACAAGTCTAGTTTTCTTTGGAGAAGGCTCATCCATAAGACATAATGGAGATGCCGGTACTTTTTTCTTTTTGGACACCATTATTTCTGGAAAATAAAATTCACATTTCATAACAACAGAAGGTTTTTAAATGTTACTGTTAAAGAAAATGTACTTTTTTGTGAAGTTTTCAATGATTTTTTTTACAACGATTCTGCTGTAGTACTGTTCTAATCTATTCAGATCTACAATGCACCAACAATCCAGATGTTTTGAAGTTTTAACTGTCTATTGGGAGACCCGAATTCAATACCCAGCTGATATGGATTTTATTTTCATTTCTGGGTTGATTTACATAGGTAGGTAGGCCTATGCAAATCAATTTTAGTACACCTATAGATAAGGTGACCATACGTCCCAGATTAGCCGGGACAGTCCCGTTTTTTTACCCTCTGTCCCGGCGTCCCGAAGACTTTTTGAAAAACACTGAAATGTCCCGGAATTCCGATAATGGCTGATTAAGTACCGGATTTTATCGACTTGCAATCAAAGTGTTGTAATCTAGGTGCCCGTCAGGGTGCCGCAGCCAAGCCGCGGTGCGCTACACACTCAGGCACCTTATACAGCAAGCAGAGTTGGGGTGATTTCGAGGTGTCACCCAGCCATCATGAAACGTGATGTGAACTTGAAAACTATCAAAATCGAGGGGATTTAGGTACCTGACAACACATGCCAAATTTGGTTGGGGTACGAGCATTCCTTCTTGGTGAAAATATGACTTGAAACATGCTCAAAATCACTTTAAGGACGTTAGTTACCACTACCACTACCACTACCACACCACTACCACTACCACTACCACTACCACTACCACTACCACTACCACTACCACTACCACTACCACTACCACTACCACCACCACCACCACCACCACCACCACCACCACCACTACTACTACTACTACTACTACTACTACTACTACTATCTAATTCGTCAGTTTCAATTGCCCAGAGATTCTGACCAAACGGGTGGGGCTACAACTTTCATATTTTACATGGACATTAAGGTAATAGTGATATAATTCCCTTTGAAAGAAAAAGTTTTAAAAAATTGCTGGAAGGCTTCCAAATAAAGGTTTTTAAATAAGCCTTATACAGGCATACAATCAACAAGTAACTATAGTTACGTGACAACAATCGCCTACATTGTTTACAAAAAGCAAGTCTTTGGACCACACGCCGTCTGGATGTATGTAAGATACAAAATAGCTGCTTGTCATGGCTCGGATTTCCCCATGTTAAATGATTGACATGCAAAAGGCATAGAGCTTTGTCGGTCTGCCGCTAGATAGGGCTAGTTAAGGGGGCGGAAGTAGATTTATTTCAGGTTTCGGATTGGGACTTATGGCCGGGCTTTTAATTAATGAATAATAAAGGTGTTAATTATATTTTTATTTAGTTGGAACGTTTTATATCAAGGAATTGTTTATTTTCCATGAATTATGACAATTATGACAGATCTAGTTCCAGCTTTGAACCATAGATGGTGTTAGTTAAGGGGGGCATGAACTTCTTTACCGACTGAAAGTTCACTGAAAGTCATGACCGAATTTTGTTGAGCCATGACAAGCAGTTATTTTGTATCTTACATACATCCAGACGGCGGTGCTTTGGACCACTATATTTTTTCATTCTATTCAATCAATTCAATTCAATTCAGTATTTATTTGGCTTAAAGCTATTTTTACATGCAATTTCAATAGTAATAGTACAATTCAATACAATTTCATTTTTAAAAAATAGGCCATACTAATTGAAACAAATTTTCAAAATACATACAAGATAATTCAATACAGTTACAAAATATATACAAGTCATATTACAATTTTTATGTTCCTCATAGATAAAATAGAGTTTTAACAAATTTAATACATTTCAATTTAAAAACTGCTATACGTTGTTCCTGTTTTATCACTAAATCTAATTTATTATATAATCTGTACCCAGAATAAAAAAACATGTTTTTGAGTTGCTGATTTGTTTACTCTGTCCACAATAATGTTAGTATTATTTCCTCTTGTATTATGACTATGGTTGCTAGAGGAGTATTCTATCATGCAATTTAGATAAGAAAGTGGGCATATTTCCATTTAATCATTTTAAATATGAATAAGAGTACATTTAAGGCAATTCTCTGTCTGACAGTAAAGAAATTTAATACATTCAGCATATCTGATATTCTGCTGTATTGATTCCATCTCAAAATCACTCTCATCCCTCTATTTTGTAATTTTTGTAATATACCGTATCCAAATCTCTCTCATTTCTACCCCACAGGAGTGTGCAACAAAATTCTGTATGAGGAGCTATGATTGTCTTGTAAATAAGTGTTCTAACCCAAGGGGAGACAAAAGAACCAACCCTTGACAGAAATCCAATTTTTTTCTTAATTTTTTTGGCTATATAATTAACATGACTAGTTAGTTTTAAGTGCATATCAATAAGAACCCCAAGATATTTAAATTCACTGACAATTTCTAGTTTTTCACCATTAATATGCAAAAACACTTCCTCATTATCATTATCCTTCATTACTTTGTTAAATACACTAACTGATGATGTCAGTATCATACATTTAGTCTTTGTTAAATTAAGTTTTAATTTATTGAGTTTGAGCCACTCCATCATTCCCATTAATTGAATATTAATTGGATGAGCGTAGCGAGCGAAGCAAAGATTCCATTTCACTACACTGGAGAAAAAAATCCGGAATGTTTTTTTTTTTTTCTGTTTGTATTATTGTGTGTTTGTTAACACGATTCCGGCTAAACCGATACTCCAATTGTGATGAAATTTTATGGAGGCCTTTGAAATCTCTGAACTTAGAACTGCCACGTTTTTGAGCGCAATCGAAAAAAAAATTCTCATGAAAATCGCAATTTTACGATTTTTTTCGATTATTAAAAAATGTCTTCGACTTATAACACCTTGTATGCTTAATCCGATTTTAATGATTTTTTCACAGAACCTTAATTTCATGAATTAAGATATTCTTGTGAAATTTGAGCGCAATCGAAAAATTATTTCTCATGAAAATCGAAATTTTAGTTTTTTTTCTTTTTTAAAACAATTCATTGACTTATAACACCTAGCCTACATGCTTTATCCTATTGTGATGATTTTTTCACAGAACCTTAATTTTATGAATTAATATATTCGTGTAAAATTTGAGCGCAATCGAATAATTATTTCTTATGAAAATCGCAATTTTACGATTTTTTTCTTTTTTAAAAATTACGATTAATAAAAATATAAAGTAAATTTTTAATTTAATTTAATTTTAAAAAAATCTTCGACTTAGTAATAATTTTTTCACAGAACAACAGAAAATACGCAAAACACGTTACACATGGCAGCTCAATCCACCAATTACGCTCATCCAACAACGCGGCGGGACTTACGCGTTTTCCTAGTAATATAACACACTTCTTTATAATCCAGACCTGAATATGATACTAATGTGTCATCTGCAAAAACATTTAGAAATATACATAATCCATGTTTAAATACAAATCATTTATATATATATATATATATATATATATATAATAAACAGTAAAGGACCTAATATATATATATATATTAGGTCCTTTACTGTTTATTATATATAAATATATATATAGTTTGCTTGGTATATAGATGAGGCCTAAATGGCTAGGATACTTAAACTGGGAACATGAATAAACATGTTTCAGTGGGGGAAAGGTACAGAAGGACGACAGCTTACCTTGAAAAACGTTAGGTAGGTCGCACAGACACAAATAGATGAGTAGACAAAGTTGCTGATACGTTTCGACCAACTAGTGGTCTTTATCACTCAGCGTGAGTAGAGATCTCTACTCCACTATATATATATATATATATATATATATATATATATATATATATATATATATTATAATAAACAGTAAAGGACCTAACACTTAAGTATGCACCAAAATGTAAAAACTAAATGATCATACAATACGTTTAAAAGCTATTTTAGGCCTATATACCATTCATTGTTATATTGTGAAATGTACAACGCATTTTAATTAACACTCATATGTATAATGCCAATAAATACTGAATACTGAATACTGAATGTTACCGGTTACTCAACACATGGCTCTCTCACTCACTCGTTTAACGACTTTGGCGTTTTCCTAGTGTAGGGTTATGAACATGTCCACACGATCAACATTAGTTGCCCAACAATGACTACGCATATCACAGAGCTCGGAAACGGTTCAGGACCCCTATTCTCGAGTTTTCTCACTGGCTTTTCACGGCGTGAAATGGGCGTGTGATGTGAGTTCACTCACTGACGGCGGGTTGCTATTCTCGACTCTCGATTTCGCAGGTTTTGTGAGTGTAATCACTCACTCACTCGAAGTCACTGTCACGTTTCAAAACCCTTGTGACATCTCTCACAAAGCAATTGGGCCGTAATATATATTATAAAATAGCATGCGAACACTTCTTTAATATTGGTTAGGCCTAGATTATAATTTTAAGTGAAATGTATCATCAATAACGTCATAGACATAATAAAATGTTGAACTACTTTGAACTATTTTCCTACGCGCAAGCCTACCCTAGGCTCCTACTCCTACCGTCGGGATGTAAACAAGCCACATAACCACAAAATGCATCACATAATATTTTGTTATGTACTTAATATTAAAACATACCCCATAACCGTAGTCAACACAGTATTTTAATTAAATATTTTGCATACAGGGTGTACACTACACAGTTTAGTATTTACTTTACTTTATTCATGTTATTTCGTGATGCGCTTGGGTAGCCTACAAGGAACCAACTCAACTCGGTCCTCCTAGCGACAAGTGCATCATATCACCTACCCCCACCCCTCGGTGTGTCCCGTTACACGAGCCAAGGGAGGGTTGCTATTGGCCGGGTGAAACAGCTGTTTTCAAACTATTTGAATCCTATTGGTTAGGGGTTCGCGGGGCAATATTGGCTAGCCTCGTTGCAGGGTCCCAGTGAGAACTTTGTGAGTGGAGGAATTCCTTCTCAATTTTATCTCGAGAATAGCATTTGGTGCGTTTTGTGACTCACACATCGCAATGTGTGTGAATCCACTCACATGAGTGGGAACTTTCACGAATTTCGAGAATAAGGGTCCAGGCAAATCGATTCGGGCTGAAACGGTTTGAACAAGAAGTGTTCGAACCGATTTGACGGAAAACAGTTTGAGATTTTGTAACACGGCAACCATTTTGGAAAACAAATTTCTAGGTTAAAAGTGACATTCATTCGTGTTAATCTTCTAGATAATATGATTGCATCCGTACAAAACTTTTAAAAAGTATAGATAGTAATGGTGTCAGGGTATGTTTTTAACTTCGAAAGTCAGATAGGAAGTCAATATTTGGATTCTGAGATTGACAAATCGCGTTGTCATGGCGTTGTTATTTCCCTGAATCGGTTTGACGTGTATATCAACTGCAGATCAATCGATTCGAGTTTGCCAAATCACTTCCCGAAGTGGTTTGGAACTAAAGTGTTTTTGGCCAAAACCGACAGGTATATCAACAACTTCAAACCGATTCCGCCCGAATCGATTTGACTGAACCGATTCCGGGCTCTGTGATATACGTAGTCAATGTTGCTGTTAGTTGGTGTGCATTTGATAACATGCATATTGCCTACTAACCAGCCCAGACGGTCAAGTCGAGTTGCACAACACCCCAAAAATGTTCAACATTCTGAACTAGGTAGGCCTAGGCCTAGTTGGCAATAAAAGTTAGCAACTTCCAATCAAATCTCTTCAAAGTGTCATGTTATCATTGATAACCAATCACAACAACTGTAGGTGTCACCACTTTCTGTATTTTGTTGCACGGTCTTCGGGGATACCTAGCAATAATCCTGTCAAATAAGATCGTATATTGACGTTTGGAGGAAAAAATTGCGATGTCGCTGAATTTTTGCAGAGACCTTCCTTATATAATACTAATCAACATACTAAAACTCCCCTACAATCGGACTGGAGCTTCGGCCGCCATATTGGAAAATGGCAGCCAAACGGTGTTTGTTATCGAATATCTCCAAATTGGTTTGAGATAGACAAAATATCTCAATGGCAAAAATATTCTTCATTTAATTCCCTACAAAACAGGTGTCTTCTATAGTTTTGGTAGGGGCAAAGGTTACGTCACAAAATCGTGGTTTATATGTTGCTTATTGGAGTACCAGCTAATTTCCAAATTTTCACGCCCAGCATCAAACAATGCCTGGTAAATCCGTAAGAAATCGATTTAAATACAAAAGGACTTTTGTACGGGGTTCATGAAAGCTTCCATTAGTATTTTAAAAAATCAGGTCTGCGAAATCGAATTTTGCATTTACCCGGAATTTGGGTTTTTCATTGTTGGCATTTCCTCAAAAATACCCTTTTTGACTGTCCATTATTAAGCACTAAATAGCATTGGAGGAAAAATTCTTCCTACGCACATTGAAATGACTCAAATAATGATCCGATTACAATCAAAGTTTAAATCCAATATGGCTGCTAATTCCTAATATCCGCAACATCAAAGTGAATTATGTAACAAAAAGAGTCTAAAAACAGCACGAAAATAGTATTCATATTGTGAATATTAGGAATTAGCAGCCATATTGGATTTAAACTTTGGTTGTTATCGGATCATTATTTAAGTCATTTCAATGTGCGTAGAAAGAATTTTTCCTCCAATGCTATTTAGTGCTTAATAATGGACAGTAAAATATGGCATTTTTTAGGAAATGCCAACAATGGAAAAACCCAAATTCCGGGTAAATGCAAAATCCGATTTCGCAGAAATGATTTTTTAAAATACTAATGGAAGCTTTCATGAACCCCGTACAAAAGTCCTTTTGTATTTAAATCGATTTCTTACGGATTTACCGGGCATTGTTTGATGCTGGGCGTGAAAATTTGAAAATTAGCTGGTGCTCCAATAAGCAACATAGAAACCACGATTTTGTGACGTAACCTTTGCCTCTACCAAAACTATAGAAGACACCTGTTTTGTAGGGAATTAAATGGGGAATATTTTTGCCATTGAGATATTTTGTCTATCTTAAACGAATTTGGAGATATTCGATAACAAACACTTTTTAGCCGTCATTTTCCAATATGGCGGCCGAAGCTCCAGTCCGATTGTAGGGGAGTTTTAGTATGTTGATAAGTATCATTTAAGGAAGGTCTCTGCAAAAATTCAGCGACATCGCAATTTTTTCCTCCAAAAATTCTTATTTGACAGGATTACAATGGGAGTTGGGCAAGTTTGTTGATCGTTTGGCAGCCGCTTAAGCTAGGCCTTGTTGTTCATGTAGGGGACCATTTAGGCTAGTCGGTGGCAGGCTGTGTGTTTCCTACTATTCCCTTGCCCTGTTCCCTCTAGTTACCTTTTAAACGATTCCCTCGTCTTTCTCTCCCTGGTTCCCTTCTCAGACGGATCCCTAGGCGACTTCGGACAGCGACGACCGGCCTTGGCTAGGCCTACCCAGTGATCGCAAATCTGAAATAATCACAAAACAATGAGCGGAGCCTAATTCTAGAGTACTTCTAACATATAAATCTACAAATTACCGGTAAATTACCTGAATATTTTCAGTTCGACAGGACTTTCGACGATCAATTTTGTTAGGTTATGTTAGGCCACCGTCGTTTTGTTAAACACGCCTTTTAACGTCCAGACGGCGGTGGGTTACTTCCGGTTTAGTGATGTGTTTAAAAAGAACGCGGGATAGACCATGGATAGACTTTTATCAAAAGTAATATCATTTCGAGGCCTTTTTTAATCAATGGGAACCTGGAAAATACTCGGTCATCTCACTCGTCGATTGCGTCGGGGCCTGCAGGGTTGGCTTGGTCGCTTTGATTTAAAGTCCCCCACTGAAATCAGTTATATTACTGAGTGGGTAGGCCTAGACTCTAAATAAAATTTATTTATTTATTTATTTAATGTCATTTGGCCTGCTGACTAATAAAAATAAATTACGTCAATCACAACCTTCCGAGCTTTGATCGATTCACTCGTGTGACGGTGTGAGTTGTTATATCTCAATGTATATCAACGAGCGAAACTCTGAAGGTGCACTTGCAGATTAACTTTTGGGGCAACGCGTTTGGCGCACCGTCCAATCAGGTGGCAAGTTTCCCACTTTTTCTTTTTGCCTCAAACATTTGTTGTTTTTTTTTCAGTTTTGCCACTCAGCAATTCAATGGACTCTAAAAGTACTTTTGTTTAATTTAGGCTATGATTATTAAAAGGTAAACATAAATTAATTATTCATCATATATTATTATAAGTTAATTTATAATCTTTCATTACGCCTCTCAAAGTTGCTCCCCGCTGTTAGCACTGCGACAAGCATGACGCGCCAAACACAGCTGATGCGTCACTCCAAATGCTTAGCAGTAACCACACCTTGTTTTGGGAGGTTCGATACCCACCACCGGCAATCCCAACTAGGTCTAAATGTTTTTAAAGGTATTCTTCAGTTTTTTTTTCTGATTCCGCTATCTCTGATTGTTGTTTTATTATTGATTTGATAGGTTATCTAGTTGCCGTTCGCTGAAACATTTTTTTAAACAGCCAAGGTTATTTTTCATTTATTTTATTCTTTGCTGTAACTAGTTTGGCTTATAGAATCATAAATATTTATAAATCTGCTATTATATTATATATTAGAGTCAAGATTTGTATGGAAGAATGCAGATTTGTGTTACTGTTTGGTGATTTCTTCTACAAAAGTGTCTATATTCCTGATAATATAATTGTCTCGAGCTCCAAAATACCTAGTTAGACATGAAGAGAGACATGCAATAGAACAGCGTACCCGTACCGGTACATGGAATAAGCACTACATGCAGGACTAGACAACTCACTACAATTAGGTACCTGTATGTCTGGTGTATCCATGTCTTTACTTATTTTAGACATGTTTTTAGTTCATAACTTTATTCTAAAAAGAAGTTTAGCACCAGAATCCTTACAGTATATTCGGAAATTCATCCTGGTTGTTGGTTAAGTTCATCCGGACGGAAAAGTTTGTCGTAAAACTTAATTAAATTATTGGTCACATCATCAGTGTCTGTGTCTAATGAACTGACTGCAATGTATTGTTGGCACAGTGGATTGTGGTTGTTCTAGGATTTAATAGCAGATTTAATATTTAAGTGGTCTGGGAATATCAAAAGGATAGAAAGAGCAAGATTACCCGGGAGAATGATGGAATGGGAAATCCCAGGTAGGAGGGCAAGAGAGGGCACCTTAAAGATTAAACAGCAGTATTTGGAAAGATGTGGTACAGCAAGGAGACTGGAATGTGGAGGAAAGGGAAGAGAGGTGGCAGGAGAGAGATGGGCCTATCTTCAATGCCGACCCAACGCAGAGCTGGACGTGGCAACAGACGGGGCGTGGTCCCAGTCACTTGTTATATTTCACTTTCATTCAATTGATTTTTACTATATTTTTAATACCATCAACAGAATGACACTTGCTCATTGTAGTAAGTACAGAATTCTCCTGTAAAAATTTGGTGGGAAGTAAAAACAAAGGATGACATTGAGCCTCCGAGTTACTTGAATCAATTTTCCTTCTTCTTTTGGATCCTTTGAATAATGTAATGAGTTATTTAGACTGTACACTGCACTTTTAAATAATGGTTTGTTCGTGGACCTAGTGTTAACACTCAAAAAGCCAGTGTCTACACTTACACTGGCTTTTGGGCTAGTGATATGAGAGAGTTTAAGCAACGAATGGGCCAAAGTGGCTAATTTCTCAAAAGTGTGAGCGAACGAACAAACCTAATATTATTTAACCCCACCTGCTCTAAAATTTTCATCATTACATCATTGGTTCCTTTTCATACACAAATAAACAATTCTATAGGCTACTGTCATCTTCTTCTTCTTTTCATAGGCCCACATTTTTGGCTTACTGGGCCATCCTGCATTTTCTGGGTTTCCAGTAGAGACAGGCTTCTTGTTCCTCAGAGTTCATGCCAAGTGGAAGGGCATCAATTTCGTCTTTAAGACTTGAACATCTCATCAGATGCTCTCTGTTATTAAATGCAATAATTTTTACTTTGATATGACTATGAGCAGTACATTTTTTGTTATTCCATTTTCAATACAATTACATTATTTAATTTCAAATAGACCTACGCATATATGTATTCATGTAATTAAGCAGTAGATGAATGAGCCAAGATGGACACATTTTTTATTTAAACCTTATGTCCCCATTACTTCCTTCCCTACATGGTTACAGTGAATTTATTAATTAATGCATAATAATTAGAAGCACTTGGAACTGGTTCTGAATTAAACTATCAGATGTCATCTCTATCCAGCTATTGTTAACCTTAGCAATAAAAAGGAAACATGAAATTTGAGACAATAATTAATGATAATGAAAAAAATATTTTTATTGATTTACTGCAAAAGTTCTCTTACATTTGTTTGTACCAGTACCCAACTGATTCTCGGCTGGGTAACATAATTAATTATACATAGTAGTTCCAAATTTAAATGTCTTCAATACCTGGTTTCAGTGTTTAAGCGACCACAGTTGGGAAGCCCTCCCTTAGTGCCGCTTCACACTTGAACTTTCCTGGAAGCGCTTCAGAGTTTAGAGCTCTTCTTAGTTCACACTACGCCACCATAGAAGCACACGTGAAAAATAAAACCTCTGTTGACACAATGTTCCATGACCACAAGTACTTTCAAAGAAGCACAAGTGTGATGGGACACTAATGGTTGCTTGTACATGTCATAGCTTTGTTAATTCATATTATTTATAAATTATATTTATTATAATCAGACCTGGCAAGTAATGTTTAAAAATTAAAATAAACTTTTTTGTGTAACTACTCAGTGGCGTTTCCTGCATAGGGGCAGGTGGGGCTGAGCCCCACCAAAAATTTCTAGCACGGCACAAAAGAATAAAATAGTAAAAAATATTTAAAATTGCTTGAATTATTTATAAAGTTAAAATCATATTCAGTTTCCGCATCAACAATAGAATAAGAGTCAAGAGTAGTTAAAAATTATCGTTACGTAGCAGCACCGGCCGCCGCATCCACGTGAAGCGTTCCTAGGGGCTAGCGCTGGCTAGCCCTAGTCGCCCTATGCCTCAGCATGCACGTGTAGCTCCGCCCACACCGAGCGGATCGCGCCGCGTACGGTTCCAAGAGGGGCAAATCGGACCTAGCCCCATCCCGTGTAAAACACTGACGGGCGGACAAATTTGGCGCAAATACTTTGCGTAATCGACGGCATGTCAAAAATATCACTAAATGTAGTTATTGGAACGATATTCTTCATCTATTTCACATGTAAACTCAAATGTTGTACCCTAACTGATTTGAAGTCAAACTTTATTGATAAAAAGTTATTTTGAATTACTTTGAACGACGGAGTACTTTTACGACTTTTGAATTCACTATATTTGTGAAGTTAAATTTATTCTCCTGATAATAATTATTCGTATTTTCTACATTAATGATTTAGCATTTATCAATAACATTGGTAGGATTCAAATCGAAAGGTTGGTCCTGGCAGTTCTCTGAGAAAAATGTGTGTGCAAAAAACATGAATAAAATCTACTTGCCCCACCTGAATTTGATGCCAGGAAACGCCGCTGTAACTACTGCAGTAATCTCATTACAAAATCTTCAATGTATATTGGAAAGGTAAAGTAATTTGGGATTGGTTACACATTACTGCGAGCTGTGCCTACATTTTGCTAACCTTTCAAGAGGCTTGATGAACATATATATAAAAAAAAAAATGCAATAATGTGCATGCTCATGTGCATTTTCTTATACCAAACAACTCATTTAAAAAACTCAATTAAACAATCAAATTAGTGATTTAAATGTCTAAATAATTTAAACAATTTATCCGACAACTAAACCCTCATGTACAGGCTTGTATTAGAAACAAGACAATATGCTTAATGTTCAACATAAAGTAGTAGCAGCAGCAGTACTGGTACAATCTTAAGGCTGGTTTGGAGATATTTGGAACCAGGTCAAATAGGCTGGGCTATTCATGAATTGAACTGCATTACGGTACATACCTACTAATTGCAATATGACAATATAGGCCTATTAGGGCTGGGTAAAAATCAATATTTCGATACAATATCAATATCTGGCTTCATATTGAAATGTAGCCCACACAAGAATGCAAAATTTTGCAATTTTGGTGGAGGTGCCGGGTAGGTAGACGAAATTAAATTAATCCTGGCTGGTACATACTATGGTGGAGGAGCCGGGTCATAAAATGTGATTGTGAGATCGTTAAAATCGTTATGCGTTTCTGGTGATACCTACTTTCTCAACCCTATTTGGTCACAAATTATTTTAAAAAAATAGGCCCACTCTTAATATTTAAAAAAATAAAATTTAAACAATAACAATTTGATACAATATATGGATATCATATTGAAATTATTCATGTGATATCGATAATTGTATTACATGTCATAGCCCAGCTCTACAATGTAAGCCTATTTATATTTTATTCTAATTTTAATAGTTGTGTAATGTGATTTCTTATTCATAATTTAAGAAATAAAATAAATAAAGGTAAAAAACAATAGTTACTTAGGCCTACAAAAAGTACGCCTACTTTACCCAGGTCTGATTATAGGCCTACTATTATTCAATATTGAATATTCACTTCCCTATGTTAGGTAGGCCTACCACAGAATTTAAACTTGCTCAAAATAGGACACTTAATAACAAAAACTTAATGTTCGTAAAGATTAAACATGTAGTAGTCTACCTACGTACAAGGCCTAAACTACGGTAAATTTTGTACCTGCATAACTGCCTTTAAAGTAATGAGGAGTGTAGACGAACATGGATTGATTTATGCTGAGATTGTTTTTTGGTGCAATACAAACAGCATACGGTACTTAATTGTAAAGGCTCATGGTTTCTAGCGATCATCGAGGAAGGATTAGTCATTTTCGTCATCACTGGAGTCGCTCGAATCTGAATCGGAGCCCGAGGCTTTCTCCGAGTCACTATCAGAAGCAGAATCAATGTTTGCTTCTGAATCTGAGTCATCAGAAAAAGAAACTTCGGTCTTTTTTTCTCCCACCTTTAAAAGAGAGTACTCCTTCAGCTCGTCCGGAGATAATCGCTTCAAAAACTTCTCGAAATCTTTGATATAATTCTGCTTTAGATCGCTCAACTGTTTACCTAACTTTGCCTTTTCTTCTTCCGGTAACAACTGCCACTCTTTATTCGCCTCGTTTTCTCGTTGTGCAGACGGAATGTGACTAGCTGTTTCCATAAATGTCTTAATAAATAGTTGATAAACATTTACAGGAGGTTGCTCTGGTTCTCCTTTATAGAGTCTAACATTATTTGTTGAACTTCTTGGGCTGTCAGGTTTCTCTTCTTTAATTTTAATTTCAGGTTTCTTTTTGGGTGTTTTTGCTTTTTGCTTTGGCTTATTCTTTGCCAATTCTTCAGCCAGTTTGTCCTCGGATAATGATTCCAAATAAGTTGCGTACTCAAGTTTGTATTGCTCCTGCATATGTGCCGCCTGTTCTTTGTATTTGTTCTGATCTTGTTCGGACATTTGTTTCCATAACAAAGAAATACTGGCCATCCTTTTTGAAGGTTTAATTGACTTGAGATCTTGGTTGGTTAGCATAAGCCTACTAAATAAGCTATATCCCGAATTTGGTGGTTTCTCTGGTTTACCGGCAACTTTTTCTAACAAACTTCTTTCATCTTTAGTAATGCAAGACTTGAAGGCTGATTTAGCAGATAATGCGTGCTCTGTTGCGTATGTTTGCATCTCATCCTGGTATTTGTTTTCTTCCTCAAGACCACGTTTAATCCACTCAACTTTCTTTTTGTCAGACATTTCACCCCACTGAGTCTTACATTTCACCAGAAAATCTGCTTGGTCAAAATCTGGCTCGTCTTTATGTTTTCTTATTTTTTCGGCACAAAAAAGCTTGAATGGAGGCATAGGTTTCTGTGGACCGGACTTGGCAACATGCAAAGACTTGCCCTTTTTTGAAGAACCAGGCTTGGGTTTCTGTTCAGGATGATCTTCATAGAACTGTTCCATTTTTTCATCATAGATTTTCCGTTCCTGTGCTGCCAGTTGTGTGTATTTAGCTTTTTTCTTATCAGAAAGGTTTACATACATCTCTGCGATCACCTTCGAAACGCCGGTCATTTCTAAATGAGGATTTTCCTTGATAACTTCATCTTTTTTCTTCATGTAGAACAGCATGTACGATGAAAGCGGGCGTTTTGGCATGTCTGGATGCCGATTCGTCTTTGAGCTACGATAGAAGTGTGTCCATGGTCTTGACACCCATTCTTTTGCGTCTACCAATATTTCCGTCAAAGTTCTATAACCCCTAAGACGTGATTGCACACTTAACCAAACAGTCTGACACTGCTCAGGAGTGTAGTCACCAAAACACACCTCCTCCCAAGGGAGTTTCTTGGCCCGAGAGTCAAACCGTAACATATCTTTCTGTGGAATGACACTCTCAATCCGCGTGATCAATTCCAGTAGATCGCACTCGGACCAATCGATAACAACATCAGAAGATTTTGTTGGTTTCTTTGAAACAAGTACAAGGTCTTCTACTTGATCTTCTTCAATCTCATCTAAATCTTCTTCTTTAATAGTAAAATGTGAATCCCCTCTTCTGGGCGACTGGGACAGTTTTAGACTGGAATCTTGGGAATGTGGCCCACCACCACTTGTTCCATGGTTATCCACAAGTCTAGTTTTCTTTGGAGAAGGCTCATCCATAAGACTTAATGGAGATGCCGGTACTTTTTTCTTTTTGGACACCATTATTTCTGGAAAAAAATTCACATACCATTGATTTTGTTGCAGTTTGAACAAATTGTTAACAGATAGCTTGCTTTTCAAAGTCAGGAAAAGTTTTAAAAGTAACAATCTTCCGAACACTTATCTTTTAAGAAAAGCCCAATTGAAAATATACCGATGGTACAAACCATTTTTAAGAATAGAAAGACTTGCCACCTACTTGCTCTGATGCCAGGCCAGCACCCAAATGAAATGATTTGATGTCAGCAGGCCCAGCCAGCATGGCACAATTCATTGCATGTTAAGACAGGATTGAATAAGTCTAAGGGGAAGTACGAGGGGAAGTACTACCGGTATGTAAGCCAATATGCAGTGGTTAATTTCAGAGCAGACGCGGGCGGACGTGTTCGCTCACTTACTTTTCGAAATATTATACGCCTAATTATAAAGTCAATACAATTACAATGTTGTGACACTATTTACAAATTCTGCCCCAGACTATCTTTCACAATATGTAAATCTTCTTAATTGCAATCATGACAATAACACACGGTCACAGTCAACATTAACTTTAAAAATTCCCAAACATAAAACCTCCTTATATAGTACCTAATTCATTTCCTGTTTCTGCTGCCCGAGCATGGAACCTAGTTCCTGCAAACATTCGCAAATTACAAAATCTAAATCAGCCTTCAAACACAAAAAAGTCATTCATATTAACTTGCTTTACTAATTTGTAACCCAACAAATTATTTAAAAAACAATGTTAATTTTTTGAAAGATTAAATCATTGTAGGTTTTAATTAGTATTTCATTAATGATTATTGATTGTATTTTGTATTCTTTTATTGATGTAATTGATGGTTTAAAGTATTAATGAAATAATTACATATTTTAAGTTTATTACTTGAACTGTTCACATATTAACACATATTAAGTGATATTAACCTGCTATTTTACTTGCACTAGTTTTATGTTTTTTTTTATCATTTTTATATCTTTGTATTGTTCACTGTGTGGTTATTTTTTACTTGTTTAATAAATTAATAATTGTAATTTGTATTGTGCTTGGTTCAGCAGAACAAAAGGCCTCATGGCCTTAAGTTTTACCAAGATATAAAATAAAGACTCCTTATTATTATCACTAGGAAGCTTCGCAAACGCTTTTTTAGGCGCGTTGTTGGATGAGCGTATGTTTTTTAAACGAAAAAATGTAAAATTGCGATTTTCATGAGAAATTATTTTTCGATTGCGCTCAAATTTTACACAAATATATTAATTTATAAAATTAAGGTTCTGTGAAAATATCATTACAATCGGGTTAAGCATGTAGATGTTATAAGTCGAAGACATTTTTTTTTAAATGAAAAATGCGTAAAATTGCGATTTTCATAAGAAATTATATTTCGATTGCGCTCAAATTTCACACGAATATATTAATTCATGAAATTAAGGTTTTGTGAAAAAATCATAACAATCGGATAAAGCATGTAGGTGTTAAAGTCGAAGAAATTTTTTTAAATAAAAAAAAAACGTAAAATTGCGATTTTCATAAGAAATAATTTTTCGATTGCGCTCAAAAACGGGCAGTTCTAAGTTCAGAGATTTTGAAGGCCTCCAGAAAATTTCATCGCAATTGGAGTATCGGTTTAGCCGGAATCGTGTGGACAAACACACAAAAATACAAAAAAAAATCCGGATTATTTTATCCAGTGTAGTGACATGGAATCTTCGCTTCACTCATCCAATTATTATTATTATTTTTATTATTATTATTACTAGGAAGCTTCGCAAACGCTTTTTCAGGCGTGTTGTTGGATGAATGTATGTTTTTTAAACGAAAAAAGTGTAAAATTGCGATTTTCAATGAGAAATTATTTATCGATTGCGCTCAAATTTTACACAAATATATAAATTCATAATATTGAGGTTCTGTGAAAATATCATTACAATCGGATAAAGCATATAGATCTTATTTGTCGAAATTTTTTTTTTTTAAACGAAAAAAGCATAAAATTGCGATTTTTATAAGAAATTGTTTTTCGATTGCGCTCCAATTTCACATTAATATATTAATTCATAAAATTAAGGTTCTGTGAAAAAATCATTACAATCGGATACAGCATGTAGGTATTATAAGTACAAGAATGTTTAAAAAAATTTAAAAAATCGTAAAATTGCGATTTTCATAAGAAATAATTTTTCAATCGCGCTCAAATTTCACAGGAACATATTAATTCATAAAATTAAGGTTTTGTGAAAAAATCATAACAATCGGATAAAGCATGTAGGTGTTATAAGTCGAAGAATTTTTTTAAAATTCGAAAAAAATCGTAAAATTGCGATTTTAATGAGAAATAATTTTTCGATTGCGCTCAAAAACGTGGCAGTTCTAAGTTCAGAGATTTCGAAGGCCACCATAAAATTTCATCGCAATTGGAGTATCGGTTTAGCCAAAATCGTGTGGACAAACACACAAAAATACAAAAAAAAAAAACATTCCGGATTTTTTCTCCAGTGTAGTGAAATGGAATCTTCGCTTCGCTCATCCAATTATTATTACAAAAGTGCGATGTAGGCCTATAGGCCTATGAATTTTTTTAGTTTCTTCCATAATTTAAAGAAACCATTTTTAAATGTGTTTTTAGGCGTTTAAAAGTACCAAATTTGAATTTTTTTGCCTTCGGCAATGTAATAACCATAATATAGGCAGAACTGGAACTTTAGTCCAGCACACACGTATTAATTTTGCAAGGCCGGCCCCCCACCCCTTTCTCCAGACAATTGACAATTCCTGGATACGCTTCTGCTTGCAATGTTTTTATTTTTTAGGGAAATAAGGGTAGGCCTCCTATTATAAAATAAACTCACAATTTTTTTAGTTTAATTCATATCCTATTTTAACATCCCTAAATCGGCTATAATGAAGCAAACAAAAAAGCGCCTTGCGATGCTACACTCTCACCCCCACCCCCCCTTCATTGGGATAGTGTAGTTACTTGTTTCGTCATTCCCACCTTGAAAAATATCCTGCCGGCGCCCATGAACAACACAAAATGGACAGTTGTGGCTTCTTTGAGTAGTTCTGGAAATTTTGTTAGTGACAACTGACAAGATATTGTTAACTGACAATATGTGATCGTCACAATTTTATAAATTATCGACCAAAGCACGCTAAAAACTAGTTAAATACCACCATTTAAAATGGTAAAAATTCAAAAATTTCTTAGGTTATGGTTATGCAAATGCGACTTACACCCGGACTATAGCTGGGGGCATCCCCCCAGCCCCCCCCCCCCCCCTCCTGTACCAGGATACACTTCTTCCCGAAACAATTATTGTTCATTGGAAGTTCTAAACATTTCTTTATATTATAGCCCCAGCGTCGAGCGGCTGCCCACTTATTATTTTAGAAATTAACCACTGCCAATATGCAAGCAAAAAATAACATGGTAGAGCAAGTCTGTGTATCTGTGGAGTGTGTAATGAGCTAGATATATGTATTATTTTGTTTTATAGCTTAGCCTAGTCTTTAGTAGGTAAATCATTTTTTTACTGACTAGGATTAATGTTTACTAAATAAAATAGGCCTAGGATATATATATATGTATATATATATATATATGATAAAAACAAGGATCTTGGGTAAAACCGCGTCGAAAATAAGATGAACCAGGGCAGAACCTGGGCGTCCACCGACGTTTCGTCTGTACTACGTCAGACATTTTCAAGGTTGACTGTGACTCTACGGAGGTTGGAGTCACAGTGGTTGGCAAGCACGCAGCGCCCGCCTTATATAGCCTCGGCTGAGGGTGCGGGGCGGCGAGGTTATATAGAAAATAGGTAGGCCTACGGGGCGGCGAGGTCATATTGTGAAAAGGTGCGGGGCGGCGATGTCATATCGAAAAAAATTTATACGGATGGTGGCAATTGAGAAACAAAATAGCACAGCTTACTGTAGTGAAACTTTTTTAGTCCGGCTTCTTGTCAGGGCCTGATTGGTTGTCGTTTGAAATGTTATTCGTGCTTAGAATTATGGAATCTGAAATTTGCACCACCTCTGAGGGATTTGGCTGAATAGGTCTACGGACTACATTTCGAGGCATGAGTGCAGGTTTCCAAGCAAGAGGGAGGCTCTGGCTATCATCTCTTTTGTTCATGTTATTCGGCCGTTTCTCAATTTCCACAGATTCACGGATAATACGTGGAGAGCTGTTGTACAGGGCAAATAGTTTTTGTTTTGTCAAAATCTATCACATGCGAGTAAGCTTTAGCATGTTGAGCCAGGGCTGATTTCTTGTCACCTGCTTTCACAGCATTAGAGTGTTCATTTATCCTCACTGCTATGCGTCTGCCTGTTTGGCCTATGTACGTTTGATCGCAGTCGCCACAGGGAACCTCATAAACCCCTCTTTCTTCCAGATGAACAGAGTCCTTTGCACTTCTCAAAAAGGAGCTGATTTTTCTGTCAGTGGAGAAAAATGGTTTCGATGTTCTCACGATTGAGGATTCTACCTATGACGTCTGTGGTACCCTTGACATATGGAAGAAAAGCTTTTGACCGTGGTTTCACCTTGTCCTCAGTATCATCCTCAGATTATATATATATATGGATTGTTGTAGGTTTTCGCGGCCCGTCATAGGATAAAAACAAGGATCTTGGGTAAAACCGCGTCGAAAATAAGATGAACCAGGGCAGAACCTGGGCGTCCACCGACGTTTCGTCTGTACTACGTCAGACATTTTCAAGGTTGACTGTGACTCTACGGAGGTTGGAGTCACAGTGGTTGGCAAGAACGCAGCGCCCGCCTTATAGCCTCGGCTGAAGGTGCGAGGCAGCAGTCAACCTTGAAAATGTCTGACGTAGTACAGACGAAACGTCGGTGGACGCCCAGGTTCTGCATCTTATTTTCGACGCGGTTTTACCCAAGATCCTTGTTTTCCTTTTCTAACATTAAATCGGGTTGGGGGGAGCAGTATCACACTACTCCGTTTCTTGGGCTAACATCTTCGTTGTCGGCTAGCCAGGCCTGACACACCCACGTCCTCAGCTTCTTCCTTGCTCACCTCCTCCACTACCAGAGGTTTGTTTAATAGCTCCTCTATCTCTCCCGGTTTTCCCACAATCTTTCTGCTTCCACTTCGTTCCATGCCATTCCTCTCTTCTCAACACTGTCTTTAATCTGCTCTACCCACTTATCTCTTGGTCTGCCCACTTTCTTCTTAAACCCTTCTTGTTTTTCAAACTCTCCTCTTGGTATCCTAGCCGGATCCATTCTTTTCATATGCTCAAACCAACGTGGACGTTCTCTCTCCAACCTTATTTGCACACTTTCAACACCTAGTTTTCCCCTTATAACACTACTCCTGATCCTGTCGTTTTTGTCACCCCCAGTACACTCCTCAAGAATTTCATTTCTGCTGCCACAATCCGGCTTTCTGCTTTGTGTCCCAAGGTCCATGTCACTGTGGCAATGTCAGTACTGGTAGAAAATATAGCTTATAGATTAAAAGTTTACATTTCCTTGGGATTTCTTCTTTCCAAAGTAGCTTCCTGACAGAATGGTAGAAGCCCTCCGCCAATGTAATTCTTCTCATAACTTCTGCATCTATTTTCGCATTTGTAGATAGCACACTTCCTAGGTATAGTTGAAATCTTCTTTCGTTGTCAACTCTTCGCCCCTCAGCAAAAGTTTGTTATCTCTAGATCTGTGTTTCTTTGTCATGATTACCACTTTGTTCTTTTTTTTTACTGATTTTCATATCATATCTTTCTGTTGCCTTGCCACACACACACAGAGAAAAGTTAGTTCTATGCTCCTACTATACTGTACAATTTTTAGTAAGCCTACTTTTGGGTATTCAATTAAAATTTAAACAATTTTGCATTTTACTTGCCAGAATATGTTCTTACCTGAGAGGCCTTTAGCCTATAGCCTAATAACATGCTACAGAAGTATTCAGTTTAGGGCACTTCCGTGACAGAATTCTCATTTCTCATGGAAGAAGATGATTCTCAGTTAGCTACACTGAATTGTAGAGAAAAGTTAGTTCTATGCTCCTACTATGCTGTGCAATTTTCGGTAGGCCTACTTTTGTTGTTGTTCATGTGGATTTTTCCTCTATAGATTTTCCGATTTTCCCTGAAAAGATTTGTCCCGCCGCCTTGAGTTTAAATTATGGCAACCCTACTCTACAACAAGAACAAGGCCACGCTAGCCTAGGCCTAGGCCACTTTGGAATATTTATATGATGCTCTGCTCTTCGTACAATCATCCCTTATAATTATCCTTAATTGAGCGAGCGGTTATGAAGAAAACGAGGAAGAAGATGAGGGGTGCTGAGCCTGGCTAGCAAGCACTAGAAGATAGCCCGAGAAACTGGTGACTCGTCACCCCCCGACCCGACGAATGTTGGAAAAGGGTGTTTGATATATATATGAGCGAGCGTAGCGAGCGTCTCCACTTGACTCTTATGGCTCGAATGTCTGTTTTTTTTTTGTTTTTTTTTTTCTGTTACTGCTTCGATACAGGTCGCACAGTTTCTCTGATCGACCTGAAATTTTGCACACATGTACATTACCACCTAGGCGGGTTGCTGTATAGTTTTTGAACAAAATCCGATCGTTGGTTATAAAAAATAAAATTAAAAAATTAAAATGTACCGATCGTTATGAAATTTTGCAGGGTCAATAAGTAGGCCTACAACATTCTCTCCTATTTTCCAAATTTTCAGCTAAATCGGTCAAGACCTTAAAGACTTATTAGTAGTCATAATTCAAAAAATGATGTTAAAAAATGAAGGAGGCAGTGAAAATACCAAGATACACTTTAGAAGGCATGACGTGAATTAGTACGTACAATGCAAAGATGTTGGAATAGTAAATAGTGTACAATGTCAATATACAGGCTGCGTTCCGTAAGTTGTTCAATATGCTATTTGCGTGCTTGACCCATTCCGAAAGCTGTTGAATATGCTATGCTTGGCGTTCCGTAACATGGTTTGTGAGCATATTCAGCATACTCAATATGCTCGAGGTTTTAACTTGAGCATTCCCAGCATATGGGAGAATTGGCGGTATTTTAAAATCAAAAATGGCGGATCACCTAATTAAATTACGCTGAGGCTATTCGACAGTAACTACGGGACAATTACGTTTCTCAATTCTTCCGTAGCATGAACGAACATCGGCGGAAATCACCGAAAGTACTCGAACTGTGGATACGGAAAAATTAGGCCTGCTAATTTAACCGTAGGAACGGGAAGTAAATTACGTTAATTCAATAATAACCACTCTGAAAATATACGAATTATGTTATAATTAATAAAGATTGAACACAAACACTACCATTTCACTGTTGCCGGCGCGCCATGTTTATTATGACATTACTTAGTAGGTTTACCAACCTTTTCAATAAAATACTCTACTTGTGTGTGTACTGTGTGCCCAGTATGAATGGTGTGTGAAGTAACCTTGCTGATGATGACAACATGCTTGCAGAATTTACTTCTTGCATGGCCCTACCACAGGTTTGGTTATGTGTTGTGAGTTTTGGTTGCATGTAGTTAGCTGATTTTTAGTGGCCACCATCCGCCTGAAGAGTCCCAGAAGGACGAAACGCGTCGTGGATTAAGGTAACAACTTTAAATTAGCTTCAGTTGTCATCAGCAGGTGAAAAGTTTTGTCGCCCCCAGCCCTTCAGGCTGGGCTTTATGTTCTCTATGCTTTCCCAACCTGTCAACCCTTCTCCAATCTAAACTAAACTAGCCATTTGGCCTTTTCCAAACTAATTGATCTACTTACCAAACCTTTAACGTTGCTATTTTAAATCTTAACTCGTTTTTTTTTTAAAAATACTCTACTTACCAAACCTTTAACGTTGCTATTTTAAATCTTAACTCGTTTTTAACGGAAAGGATTTCGGGTGCGCTCTTATCGATTGTATCCTAGAACTAGCGCGGCGCAGCAATTTTTAAACGATTTTATCATCTAGAATTGTGTTTGCGACGGGGCCGAATGTGGTGAAATCATTTGCAGAAAAAACATGGACCCAAATAGAATGGTAAAAAAAACAACCAAACGAAAATTTGAACCGCCGACCTCTCGCATAGAATTCGGACACGCTACCACTCTGCCACAATGCACTGTGATATTTGAAGCTATTGGCCTAGTTAGGTGGTATCCCGCGGACCATTCGGATACCTTCGATTATTTCCGCTGATCTTCGTTCATGCTACGGACGAATTGAGAATCGTAATTTTCCCGTAGCTACGGTTAAATAGCCACTTCCATTAAATTATTATGTATCGTTCTTTGACGTGACAAAACCCCAAAAAACTTGCGTAATAGTTGTTTTACCTGAGCCAGCCGCTTGAATAAACAACGGTAGGCCTAAGTCACTTACACTTACTTAATAACTTAAATTCCTTATATGACGGACAACCTAAAAATTGCGTAAAATATATTTGCAGCACCTGTGGCAACGCGCATGCGCGCCTCCCCGAAACAGCCATACTCATGCTCGACGTGTTCCGAAAGTATATCGTGCTTACAGATGCTTTAACGTGCTGGAGAATGCCAGCACCAAAGCATATTCAACAGCTTTCGGAATGTACCCACAGTTAGGCCTACATTAGCCTTGTTTACATGGAGGACTGAGTACGGTACGGTACCGAAATGTCGTTGAATTCTATCTGGTGTCAAAGCGTTTACATGACTCGTACCGAACTAAAACTGAACTCACTTTCAGTTCAGCATCAACTCTACCTATCGGCGGCTGACAAAACTAAAAGCCACAGCCAACACTGCCAACATTTCGTTTAGCCATGATGTTACCCCAAGAGGAAAGTTAAAAATAAAAACGATCTGGATACGTAGGCCACGTTAGTAACAAGAAACTGACATGTCACATGAAAGTGCAGGGAAAATAATTTGTAACGATTACCAACCTTTGTTTCGTAGTACTAGGCCTATGTTTAGGTTGGCATTATGATTTTCAGTTCGGTTTTGTCGAAGAAACCTGTTTACATGATACCCTAGGCCTAGTAGGCCTACTCAGCAGTACTCAGTACGGTCTTCCAGTACGGTAGGGGTAGCTACTTTTCGTCGGACCGAACCCAACCGGTACGGTACGGTTTTTACGTGTTTACATGACGTACTGAGTACAAAAACCGTACTCAATACCGTACTCAGTCCTCCATGTAAACAAGGCTACTGTGTGTGGGCCTTATGGGAATTTCGTGCTCGGGTCATGTTGCACGTACCGGTGCTCGCTCAACAACGCGTCCAACTGAGCGTTTTCCTAGTTTAATCCCCAAATACGTAGGGCCTACACTATGCTTATTCCACAATCCACCAACCTGTTGATAGTCAATGGCCAAGATTTTATCCAACAATTGAACAGCGTAGGCCTAGCGTCTTCAAGAGGAGACAGTCCGCCGACGCCGAGAAGAAAATGATAGAATAGATGTTTTTCTTTTTTACAGTTCTACCAACTGAAAATGATTTCATTTTCGGCCAGTTTAGGCAAAGATCAAATCTACCAGGCTACCAACTGTAAAACTTTGTGAGTGTGACTCGTGATGCGTGAAAAACAACAGCTGATGGTTGTTGACATACGTCATTCGGTGTTTTTGCATTGATTAAAGGTTTTTGCTTGCATTAGCCAATTACACAGAAACAGTGATAATAATTACGCGTACAAGAACAGTAAACAAGCAACCGAGTTCTTAATATTAAAAAAAAAACGCATAGAAATCCTAGACCTAGGGCTAGCCTAGGCTGTTTTCCTGCTTGTCTGGTCAAAATATCAATCCCATTCAAATTTATAGGTTAGGTAGGCCCTAGTTAACTGTCAGTTTGCCTAGTCACTCTGTTATATTTGTATGGGTTCTGTCATTGTTCTGTTCAGTGAAGATGGTGACTGATAAAATGTTAGCATTTCTAGTGTTGTATTCGGGTCTTGTTCAGCTGAGTCATTCTTTCGTTTCATATCAACCAGAACAGGTGCATCTGTCATACGGAGGTAAGATTTCAGGAACTTCTTCGGTTGGTATGGGCCGGTTTTACAAAAATTCTTGCGTTAGGTTAGCCGAACTTTCAGCTGGTTACCCTGCGCCGCGCTAGGCCTAGTTCTAGGCCTAGGATATAATCGATAAGAGCGCACCCGAAATTCTTTTCGTTACAAACCTACTTACGGTAGTTTTTTTTCAGTGTTTTTATTGAAAAATGTTAAAAAACCGGTCCATACCAACCGAAGAAGTACCAGATTTCATTCTAACTCTAGCCAGGCCTAGGGCCTAGGCCGGAACTTCTTCGGTTCATAGGCCCCAAAACAATAATTTGTGCTGGGAAAAGTTGGTTGGACGGGGGGGGGGGGGCGGTCCCCGGGGGGGCGAAGCGCCGTGGCGAGGTTAGTAGGTACACCAGTTTATAGCAAAGCAACGTCAAAGTTTTTGTAGGTAGCCTATAATAATAGGGTAATTATGAACAATTCCGTGTTATGTCAAAACGTGTATTTTTTTTTAAATGTAAAAACACACCTAAAACATCATTAAATGCAATTTCTGACCGGCGCAACAACAAGTATCCCCAACCTCGCTTTTAACGGAAAGGATTTCGGGTGCGCTTTTATCGATTAGCCTATATCCTAGAACTAGCACGGCGTAATACAACTAGGCGGTAAGTTCAAAGTACACCGCCATGGCCCATAGGCCTTGGCTCGGCCTACAGACAGCCTAGAAGGTGTACTGTTTTGAACAATTTTTAACACACTTTTTACACATTTCAAGGTAAGCGCCGTTGTGAAACGTTAATATATCGACTAGGGATGCATGTAAAGCCTTTTTGAAAGTTATTTTTCAACTCTGACAGTAATACGGAATTGTTCATAATTATCAATAATAGTTTTACGCAATACTAAAGCGCCTAGCCCTTAGCATGAAAAACCAAGTTGGGGCCCATGAACCAAAGAAGTACCCCTAGGCCTGGATAGAGTCTAGGGCCTAGTCATTCTTCTTATCGCTGTTGGCCCATTGGATGGGTGGCGACCTTTCTTGATCACTGTTCTCAATTTTTAACGTCTCCCTTCTTTTCTTTTTCCCATGTTTCCCACTCCCCCAATGTCACAAGCCATAGCCTGTTGGGAAAACCTCTACTAGACCTAATTTTTCTTCACCAACAGGCCCATTAGACCTAGCGAACGTTGTCCATATCCAATTGACAAGATTGTGGTATGGTAGCTAGCTAGACCTACGTTTAGTTAGTAACTAACGTTTTTGTGAGGAAGCGTATGAAGGAAAAAGGAAAGTAGAGCATGGAGGAATTTTATGTGTATGAAGGAAAAAGGAAAGTAGAACATGAAGGAATTTTATGGAATTTTATGCCCAAATAAATTGCTAATAACTTATTTGACTCACCATCTAGGCTAATCCAATCATTGAACTAGGCCTACTCCATACCATGCTTGGGTCATCATTTTAATTTACAATAGACCTACACCCATTTTTGTTTAAGTGCTACTGCTGGATGCAGTTACTTACTCTATTGAATTATTTAACTGTACATCTAAAAATGCTTGCAAAATGTAAGGATGACAATAAACCATACCATTTATTAAAATGTATAGTGTATTCTTTCAGATAATGTGTGGGAGCTTGTTGTAACATGGAGCACTGGGAATGAAACACCAACATCTGTTGTGGAGTACGGAATCGGCGGATTAATTAGAAAAGATGTTGGTAATTCTTCTTTATTTATAAGCGGAGGTCCGAAAAAAAGACAGCAATACATTCATTCAGTGAAACTTAGTGAACTGACTCCTGGAAGCAAATATGGTAGGTCTAGGCCTATGTCTGATGTAGATTTAAGATTTTAATCATTGGCAATTGGCATATAGGCGCTCCATGCTAAGAAAGCAGATGCGCGCGCTTTCGACGGGCCAATCAGAGATCATTATTTTAAATTAGGGCCTGCTGAATGGCTACAATTCGCCCGTTAAAAGCGCGCGCAACTGCTTTCTTAGCGTGGAGCGCCTATAATATGTTGTTACTAGCTCATCAGGGAAAATTTCCGGTAGGCCTACCGGTAAATTAGATCTACCAACAAAAACAGACAGTTGTAAATTGGGTAATTATATAGATTAGCCTCCAGTTTTCCATAAAAAAAAAGGGCCTAAAACTTTCTCAACTTGTAAATAATAATATGTGTAGCCCTAATTTAAATGTTTCTTGATTAATTTTTAGGTAGCGCATTCTAAACTTTCAACTATTGTTATTGGTACTGTAATTACCAACAGTCAACAGAGGTAGTGTAGCCGCAATGACAACGTTGTCAGCCATATTGGCAATGATGGTAGTGACATATATGCTAGCGTGACGTCTTATTAATACAAGAAATTACAAAACCTTTAACGTCTCTATTTTTGTCAAAACTTCTTTTTGGTTGAAAGTCCTTTATTTTTTAAATAGAAACGTAATGGCTTTCCCCTATGAATTTTTTTGTTTTGTATTTTAGAGTGTTTTGTATTTTAGAGTATTTTAGTGAAAAACATGTTGATTTTATTTTAGACCCCCTAACCAAAGAAGTTCCGACGTAGTTATTAGTGTGTCACCTAAAAATTAATCAAGAAACACCTACACATAGCCTATATTTACAAGTTGAGAAAGTTTTAGGCTCTTTTTCACGGAAAACTGTAATCGAAAGGGCCTAATTACCATAAATTGTTATACGACCCAAGTAGGTAGGCCTAGCCTGACCTTGTCATACTCATAGGCAAAAGAAAGAAATAATTATCGGTATCAATTTAAGTCAAAACTAAAAACATTGTTTAATTACAGGACATTTCATTGCCAAAGCATGTCCTGTTTTAAAAACTATACCCCTAGCCTTGTAACTAGCGGCAAGGGTGGCATGGCAGTACAAAGGATACTTTTTAACGTGGCTCATTTTGGTGATTCTCATCACCTCCTAATTATATTTCAATTTCAATTTATTTTGGACAACAACAAAATAACAATAGTTACAGTTTTCAACAGTTTTCACCGTGTAGTCCATTTTAGTTTTACACAAGTATTAAACTTAATGAAGTTTACAAAATAGTATATGTATAAATACTATACATACAGTACATCTACTAATAATAAAATACACTACTAATAATACAAAATACACTACACCAACAAATAATCATCTTTCATCACATTGTCTCTCATATTAGGTAATAGGAGGCTACTACCAAAAGCCAATGATACAGAGCAAGTTTACAATATTACATTATTAATTAACTTGGATAAAGAGAAATGAATAAGAACATTAATTTACAAATTTCAAATATAATAACATTTAACAACCAACTGATTTAAAATTATGGTAGGTCAGTTGATGTGATAAAAGTCATTTACACTGTAGTAAGCTTTTTGTAATAAAAATTTTGTCAGCTCATTTTTAAATTTAATATATCGAGGTATATCTTTGATTTCTTTTGGAACAAGGTTGTAGAGAATTTTATTTATATAATCAGAGTTTTTCTGGCCAAGGTTTGTAGAACATTGGCTAAGATGGAGATCAAGTTTTTGCCTTGTGTTGTGAGTAGGCCTATGTACATTCGCATTAACTGCAAGGATTTGGATGTTTTTCTTAATGCTTAAGACTAATTTAAGAATGTAAAGACATGGAACTGTAAGAATGTTTAGAGCAATAAAGTAAGGTTTACAATGCTCCATCTGCCCAAGGGAATATAATGCTCTAATTGCTCGTTTTTGTACAATGAAAACTTTATCAATGTGAGTTGACATTCCCCAAAATTCTATCCCATATCTTAGATGTGATTCAAATAGAGAAAAGTAGCATACTTTAGCTGTTGATACATTGCTTATATGTTTGATGCTTTTAATTGCAAAACAAGCAGAGCTGAGTTTTTTTATCGGTGTCTTAATGTGTGCATGCCATGTTAAGTTTTTATCTATTGTTAGACCTAGAAAGTTTGTTTGTTCAACTGAGTTTACAACTGATTTGTCATTCGAATTTGCAAGGCAATGTATGAAGTTTAGTGATTTCTTTTTTTGAATTGAATATATTAATAATAATTATATAATAATACAGTAGGACTAGGAGGCACATTGTATAGGCACACAGTACAGGCCCTTATATATTATATAAGAATTATTAGATTATGTAAAATTTAACTTGAATAAATAATAATAGGCCTATATTGATGGCTCATTTATGAAATGCAAAGCTCCACTTTAGGGTTGCCAGGTGTCCCGTATTACCCGGGAAATCCCGTATTTGATGGGTGTTTCCCACGTCCCGTATGCTCTAACCCATTGATCAGTATGTCACGTATTTAGAATAAAGTAATCCGTGTGCGCTTTTTCAACAAAACGCGCGGGCGTATAGTTATCAATCCCTTCCCCTCGGCCGGACTTGGTGCCTGATCAGTCTGCCGCTGCTGCCTGCTGGTGGTGGGTGTTATTCGAGTGCATCATTAGCGCGGTGAGTCATTGTAGCGAGTGTCTCTAGCCGGGCGCGGCGTGCGTGTGACAAACGCATTCGCGGCAGTGATAAACAACATTAAACATGAGTGACGATGAAGATGGTAACGTTGCAATAGTAACGAAGCAATAAATATCAATGATCTGATCATCAATGAAATGTGCCCATCAATAAAGTGATAATAATTTTGGTTCTATATAGCTACTTACTTTTCTGTACATTCCTTATCTGATTATCTCCCTATTTCAATCACAAAATTGCTTTAAAATTTTCACTGAATTACTCTCAAATGCATTTTAGACCCTTCCCCAAAAAACACAACCCCCAAAAAAATTCGCCTCCGGCGGCTGGGGCTTCGCCCCAGATTCCGGTATCACTACGCAAAGTACTGTCCCGTATTTGAGTTTCACTAATCTGGCAACCCTACTCCACTTCAAAATTTTCTTCCCGGATGAAGGTGCCAGTATCCTAGCACTATAGTGAAGCCATAGCTAATTCCAGTTTTTTCCTTTGGCTGTAACCTGTGTGTTTTTAAAGCTTTGTTATCATGGATGTGTGCTATGAAATTTAGTTTGTACCGGTATTTTTGTAGGTCCAGGGGTCTAACTCTAAATACATTTCTTTGTTTTCAGTGTACCATTGTGGAAGTGATTTAGGATGGTCAAGCGAGTTTTGGTTTGAGACACCACCATCGGACCCTCAGTGGAGCCCTCGTGTGGCCATGTTCGGGGACATGGGCAACGAAAACGCTCAGTCTATGCCGCGGCTGCAGAAGGAAACGCAACGCGGTATGTACGATGCTATCATCCATGTCGGCGACTTCGCGTATGACTTGGACACAGAAGACGGACAGGTCGGCAACGAATTCATGAACCAGATTCAATCGGTCGCCGCTTACGTCCCTTACATGACTTGCCCGGGAAATCACGAGGAAGCAAAGTAAGAACGTGTGAAACAAACTACTTTTTTCCGCTTCATCATTTCACTCCCACTATTTACTAATTAATAGGGTTGGGACTTGACATCGATTATTCAATTCGACATCGATGTCGGAACCATGTAAAAACCATATAGGCCTACCGGTATTTTATTTATTGCATTATAACATTACCTATTTTTACATTAAAAACTTTTTTTTGCAAAAAGAATTTTGATGTCGAATTTTTTATTTTGATGTGATGTCGAAATTATTGGTTTGACATCGATTTTGAATTTATACTTGAATCCCAACCCTACATAATAAGCAACTAATCTCACAAGCCTGTGCGTGTTGTCCATAGCAACTTCAGCGAATACCGCAACCGGTTCAATATGCCAGGACCTACAGGATCACTGATGTATAGCTTCGACATGGGGCCCATACATTTCATTTCTATATCAACTGAGGTGTACTACTTTCTTCAGTACGGCCTGAAAGAAATAGTGAAACAATACAATTGGTTGGAACAAGATCTGATGGTATAGTATGATTAGGGATGCACATCAATACTTTTTTCATTATCGATTATCAAAATGGTAATGTCATTATTGAATTGATATTATCGATAATATCGATATCACCAATAAAGCCTGTTCCGACCTTTAAGTGGAACCTCAAGTGTGGCAAGTGTAAGTCAAAACAAAACAATCACGTTCCGTTTACTGCCCGGCTGTCTTCGATGTCATGTGTTTGGCTACCTTTTTCGACTGATAGGTCAATTCCAAATGTAAATCTCGAGTGTGACACAGCCATCAGCCCAGCCAGTGTATGGCACAATGTGAGATAATCTCCGTCTTTAGAGTTTAGCTCGTGCCACTTTGACAAATTATTTGATATTTCGATAATCGATAATGAATTATGGTTATACTTATCGATTATCGAAATATTATACATATTGATCGATAATATTGATTATTGTGTGTATCCCTAAGTATTATTTATTTATTTAGTACCTACTATGTTTGTTTTAATTTTTCATCTCCTATCACTGTTTCACATTTCCAGTTAAATTAATTGTAGGCCTGCACATCTAGTGTCAATGCAATTGACAACATCTATTTGTTTATATTCAATGTTGTGTTTCTTCTCAACAGCGTCTGTGTCATCCAATGAGGCAATGACTAAAAAAAAATACTATAGCTAGGTGCCTACATTACTAAACTGCAATTTGCTACCTAGTGTCACTTTCACAATTCCGTATTTATATGTTTGCTTACATTTTTGCAGGAAGCCACTAGCCCCAGTAATAGGAGCATTCGCCCATGGATTATTGTGTTTGGTCATCGACCCATGTATTGCTCAGACACTGATCACGATGACTGTACACAACATGAGACACTGGTCAGTTAACTTGTC
Organism: Sweltsa coloradensis; assembly: GCA_024449915.1. NCBI lineage: Eukaryota > Metazoa > Arthropoda > Insecta > Plecoptera > Chloroperlidae > Sweltsa > Sweltsa coloradensis. Next base: position 517,118 of record JAMZAV010000843.1, on the reverse strand, counting down.
ATTTAATGTTCTAGTAAAATAGTAGGCCTATAGCACGGGAATTTTTTCTATGACGAAAATGTGTGCTAGATATAAATGAAGCGGGGATTCTAATAATACGGTGATAGACGTCAAATAAATGAATAGTATGATAAAGAACATAAAGAACATAAAACCCAGACTGAAGGGCTGGGGGTGACAGAACTTTTCACCTGCTGATGACAACTGTAGCTAATTTAAAGTTGTTTGTTACCTTAATCCACGACGCGTTTCGTCCTTCTGGGACTCATCAGGCGGATGGTGGCCACTAAAAATCAGCTAACTACATGCAAACAAAACTCACAACACATAACCAAACCTGTGGTAGGGCCACGCAAGAAGTAAATTCTGCATGCATGTTGTCATCATCAGCAAGGTTACTTCCCACACCATTCATACTGGGGCACACAGTCAGCACAGACAGTAAGGGGGCTTCCCTCCCAACTCTGGTGCTCGGGAGACAAGAAATCCATGACTTACCCTGGATTCGAACCAGGACCCTTGGCAACAAGAGAAAAGCTGCCCTCCTGCTGTTGCTGGGCAAGGGTGCCTCTTCATTCATTCTAAGAGAAAAGGTTAGAGATAGGAAGGGTGGAAAGTCACAACACAGCACAACCAGTGAGGGGGCTTCCCTCCTAGACTCTGGTGCTTGGGCGACAAAAGAACCATGTCTTACCCTGGATTTGAACCAAGACCCGTGGCAACGAGAGAGGCTGCCCTACTAATTGTGACTGGGATTTGAAAACAAAAGGAATCAATACTACAAATTGCAAGCTCTTGTCTATAGCACAGGCACACGTGCTATACTAGCTTTTGGCTGCAGGTGAAGAGGATAAATGATGATAAATGATTGATGATGAATGATAAATGAATAGTGTGAGAAACATGTAGAGATAGGGTAGGAGACCAACAGCTTACCTGAAGTGGAGTAGGCGCGCCGTGATAGAAGACATAAACACAAATAAACAAATAACACTACATTTCAAACGTTTCGGTCTACGTGACCTTCCTCAGTGAGTAGAGAAGAGTTACTGAGGTGAAAAACTAAAGCTAGGTAGCCGTTGGCCAGGGTGGGGGTGGGGTGAAGTGAAAGATGAGTGGGGGGTGTGGAATGGGTGACAGGGAGGGGTAGAGAGGAGGAGAGGGAGGACTACCTAAGGTTTAAGTTAGGTTTGTGGCGCGATTTGCAAATCCATTGGTAGGCCAGTTCCCATCTTCTCAGTTCTCCATCGTGTACAGTGGGAGGGAGTGACCTGATGACACAAACTGTGAAACAGGTCACGAAGGGAAGGCCATGCCCATTGGCATGCAATGCCACAGGTTTCTCGAGGTTCTCCTCTCTTACATCCTGTCTGTGCCCATTCATTCGGGTTCGGAGAGTATTAGTGGTAAGTCCAACATACTCGCCGGCCGAGTATGTTGGACTTACCACTAATACTCTCCGAACCCGAATGAATGGGCACAGACAGGATGTAAGAGAGGAGAACCTCGAGAAACCTGTGGCATTGCATGCCAATGGGCATGGCCTTCCCTTCGTGACCTGTTTCACAGTTTGTGTCATCAGGTCACTCCCTCCCACTGTACACGATGGAGAACTGAGAAGATGGGAACTGGCCTACCAATGGATTTGCAAATCGCGCCACAAACCTAACTTAAACCTTAGGTAGTCCTCCCTCTCCTCCTCTCTACCCCTCCCTGTCACCCATTCCACACCCCCCACTCATCTTTCACTTCACCCCACCCCCACCCTGCCAACGGCTACCTAGCTTCAGTTTTTCACCTCAGTAACTCTTCTCTACTCACTGAGGAAGGTCACGTAGACCGAAACGTTTGAAATGTAGTGTTATTTGTTTATTTGTGTTTATGTCTTCTATCACGGCGCGCCTACTCCACTTCAGGTAAGCTGTTGGTCTCCTACCCTATCTCTACATGTTTCTCACATGATCCAGCCTTTTGGCATTCCTTTCATCACACCACGATAAATGAATAGGGTTGAAAAGGGGGTGAAGCAGATCGCCAAAGTGTGCCCCCGATTGAAAACGATCTTGCATTGTCACCCTTAGTTGCTATGCGGAGAACAATGTTCATAACATGTTTCTGGTGTTGGATTAAATAGAAAAAAAATAGAAAGGTGTAGTATTTCAAGTTTCAACCAAGTCTATTAAATAAAATAATTTAAATACAAAGTTCTAGCAAATTAAATATGTTAAATTAAGTTTTGACTTATCATTCATAGTCATAGGCAATTAATTATTGCTAGCAAACAGCAACAATAATCACACAACAAAAGTTAACTTCTGTGAATTTACACTGTATTAATTAGAATTTCTGCAAATTGCTTTACATTAAAGGGGCTAAAAACCTCAAAAATTATTTTTTACCACGTGATCTTTAGCACAATACTACACTTAAATGACCGTTTAAAAAATTATATCTTGTAACTGTGATTTAACGCGAATTTTTTAATTTATTTGATCCAGAAATTGGCGAAAATTGGTGTTTTGGAAAATTTCCTAAATCGGCTTCAACCTGCTTCTTTTTTGGTCCACATAGATACTTGAGCATAGTACCAATCTAAAATGCCCCTTTATAACATCGTGTCTTGAAACTGTGCCCAAATATACCCTCAAACATGCAAAAATATGCATTCCAAAATCACACCCCATCTTGGTAATCAGCATATTTTGACCAAACTACTTGCCCAAATTACAAAACAAAATAAAGAGAATTTACAGAAAAGACTATCGAATACGTCAATAATGGGCCGGCCAATATTTTTTTGGATCAAAATCCTCCAAGGTCACGGGGCATAAAGATCGTCCCCATGTTATTTCTTATGGGAGATTTTTGCCGATGGGACCTAGCTCGAAAAATGTCATATTTGACAATTTTTTGGGAGGTCATGGTGGCCCCAATAATATTTCTGTTGATTGCTAAATTCATTACTAGTTAGCCTGAATGAAATATATTTTTTGAGTTTAGCGGTTAAATACCCCTTTAATAATGAGTGACCGGCTACAGACAGTAAACCGTAAAGTATCTCAATTCCCATAAAATGAACATGACATGAGTTTTGAAACACCTTTGTTTCAATTTATGTTTCACTTTCACAGCATGTATTTTATCATTCTATTAGGTTCGAGTCGGACTTCCGTTCCTACGATTTTTTGGTCTAGAAGATATCTTTTATAAATTTGGTGTGGATCTGGAGATATGGGCTCACGAACACTCATACGAGCGTCTGTGGCCTATGTACAACTACAACATCTTCAATGGAAGCTACGACGAGCCGTATCGCAACCCTGGGGCTCCGGTGCACATAATCAGCGGCTCTGCTGTAAGTGAACATCTAACTAGGAATTTAGATATGTAATACTTACGTAGGAGGGTGCTCATAGAAAATAATGTTCAAGTCTTTATTCTACTGGAATACGAGAGTATAATGCCCTGCCAGCTGCACTAAAAAAAGGTAAAATCTGTAGAAAAGTTTAAGAAGGGGATTGTTAAGTTATTTAGAAATAAGAATAGTGACTAAGTACTATGTACAGACCTGGGTAGTAACGTAACGAAAATAACGCGTTACTGTAACGAAATTACTTTTTTCAGTAACGAGCCAGTAATTTAATTACATTTTTCTCACTGTAATGGAAGAGTAATTTCACTACTTTTATAATTGTAATTTGGCGTTAGTAACGCGTTACCTTTGCCGCGCGGCCCGCGCCTTTGTGTATCAAATATCAGTCACTGGGCCAGTGCGCCTGCTGCCTTTCTACGTATTGCCCGCTTGAATAATGTGCATGTGCATGCAGCATTTCCGACATTTCGTAGGTCTGATCAAGAGATTTCGAGTCCCGAGTTTTTATTTCAGAACTTAGCCATGTTTACTTTTGGTACTTCCACCTATGACGAGCGCCGTTGACGACGTAATTATCTACTTGACATCAAACATTCAAGTCTGTGTCAAATAAATCGATAGCCGAATTGTTACACTTGTAGTGTAGTTACAACATTTCGCCGATAGATGTCACCCGCGTAATCAATAATTTACTATACATCTATATCTTCAGTATCTCTGTGATAGGCTTCCGCTGGTTTTAAAATGTGGGCGTGGATAACACCCTGTCTGAGACCCGCCATCGGCAGACAAAGTAATTTTTGAAAGTAATTTCACTACTTTTTTTTCATAAAAAGTAACGTAATTTCATTACTTTCTTGGAAAAGTAACTAAATAGTAATTTAGTTACATTTTGGCTGAAGTAATGAGTAATGTAATTTCATTACTTTTCAAAAGTAACTTACCCAGGTCTGACTATGTACTATTTGTAGGTAGGTAACTAACATTGAAAATTGCAACTGAGAATAAGTATCAACTTGTTATGTACGGTATGTAGCATATCATGAACCACTGTAAGATGTGAAACGGATGTAAGATGGAGCGTATGTTGCTAATAAACAAACATATTGTTGTTATTATTATCAATCAATATGGTAGACCTGTCCGGTAGATAAGTGGTGTTGATTTTAATAATAATATACTTGATTATATGTAGGGCTCCGTAAAAATATCATTAGAGCCCAATTTTTTTTTTTTACAGCATTTTATCAGTGTACCATGTATCTGCCTAGTTGGTAAATATAAAATCTAAATCTGAATTTATTTACTGTCCTCCTTCAAAATGAATACATTATAAAATATCATTAAATCATTAATTAATAATTAGTTAATTACTATTGAATGGTAAGTGGTAATCTTTGGTAATACTGTTGAAACATACACATCTCACTTTGCAAATTGAAAAACTTTAAAATTTAGGCAAAAACCCGGTAAGTACCTAACATCTTCTATTCAGTTTTGTAAAATAATATAGTTTGCAGATAAAAGTTAAATTTCAAATTTGGCAAAAAATATGAACATTTTTCAATAGTCTATTTTGCTTCAAATTGGGATTCATAAAAATGATTAAAATGATCTGAAACTCATAAAAAGTTTTCCAAAAACTCTCAAAAACCAATTTCTACATTTTATTTTTATTTTTTATCATTACATTGAAGAGGCCGGCATGAAGATAAGCGTGATCAAGATCAAAGTTGTGACTAGGCCAGGAGAAGGAGATGTAAGGAACTATCATGCAGAGTTCAAGAATGGAGCAGAAACCCTGGAGGTGGTGGAGAGTTTTGGATACCTAGGAAGTGAAATAATGTCAAGTGGGAAGATAAAAAAGGAAATTACCAACAGAATTCAAAAGACAAGTAACTTCTACCAACGCGTAAAAGGCCTGTTGTGGGATAGGGAAATACCCATACAGTGCAAGATGACACTATACGCGTTTCCAAGCAAAGATAGATGGCAGCACTAAAACGCAACATGTCGGACCGATCAGTGATAGAGGCTAGCTGCTTACGGCGGACGCTGTATATTCAGTTAGGTTCAACTTGATTTTTCTTACATTTCTGATCATTTGCGAAAACATTGTTGATTATGTCATATCGTCCGCGTATTTTATTAGTAAAATTCGTAAGTTAAGGGGATCGGCTTTATTAAAACGGGAATTGAATGGCATTTTAAATTACAACAAATAATTGAGATTATTTGATGATATTAGCTAGAAAAAAACAAACCACACTGTTAAACTATTAAATACAGAAACAAGTGTATAAAATAATGTTGAATGATGAAGATCGATGATATTTTGCCAATAAAATGTTGCCCAATACTAATAATTTCAATAATTTACTTGATATCCAAAAATCAAAAGAGCTTGTAGCAAATTATAGCCCTACACTTGTTTTGCACTTTTTCTAATTTGTTTTACAATGTAAACGCAATCGGAGTAGGCCTATATATATTTATCTACTATACACTTAGGACTCTGGTTTTTTTAAATATACATTTTATTATAAGTAGGCCTATTGAATAGCTGATGGCCTATTTGTATTATTGTTTTGTATGTCAATAATGGCATGACGCGTCATTCTGCAGACAGCTTTTAAAATCTTGTAGGTCATAGTAATAATATAAATCGTATTTATTATGATATTATGTAAAATATTATGTATTAAATGAACAATGACGGGAAATGGTATATGTAGGCCTACATTAATTATATAATGTAGAAAAGGAGTTAAGGGACTTGTGCATAAGCCCAAATCCAATTAATATTATTTTTGTTATTGTTTTGTTATTGTTATTATGAGTATGACATTATTTATATTAAATTATCATAATAAAACTAAAGAAGTATATCTCAATTAAAAGTGCCATAAGAAGCGAGCGATACTGTATGTGTGTGTTTACTATGAGTTATGAACATTCTTGACGGTTTGAATTTGAATCAGTATTTATATCGTACCCTGTTAGCCTATATTTAGTATAGACTATAGAGCCTATAAATACCAATGATTTTTTATGATATTATAATTAGAAAATTGTAATATGGATACAAATGCCATCCTCGGTGTCTCATGGGTGCATGGGGCGCAGGTCTGAATATAGTAATATTATTCTGGTAAACATGGTCTTGAATTCCGCATATTGGAGAGCGATTTTATCATTTTGGTGCACCCCCATGCTTTTGATAAACATCAATTAAAATCATTTTTGGAAAGCAACGACGATGTACCTGCGATTGTACATATTTATAAGTGACAAACACGGAATGACCTGCGTTCTTCAAGTAAGCACATAGCGCGCTCCTCCAACTATCACTGATCGGACATTTGCATTTTTCGCCACCAGGTAGCAACCCCTTTGCTTGGAAACGCGTATACAAGACCTACTTCATACCGATCCTCACAAAGGACATCGGGAGTGAAGATAGTTTTAAAACTAAACTAAAAACCTTTTTACTCTGTAACTCATTTTATTTTATTGACGATTTTCTGTGATTCTAGTTGAACTCTTTTAGATTAATTCATACTACTACTGTGACTATGTATAATATCCCATGTACCTGTTACTCTATTGGGGATCTATGTACAATAAATGAATGAATATGAATATGAATAATATGCGTCAGAAACCTTGACTATGGGTGACAGAGAAGAAAGCCAAATACAGGCAGCGGAGATGAGATTCCTGAGGAGCACAGTGGGCAAGACAAGAAGAGATAGAATTAGAAATACGAACATCAGAGAGATGCTTGGGGTGGAGAAGCTAGGTGACAGGATGGGAAGGACACGGCTGAGATGGTTTGGGCCATGGTGGTATATATCTTTAGGTGATTTCACTTGCGTATCCAGCAATGCTATTTTTGTGGTCGCTTAATGCACGCAGTTCAGACGGAATCCGCCAGGATCGCGACGTGTCAGGTGGTAGTCACGTGACGAGAAAGTCGATAAAGAAGTTTTTCCAAACTTCTTTGTCGACTCTAATACCTCGAGAGATGGCAGTGTGTATGCACTTTATTGAAGGCCGTGCATTCAGATCTGTAGGCGGAACATTCGAATTTCCGAATTCGAGCCATCTGATTGGTCCCCAAGGCCGCCATCTTGTAAGTTCTATGTCACGTGACTACCACCTGACAGGTCGCGCATTCTGTCGGCGACCGCCTGCACTGCGTGCATTAAGCGACCACAGAATTCTGGCAGTGAAATCACCTAAAGATATATACCACCATGGTTTGGGCATATGAAACAAATGACGGAAGAGAGGATGCCCAGGAGAATGTATGAGAAAAGGATCGAAGGAAGAAGAAGACGGGGGAGACCAAGGAAGAGATGGAAGGAGACCATAGCAAGAGACCTACATAGGTACTACTAGAGGAGAGAGCTGGGAGGATGTAGCCGAGCTGCCAAAATTTGAAACTATTCACTATCCCATGAAATACAAGATCTTGCTATGTCTGCTTTCAAGAGAGCTACCCCAAAGATTAAACACCATTCAATGGCGGTTAGGTTAACGACTTGACGTAAATTAACTAAAATCAGGGCCTCCATGATTCATCCAATTTTCCCTTTAAACTAATAAATCAATTAATTTAATACAATCATTTCTCGGTGTGGTTAGCCTGAAAACATTCCCGTTGGTGGAATTAATATTAGTCGATACAATCCAGAGATTTAAAAAAAAATCGACTTGGAGATCAGAGGCTGTTACGTTAGTGCGTTGCAGTAACGTATCATCCACTCATATAATTATATTGTAATGCACCAACAATCCAGAAGTCATTTAGTTACCGACTCGGTTGTCTAGAGATTACTTGATGTCTGCTCGGTAAGCAAGAGACCCGGGTTAGATTCCCGGTTGAGTTGTATTTTGTAATTTCTGGATTAATTTCATTAAATATTATCAAATATAGGCCTAATAGTTTTCATATTTAATACACATTCCTATGTGTTCTTGCATAAGTACATAAAAGTGCAATATTTGTACAAGTGATCACTGATCAGTGGTCACTCAATGCATTTTAATCTAAACTGCATCCTTGTGAACTGTTAAGGGTTGCCGCGAGAATACCGACGACTTCATAAAACCATCGCCACCGTGGTCGGCATTCAGAAGCAGCGACTACGGTTATATGCGACTGCGAGCGTTGAACCACACTCATCTTCACGTGGAGCAAGTCTCCGATAGCAAGGTCAGGACAATTTGCCATTTGATAAAATCCGATACACTTTATTTCTTAATTCTTACACAACTGTACATTTATTAATGAAATTGTTAATGCTTTTGCAGGACGGCGAAGTTATTGATCAACTATGGTTGATTAAAGACCATCACGGTCCATACTCGTCTTCGAAACCCAACAATCTCCCCATGTTATAAGGAAGACCGAAGCCATATTCAACAACATCATTAAATTATGGAGTTTACATTCTAAACTTATCTGTACCAAGCCTGTTTGGTATGATTCCAAATGATATTTGATATTATCCTAGCCAAAGAAACACATTATAATATGTAGTCCAAAAGTATTGGCTGTGTTGTAATTGCAATAATATATAGCAATAAATATGTAAGTATGCATCGTTCATGATCTTCTTTACTGTGACCACAGATTATCTGGCTGAAATAGCAATTTGTTTCCACATAATTATGCAAGTATTTATATTTTGTAGCATCCTAAGTAGACATTTTTGCAAGTGTGTACGGATAAAAAGTATAGTGTAAGTCTGAATACTGTACTTCAGCAGTTTTCAAAGTCTGGGTCGCGTCCCAAACTTTGGGACAGTGAGGATTTGCTTTTTGGTACACCAATAATATTGGGTAATGGAAGAGTTGTAGCTAGGGATGGGACGTTTAAACGTTTAAACGTTTAAACGTTTAGTGGACGGTTAGAGGTTCGCAAAACGTTTAGTAAAAAAAAAAAATTTTTTTTTTTTTTTTTAATGAAATGTTATTTTGTTATCACTTTTGGAGCCTACACAAACACGAGCTAACAGATAAGGCCGATAATTTTCTAAAAATGCTCAATTTTGGTGGAGGTGCCGGGTCCCAGGCTGTATTAAGACATCTTGTATGTTACACATGGTGGAAGTGCCGGGTCATTTAATGCAAGAGTGAGAATAAAACCGTTGTTAATTATTCGTCGGCCGGTCATAAGTACAAAATTACGATTTTTGTTCCAAGGTCTTTGCAAACCTAAATTTGTAAAAAAAAAATTTTTTTTTTTTAGAAAATAGGGGTTGAACGTTTAAACGTTTAAACGCGATTAGTTCAAGGGGTTAAACGTTTACGAAATTAAACGCTTTTTCCCATCCCTAGTTGTAGCAATAAATTATCAAAATATTTGTTTTTACAAAATTAATAAATTTAAAAAAAAATTGCATTTGCTGAATTAGCTCGGGGCCAGACTCTTATGTAGTGATCTTTTGAAGTCGAAATTAGGTAGTCATTCTTTGAAGATATGTAACAAGGATGTACAGATAGAAAATGACCCTCCCCCAAGTATTAAGAGTTTCATTGATAAAAGCAACCATTGAAGCAAATGTAACGAATATTAACTCTAGAAATATTTATGAACCAAACTTGTCAATCATCTGTGTCACAAGACTAATTAGAGGTGCAGGGTGGATTAGGAGTAGGACCCTTGGAGTTTGACCACAACCCTTATTCTGTCCGATTTAGGGGGATGGGGCTAATTTGTCTTGCTCACTAATCTAACATTGGGCCAGTAGACAAATATCGTAGAACTGCAACCCCACCAAACTGGAGGTTCTTTGTGTGACTGCTTAAGATAATAATGTCCGTATTGCTGCTTTGATCCATATTTCCGCCCCCAATCTACAATGGTGGCAGTAGAATACCATTTGGTTTGTCAGATCAAGGCTTTTAGTTGCTCCGTAGCCCCCGTACAGAGACCATCCAACACACTGAAAAGCTGTCTATAGTAGGCCATATCTGGTACATACTGAGTTGACATATTTTTGTTAGTGTGGTTAGACACTTATTAGAAAGACTCAGTAGAAACTTTGATTAAGCAGTGGTATTATGTACCTTGGCCATATAGGCCCTAAGCCTGAACCAAAATTGAGCTTAAATGTAAAAGTGACCATAATAACGGTCCTCACATTGGAGGTGGGGGGGGGGGGGGAATGGCAAAGGAGTGTTGGGACGCAGCAATTTGCTTGTTTAATAATTGGGACTTGGGTGAAAAAGTTTGAAGACCGCTACTGTACTTGAATATGTTTGTAGTTTTATTACTCCAAGTTATAAAGATAGTCATATGAAAGGATTAAATAAGATTATAAGTTTCCACTTTTGCTTTTCCTTTTCCCAGGGGCAAAGGTTTTCCTTTGGAGACGCAAGTCTTGTTCAACGCTTTGTTGGGCTTCCGCGTGGAACAATGTTGCATGTAACATTTAGCGGCATGTTTTTTAAACCTGAGCAGTAGATCGTAGTTATCGCCACTTGGACCAACCATGAAGTCGCAGGACGTTTGTATTCCATGATTGGCATCGAGACAACACTCTAGGTATTCAGGATGTACAGTAAATATATTGCTTATGTCTTTGTGTTTGATTCCCGCCACTTTTGCGAGGACGCCCGTTACGTAAGTGTCGTCAATCCAAAAGAACTTGGCACTCTTTGTGGCTTGGAGAAGTCTATCGGCACTTTTAGGAGAAGTCACATACATCCATCCCGATAAGAATGGTGGATATAAAGCTTTAGAATATTCACTACGAGTAACAAACCATTTATTTCCTATTTCACGAATCGGCTGCATACGTCGCAGCACGTATCCCATAAGAAATTCTCTTTCTTTGATATCTGTTTGTTTGATTAGATCCAATAAACGATAGAAATCTACAATAATGTCATCATCCATTTTAATGACAAACTGTGCCTCTTTACAATAGTTCACGGCCCATTGCAAACCCATGACATGTTTATAAGTTAAGTTCCTATATGCTTCATAAAAATTACCTTGAACCAAGTCCAAGAAGCGATTATTTTCATCTTCGATAACACTTTGAGACACTGTTTTGTACTTGACGTCTTTCCGTTGTGAATTAATGAGAGCTAGCAGAAACACTCGTCGTATCCCTAGTTTGCGTAGTTCTTTTGTGGGATAAGCGAGTCGAATCGCATTTCTTCCTTCAACATCCCCGGCATGGGATGTAATGATCAAAGCCGCTGTTACTGTAGTATTATCATTTGATGTACACACGTCATTGTTGATAATATACCGAAAATACCACAAATCTAAGAGAGTTGAGGAAACAGGATATAAATCTTGTCCAATTTGTTCAAGTGGTGATTTTAATTTTGCTACTGATAATGTGTTATCTAAAAAACCGGTGATGATAATAATTACCGAGGCAAATATACCGATTACAAACAATGTCACTGTGATGTGCCGCAGGTAACGCATTACAAAGCAAATAACTTTTTTTAGGTTCAATTCTATGGCCTACTTAAATTCCATTGAATGGCTTTCTTGAAGATTGCCTTGAAACCATGGCCTAGACTTATCCTGTACAGTACAGTAGTCGATTTATAAGAGCATACTTTCCCGCCAAATTACGTCACGTAATAATTATCAAAATCTCACTACAGCCTATAATATATTCGACTTTCTGCCACTCCGCAGTCGCTGTTGAACTACGTCTGTGTGTATATGTGTACAAGTTTCTACGAATACGTGACACGCATAATTAAATATTCCGTTAGTTTTGCCTAACGTGGTTCCAAGGTAAACAACATTCTGTACAGCCATGTTGAAAAAATGGCACCAGACAGCGGACCACACAAGCCAGTTGTGTAAAGATTAAACCATCCCTGGAACTAATAGGCCTAGTTTTACTGAATATTTATCGAATAAAGATAAATTGTATTTTAAAATTATATTAATTTGTTAAATATTTATTTTATTTCGTTTTATTTACGCGATTTTCGGTACTATTCTATCTGGCCATGACAATTTTGAAGACCCGCCGAAAAATCGGTGAAGAAGAAGAGTGAAATTAAAATGATGGAAGAGGATGTGCAAGACACAATTTGTGATTCTGTGGTAAGTTTAGTCAATAAATGATTTACAACAAGCATTAAATGGCATAAAATAATGTTTTTCAATATTAGTTGCCTAGTTGTCATTATAGTTAAGGCTGGGCCTGGCTACTACTCGCTTTAAAATGACTTGATCACTCAGAAGTGAGGTTAGGGTGGCCAAAAGGCGTAAAATATTTTGTATTCAAATGCTGAAACCACAGGTAACTTACCGAATTTCTAAAAGAAAGTACGCAGGCCTAGGTCTATTCCATAATACCGAACATTTTTTTAGTTTGTCTTCAGTTTGTTTTCTCATGAAAGTATCAGTTTGGCCAAGGCCTAGACCATACCATCTGACTTTCAGATAGGGCCTTGGCCTAGAATATATTCAATTGTAGTACGGTGGGCCTACAAGATTTTGAATTTAGAAAATAAGGGTTGAAACTGGACTAATTGATGTACCTTAAAGGTAATAATTTACATATGCATTGTACTTATTGTCTGATGAACACTTAAAGCTTATTTCAGTTTAGGTAGGTAGGCCCTATCGTACGCTAGCTAGGCTAGCAGTTTTGAAAGTTGCGTTTTTAGCTTCCCTTGCTACAAAGTCGTTGATAAACTTATCAGGTTAAGAAAAATGTTAACACTTCCTCCATAATCATTCAAACATGGACTACGTATATCACGCACGCCAAAGCGCCTTGGTTGAAATCGCCTTCAACGAATTCGATTTGGGATCCGTCCATATATCACGCCACTACAAAGCGCGTTCTTCCAAGTCGGTTGCAGAGTGCAGAGTCCACGTAAGCTCAAGGCAAATTGATTCCTTCCAAGTCGATTCTAAAAGCGAGTTGAACGGAAACGCTTCGAGGCAAATTCAACGCATATATCACAGTCTGCAATCGGCTGGAACCAAGGCGATTTCAACCATGACGCTTTGAACGTGCGTGATATATGTAGTCGTGCTTTAGTGTTGTATAAAAGTCATTATTTAAGTAAAGTTTAATGTACCAACGCAAACATTTTAAACCAGTAGGGCCTACAAGTTAAAACCCGAGGCCCCAATAAAGTTTGTTAGTTTTTGTGTGGCAAATAAGTGTGAGCCTAATAGTAATAACAATAGCCCGATTGCATAATATGGTTAATGTACTAGGCCTTATGTATAACCAACAATAAACAAACAGCTATTAAATTATATAAAAAAATAATGTTGTTGATAGTATGATAATGGAAGCAAAGGTAGTTTTTATGAACTTTGTAAGTTTTAAGGGCAAAACTTCCGACATGGAAGTGCCAATTTCACAATTTAGGCCTATTCTATCATTATTCATTAAGCAAACATTAGCATTAGGTTACGCACTAAACTTGAGCAGGAAATCGGTACACTAGTCGTAAACAAGACTGGAAGAAACAAGTCAATTTCAAATATGAACTTGACGACTTGTGATTTTTACGTACATGCGTAGTTTGCGTACTGTACGATACAAAATATAACATTCCTCTTGGCAGAATATGTGAATATCCTACTGTTTGTACCAGTACTGAAGTATTGTTATTGTTTTACTGTTATTTAGGCCTCCTTAGTGGAAGGATGCCGGCTACCTGTAAGAATGCAGGGTGGGGAAGATTGGCGTAAGTTGTTGTATTAAATTTACTTAGAAGTGTCTGATAGGCAAATTGTATGGAGTACCTAGTGTGTTATCCAGTACTAATCTACTTTTCTGTTGCAGCCCTTGCGGAAATAATCAGCGTCAAAGAACTAAGAGGAACTAAATGCTATTATGTACATTATGTAGATTGTGAGTACATGAAGGAGTTATTTTGTAAAATGTTGTTTTTTGTTGGAATCAGCCTACTAGTTGTGCTGTAAAGCAATGCACAAATATTGGTTTCTAATGCATACTGCATACGTACGTAAACATAATTATTATTTCACAACAAACAAAAAATTATCAAGATTTTTTAAAGTTATTTTAGTAAAAACAGTTTTGGAATTTATAAGTCTTATAATTTTGTAATAAGATCATGTTTATTATCAAACTGTTGTTGTGCTAATAATAAATAAACAATATATTTCTTTAATCTTTAGTTAACAAACGCCTAGATGAATGGGTGACAGACGAACGTCTAGACACCCGCAAAGTACAATTCCCCCGCCGCGACGGCGCATCTACTGGTACCGGCATGAGCACGCCAAAGAAAATTGGTGTTGGCAGCGGACAAATTGGCGGTGGTGGTGGGGGTTATCCGTCCCGGCCGACTTCTCCAGTCGGAAACGAACTAGTCAATGGGAGTGCCGTGTTGGCGGCGGCCCTTCAAAAGAAGATGTCGAGAAAGAAAAAAGGTATGCCTACATCCAACAATACATATTACAAGCTAGTTTAATATTTAGCCTATCGTATTGCAAGCTACTAATTTATGATCAAAGGAAAAGTCGTATTCACTGATATCGATTGTGACAAACCAATTATAAACTAAACGGGAGTTTGTGAAGATTAAACCATTTCCTCTTGTGTCTATGTCTAGCGGGCATCGCCCAGGAGAGCGAGGATTCTCAAGAAGCGACCGTAGCAGTACAACAATGTCCACGCAGTACAGGCAGCATGGTCGCCCACCACGACGATGTGGTAACGCGGATGAAGAACGTTGAAATGATCGAGCTCGGCAGACACCGCATCAGGCCGTGGTACTTCTCTCCCTACCCCCCCGAGTTGGTACACTTATCTTGCATATACATCTGCGAGTTCTGCCTCAAATACCGCAAGAGCAGAAAGTGCCTAGAAAGACACCTGGTAAGATTGGCGATGTTTTCCACGACAAAATTGCAAAGAAAATATTTTGAATTTTGGAGGAATAAATTTATGTCTGCCTAGTAGGCATAGGTAGAGGTAATGAGAAATGGTGATATAAAAACCCAAATTTCGTTTTAAAAACCTAAATTTCGCGTTTTTATCGTTTTAATTTTTTTGTCAAACACGTTAGGCCTACTAAAAAATCTAAAAAAATAATTTTACACACTTATTTTGATGTAGGGCCTACTATTTTCGCGGAATCCTTGATATGCGCCGTTATTTTGGAGGTCTATTTCCGTGAAGCCCGTGACGTCACGGTACCGCCTACCGCGCGCGTAATATTTGGTCTGGACCAGCACCTCCACCATCGCCTCACATTTTGCATACTAAAAGGTTCAATTTTGCGATTTAATTCGCGTTTTGACCAGTTTGATATAATTTTGTTCGTTATTTCGTGCTATACACGAAATTTTGCGAAATTCGCGTTTTCAAAATGTGTTTTTTTCATCTCTAAATGATGTAATTCGTCGACAATATTACATTTTAGGCAATAAAAAGGACATTTTAAAAAAATCGCAAGTTTCGTTACAACGACAACAGATATCAAATTCATAAAGTCTACAGGACCATCAATTATAGAATCATAGGCTAGATCCTGTAATTTTATTTATGGTTTTTAACAAATTATTGATAGGCCCAAGTCCAACAGAAAGAGAGTAGCCCTATGCCTATAGGAAATGGTGTTTACACCATTTTTCAATTTCTCGGTCAGTTTTCAAACGTTTTTGAAAAATATGTAGCCTATTAAACATTTTCAAGTTGGCTTGTGTCAAAAGCCAGGTTAATAATTAAAATATGTCACTATTTTGAAAAAGAAATTAAAAAGAGGGACATAAAATAAATAGATAAGCCTACATTATTTTGAAATTGGTTTCTATGTACAACAATGACAATGACTTCAGAAATGAGAAAATGTTAAACATCTAGGTGCCCGTTAGGGCGCCGCAGCCAAGCCGCGGTGCGCTACACACTCAGGCACCTTATACAGCAAGCAGAGTTGGGGTGATTTCGAGGTGTCACCCAGCCGTCATGAAACGTGATGTGAACTTGAAAACTATCAAAATCGAGGGGATTTAGGTGTCCGACAACACATGCCAAATTTGGTTGGGGTACGAGCATTCCTTCTTGGTGAAAAAATGACTTGAAACATGCTCAAAATCACTTTAAGGATGTTAGTTACTACTGGCTACTACTACTACTACTACTACTACTATCTAATTCGTCAGTTTCAATTGCCCAGCGATTCTGACCAAACGGGTGGGGCTACAACGTTCATATTTTACATGGACATTAAGGTAATAGTGATGTAATTCCCTTTGAAAGAAAAGTTTTAAAAAATTGCTGGAAGGCTTCCAAATAAAGGTTTTAAAATAAGCCTTATACAGGCATACAATCAACAAGTAACTATAGTTACGTGACAATAATCGCCTACATTGTTTACAAAAAGCAAGTCTTTGTACCACTATATTTTTTCATTCTATTGTTAATTGGTAATACCATAGCAATTAAATCGACTGATAAAATTATTATATTTTAACAAATAATTTTGCAATGAAACTTGAAAAAGTAATGAGATCCCAAACATAACAAAAACTTGTAAAAATACAGCCAAACCTTACACACTCAAAAGAAATGAGATCTAAAAAAAAGGGCCAAGCTCATCTACCCTTCCACATTTGCGCATTCTTAATTCATAAACGTACAGTGTCCCGTAACAACATCCTTGAAAAGCTTGGCAAAATAGAATTTGCATGACCATTACATTAAAATTAATTAGAAAAAAAGAATTTGGATGAACTATTACGTTTAAATTTATAGTTGAAAATTCTATTTTGCCAAGCTGTAGGCCTACTGTACGTTTATGAATTAAGAATGCGCAAATGTGGAAGGGTAGATGAGCTTGGCCCTTTTTTTAGATCTCATTTCTTTTGAGTGTGTAAGGTTTGGCTGTATTTTTACAAGTTTTTGTTATGTTTGGGTTAAGTCTTACTTCCACTTCATTAGTCTTCAATTAACAATAATGGGGGGAATGGTACTTAAAGGGATCGTTCACCTCTTATGTAAAGGTTTACACAGACATCTATTTACCTAAGTAGACTCCATTTACAACAAATGATTGACCAAAAATAATCGTAGTAACGCTTAATTAATTGTTAAATGTGCAAAGAAATTTCGTTCATCTTCCCTACTTATCAGTCGTGGTCTCGTGGCAACAGTGCACGAGTAGGGGCCAGCAGAGTGTCGACTGTCGAGGCGAGCTGCGTAATCTTATTGGGCTATCTCTTAGCACGCGACACAAGCTTTGAAGAAGGGTGGGGGATAAAACATTGATACTCGGTTTAAACTAGGTCGAAACAAAACACATGTGCATCTCTCAACCCGGCTGAGATGGATTTGGTAATTTCTGGATTGATTTACATAGTAACATGTAGTGTAGGCCTACATCTGTTATTCACACAAAGCAAAATACAAATAAATATGCCTATACAATCTTGTAATCTCGTGTATGGAGCACAGCAGTCATGTCAATGTTTACAATAGAATAAGCAGGAGAAGGTGAATAACGTACCAATAGGGTGCACTTTCAGTCTTATCTTGAGTCTTGACGATGACTATTTTTGTGTACTTGGAACGATCATATTTCCTTTAAAACTTTTCATTTCATTTCATTTATTGTCTTGTCTCTACGCTAGGTACGGCCATTCCATTAGCACAAGTATCGAGTGATTATTACGAAATTATGAAATTCTGTTATCGACTTGTTAGATATACGCGTGTCCCCCCCCCCCCCGGGCTACCAGTCGAAAGATAAATATTTAATGCTGATGCACTATGCCAGTACTCTTTGTATGTTGTCCAATATGCTGTTGATGGTGATTTTTTATCTATGTTTATGTTTGGAATGGTTCTAATATATTATTATGTGTCAGCCTGCATCTACTCGAAAAACGATTGTTTATCTTTTTTTTACAGTGCATTATAATGGATAGATAGTACAAGCGTAACACGCGAGACTTATTCGGGAGGTCCCCGGTTCGAATGTTGGATACTTACCACTGGCAACTCTGACATTTACGTTTTTACGAAAACTGACGCTATCCCATAGCTACTTTATTAGCAGTATGTTTTTCAAAACAAGTGTTGTTGACCAGTGTTATGTACCGGTATTGTAAGTGATTGTGAACGCGGGTCTTCCGCTTTGGTTTTAGTAGTACATACTATTTCGACAGATAGACCGGGACCTGCCTCGCGCGTTACACATCGCTAGTGGATGTGCCGTGTTGCAACACATCGCCAGCTCAAGAACAGTGGCGGCAATGAATTTAAAGATTCCTATTGACGTAGGTCGGGAAATATACACAAACTACTTAGTGTTTATGTTTCTATTTGATATTTAGACTAACTTGTTAAAGAGGTGAACGGACACTTAAAAAAAAATTGTCTTCGTGAATGATTGGAGAGGGATCTAAGTAAAAAGCAGAAGATATTTTCCACCATTTTTACGTAATTCTAAGCATCTGAATTTTCCGTTTCTCCTCCAGAAAAAGTGCAACCTTCGACACCCGCCCGGCAACGAGATCTATCGCAAGGGTTCACTCTCCTTCTTCGAGATTGACGGTAGAAAGAACAAGAGCTACGCACAAAACCTCTGCCTCTTGGCCAAACTCTTCCTCGACCACAAGACCCTCTACTACGACACGGATCCCTTTCTCTTCTACGTGATGACAGACTTCGACAGCAGAGGGTTCCACATAGTAGGCTACTTCTCCAAGGAGAAAGAGTCGACTGAGGATTACAACGTCGCATGCATCCTCACAATGCCGCCGTACCAGCGCAAGGGCTACGGAAAACTGCTCATAGAATTCAGTGAGTCGTACTCTTACGTAGACATTTCTTCTTTTAACGAATTAATATGAATGGTACTAAAAAATAGGGAACTAGCCTTGGTTTCAAATTTACGTTTTACGTTTTACATTTTTTATTTTTTATAGAACACAGTTAAATAACCTTCACAATTGAAATAAATTTAAAAAAATAAAATTCGTTATTACTACGGGGATACAAAGTTATATTGTTTTGAATTCCCGCGCCAACGTTTGCTGATGGGTCGTGACATCGATGCGATGCCCACGCAGTTCGCAGCATGCTCACCTTAGGACCCTTCAAAATGGCCGCCTTGTCCCACATAATTTATCTCGACAGTACCTGGTCTAAGTAGGCTACATAAATGACTGAACTGGGTTTTGACAAGGCTGACTCCTTAAACCGTAAATGTAAATGCCCTTATGGTAGCTTTTATAACGCGGCATTTCTTTTAATCTAGAAATCTAAACGATAACACAACTGACAGGAGCACGGGGAGCGGTCTGCTAGCTTCTTTTGAGTGTGCGCCTAACTGCGCTGTGACGTCATGGGGATGTTAAACATCCCGATGACGTCACACTACTTTTCGTGTTGTCTTTTGGCGGGAAGTCAGATTCAAATTTTCCACGTTAAATATTGAGAAAAGTATTAACCTTAGACCTTTTTTTTAGACTTTTTTAAAAAAGAAACTTTTATGTTATTTTTTTTTTAGATGTTATCTTTAACATCGATTTCTGGAATGAAGGCTAGTTCTCTATTTATCACTCCACTTACGTTAGTGACCAACTTGTATTAAAAATTAAACTGACTTGATCGTGAAGGTCTGGTGATAACTTAAAATTAATGTCAAATTATTTGTATTTTTTATGTGCATTAGGTGGCAGTTAATACAAAAGGCAAAGACCCAAATGTTGTGTTTTTGAACCGTGCTCTTGACTATACTCTACCAGCTAGCAAAGAGACTAGGACATTTTGCACATTGACAATTGGAATAAGACTTAACACTGGTTTTGTATTTTCCAGGCTACGAACTGTCAAAGTTCGAAGGCAAGACCGGCTCTCCAGAGAAACCTCTATCGGATTTAGGCCTGCTCTCGTATCGAAGTTACTGGGCCCAGACGATACTCGACTATCTCATCGAAATGAAGCCAGTCGGAGATAACGAGAAGCCCCAAGTTACTATCAAGTAAGAATTTTGAAAAAATGTGCACTACATTTTATTTTCCATAACTAGGGTATATATACACAGTGTTTTGGAAGTTTTTTCTAGGCCACTTCACGAACGCTCTTTCCAGTCGAGTTGATGGATACTAAGCTTTTAGGGTGTAATAAACCTTTTTGTATACTTTTACTGCGGTTGCATTTTGTCATTGTTATCATGTTATGTATGTTTATTTTATTTCATAACAGTGTTATAACAACCAGTTGGCAAATGTAATTGAACACATCACCTTTTCAAAATTACTTTTTTTTATGGAGGTAATCGGTTAGACGCATTGTTGCCATTTTTATGTTTTAGCATGGGTGTATCCCCAATAGGCCAACAAGGCACGATGATATAGATCCGTTACTTATAATCAACCCTCTACAATTCCACTCGCGTGAAAATTGGTTGCTTGCGAGTTGAGCAATCTACACTAGCAGATTACTCAAAGGAGCGTAACCGTGTCATTTTTTTCGGTGTAGCACTTGAATTGTCGCACCTGCAATAAACTCTCGCGCATCACTGATGTGATGTGCATTCCCACCCTGACCATGGTTGCTAACTAACCACTCACATAAACAACCCATCAAGGTCAAGTTCCACGCTGTCAATAACTCAACAAGGCTTCGTATAAAAACAGACACCTAAGCAAGGTGAAGAACAACGCAAAACATACTGAATTCGGTTTTTAAATTCAAAAGATTAGAATCCACCTCAACCTGATAACAAGGGTTTTGTATCATAAAGCAATAACGATGAACTCGTGAAACATCTCATAAGCGTCAGCTGCTAGCTTGAAATCAGAGTAGGGCCTAGCGCGATCTCCGAGTTATTTTAAATATTAACCAACAAAGAACTTTCTATCTTGCACTTAATTCAGATCAAGTTGTTGACTCCATAGACTCTGGAGCCGCCTCTAAAGTTAACTTCTCCATGTCATCTGTACTAGCAACACTAATTGTCTTCTCAATTATTACCATGTAAATAAATAAACTGCATCAACAAATTTGCTACCTTTCTTGTTTTCAGTGATATATGTGAGCTTACAAGTATCAAGAAAGAAGATGTGATCTCAACGCTACAGAATTTAAACTTGATTAATTATTATAAGGGACAATACATAATAGCAGTGAGTAAAGAACTAGTTACCAGCCACGCGCAAGCAGCGGAGAAGCGCAAGATTCGCATCGACCCGAAATGTCTACATTGGACTCCGAAAGACTGGTCAAAACGAGCCAAGTGGTGAACCTCTTGGTATTGTAGCTACAAGTCTTTTCTAGGTAACAAACCCGTTGTATATTCAGAGCATTCCAATTTCAAGAACGGTACAAAAGATTGCGTTATCTTGTGTGAACCACATTGTGTACAGGTTCGTGTGTGGTTCTTTGGGTACTGGTACTTGTCATTTTGCTGAATATTTTATATCGTGTCAATATGTAAAGTAAGATACAGTGCCACTGGTAGTCACCTGGCTTATGGCTGCATTCGAAAACAAATATTCCTCCCCTGTCTTTTATCTTCTCTTTTTTTAAAGGATTTTTAATTTTTTAAACCTGAAAACATGCAATATAACGGAATAATAAAAACAATGTTTTCCAGTTGTGTAATACGTACAAACTGTTGTATAGTTTGTGGATGTACTATATACTGTAATTCAAGTGTATATTTTAATGTGGATTCTTGGTTTACATCGAGGGAAATCATTACGTCGGCAATAGTTGTAACAAGTAGGCCAGCTTGTCGGTAAGAGAGTCTAGACTTTTGTAATAAATCCAAACTCATTCTATAGATGTTTTTCTAGTCATTGTTAGGGTTTGCCCAAAATGTCCCTTCCAAAATCCTGTTTATAAAAAATGCAATGGTACCAGTCTTGAGCACGTTCCCCCAAAACAGGAACTTTGAAAAGTTAAGTTACTTCTGTCTAAAAGGAACTAAGACGTTCCTCGTTCCTTTTCATTAAAAAAGGAACTGAAACGTTCCTCGTTCCCCAAAAGGAAATTAGTTCCTTTCACGTTCCTTATACCATCACTGATTTAAACAACAATAAATGTGAAATGAGTTAATTTTTCGTTACTCTTATTTATTAAAGTGAGTCCCAGGCCATCTGACGAGGGTGGCGCCACTTTCGAAAACACAAGATGTCACGTTGATATTTTTCATACTGCAGTACAATATCAGGTACTGAAATTCGACGGGATTACGACGGCGAAAGGAACTTATTAAGGAACGTTAAATTCGTTCCAAGTTCCCACAAAATAGTAACTTTGACGTTACAAGTTCCTGATATAAGAAAAGGAACGCGTTCCCACAAAAGTTCCTGAAAAAGGAACGCGTTACTAGGAACACGTTTCTCCCCAAGACTGAATGGTTTGAGGGGCTAAATTACCGAAAAGACTTCGTAACTTGTCAATATATGCATCACATACGAGTCTTGTGTTTAAAAAATATGTATACCGGTAATTAAAAAGGTCAAACCTAGTTAGTATTTCAACTTGAGTACTGTATGCTAAAACAACATTAAATGGGACCAGGTAGGAAAGACAATCAACAGCAAGAGAATGGAGATACCTAAACCAAATAGTATCAGTGTAGCCAATAGCCATGATGGATGAACATGTTACATCACTTATTGACAGTGGGTGGATTGGAGGAAATGAAAGTGAATATAGAACTGTACAAGATACAGGAGTTAAGAAAACATTTTATTTTTTTTATTTAACGAAACGTCTATCCTATTCAGTTATAAAAACTGATTTACAAAGGAGGACAACTAAATAAATCTAATTACATAGATGCAGACACAACAATGAACTACATTTAAGTAAATATTTGAAATAGTAATATTACAACAATGCATTAAAACTCAAAAAATTTGGTAACAAATAAAAAAGATATTAAATGCAATTAATGAATGAATCAAATATAAAAAAGGGTGGGGAATGAAAAGAAAAGAAAGAAAAAATCATTAAAAAAGAAAAACAAAAAGAAAAGAACTGATTTATTAGACGATCCCAAAAAGAATATGAGGGTTGCCAAAAATCCAAACAAAACATACAATTTACCTCATACAAAATAAATATACAGACGAGTGGTTGTATGGGTCTGCATCAAGTAGAGAGGGTATGGTGGGTACTGGCAAGCAACCCTCGAAAAATTGTGAGGTAATGGACACGCCGGGTCTCAAATTCACTTGCCATGAGGTTGGCGTGGCAATCCGGGGTCTGGGGCGAAGCCCCAGCCGCCGGAGGCTTTTTCGCCTAAGGCGAAGATTTTTTGAAAAGTACCCTTAGTTAAGTGACCTAAAACACGTTTTTAGGCAAATTTCAATGACGAATAAGTGTTAAATAGGAAGCCAATATTGTCTACATGATCGATTGCTTACCTGAATTAAAATTAGTCGACAGTCCGCTTGGAAGACATGTGATCTAGCTGTCAAGCAGATGGCTTTATCTTTATGGTGACGAGGAAGATAAAGACGTTGGTATAGGACGGCCACAGAGATGCTACTATAATAATTTTTGTCTTGTAACACCAACACGTCTTTCACCCGAATCAGCTTGACTACTACTGAGGCAAGCTGACTGTTTTCAGGGCTTCAGTGTTTATGTTATTGTATGTTTATGTTTATGACTCGTCAGGAGGAACTTGCCGCGTAGCATCTATCCTGAATTTGCTGCTAAAACAAACCTTCCTTTTTGTTTGCATGTGACAAGTGCCTGACTGTCCGCCGGCATGTCATAAAAAGGCCCATAACTGTGGGTCGAGTCTTTGCCCTGCTCATTGTAGTTGGTAAGGTTTGAAGGATTGGTGGTGTTGGCCGGGGGGGGGGGGTCAAAGTGCCGACAACTTCATTTTCTCGGTTCCACCAGGACTGCCGCTGCTCGATATTTAGAAAAAAAATTAAATTAAAAGTTTTGATTTGAAATGCTTTGAAGGATTACCAGTAGTATTGAGACAAGGGATTAAATATGTCAACTCGCCAGGAGACTTTTGTAACTCGCCAGTGGCGAGCGGATTTTTCGAGGGTTGCTGGCAAGTGTAGTAAAGTTGGAATACTCTTGAGCAGTGGGAAAGAATGCAAGTAGTAATTACAACGGAGAATTGAAGGTTGTAAAGTTTTTGTGTTTGAGAAAACGAGGGAACGTCAAGATTAGAATATAGGGATAATACGTCACTATATACAACCGTGCACGAGTGGGAGCAGGGCAACAGTCTTTGAGATCAAAGATAGCAATACCGACCATTGCTAGCAAGGTAGGCCTACTGCTGCCGAGTATAACTGAGGCAAGAGAGGTAGTGCTGCAGTGTATTCCAGCACACTTGACGTTTGTTGTAATGAGAAGGCAGATTACCTGGCAAAGGCAGCAAAGTGCCCCCAAGTAGTCGGCATATTCATGAGCAAAGGCACATCTTGGCACAGCAACTAAGAGGAAAGTGCAAAAGGAGTGGATCAATAAAAGAAAAGACAAATTATGGCAAAAGCTTACTGCAGGATATGTCGAACATCGTGGAAATAGACGAGCAGCTACTGCACAGTTTAAGACTCCACATGATCTGCTTGGAAAGCACCTAGGCCTATATCAGATAGGAATCACTGATAGCGGTAGTACTTGCAGTCTCCGTGGGAACGAAGAACAGAATAGAGAGCTTCTGATGAGATGTTCAAGTCTAGACTTAAAGAATACCCTTCCACCTTACATGAACACGAGGAAAAGTAGACCCGTCTCTAATGGAAACCAGAAAATGCACAATAGTCTTTGGTGTATTCCATTGGCCGTACTCACATTAGGAATTTTAGTGTGTACTCAGTGCCAATGTTGTGTGGCTCAGTCTTGAGGTTAGCCTCTCTCCTTCCAATGCAGAAGGTCCAGAGTTCGATTTCCGCTAAAGTCAGAAGTTTTTTAACTTCTGATTTCCGCGGCATTGGAGTCAACACTCACCCAACAGATTTAATTCTGCAATACTTGATTTGTCAAAATATGCTGACTTAAGTCTATCAGTTCTTGACTTAGAAATTTGTAAACGGTGACTTTGGAGCCGTCCTAGCAACACCATTATCTGTTGCCACGTCCAACTCTGCGTTGGGTCGGCATTGAAGACAGGCCTCTCCATCTTCTTCTGTCCTGCCACCACTCCTTTCCTTCCACCACATTCCAGTCTCCTCTTAAGTCCGACATTGCGTAGCTAGCGTAGACCCACAAGCTTGAAGCATAAGGCCTCAAGATGTATCCTGACAGCGTATTTCTAAGTCTCACGTGGGACGAAGACAATACGAGAGCTTTGATAAGTTTTAGTAAGCTCCTAAAAAATACTGCACTTCAATATCGCGTGACATTGCCCCTCTCTAAATTGCAAACCAGATTGTCATAGTTGGTCGGATTATTGCCTAACTCACTAGATTTTCGTGGTAACTCGATTCAACTTCTTGATAGTCTTGGGTCTTAGTAGCTTCGTCCTTCAATCAATGTTCCAGTTGCGATTAACCGCTAAGTAGTTAGTTTTGATTTAATCTGAAATGGGCGTTTGGAGTCAACACTTCCCGGATTCCATTGTCTGCAAACCTTGATTAGTCAAAATAAATTGACCTTAATCTATCGTCTTGATTGAAATTTGAACGTGACTTGAGACCGTGCAATTGGTGTCACATATCTGCCGTGCACGTTAATCTTTTGGGTGGTGCTTGAGTACGGCTTCCTCTTCTTCTGTCTGCATGCCAATTTTCCGCCACATCCACTCTCCTTTTACTGTTCTACATCCTTTCTCAGACTATTCTGCCATTGTTGTCGTGGTTTGCCCCTTGGTCCTACCTGGAATTTCCAATTCCATCATCCTTCTTGGTAATCTTGCTCCTTCCATCCTTTTGACATGTCCGAACCACTTTAATCTTCTCTCTCCAATTTGCTCCATTAAATTCCTCACGCCTACTTGATATCGGATATCCTCATTCCGTATTCGGTCCCATCTAGTCTGACCTACAATGCTTCTCAAAAACTTCATATCTACAGCCTGCACAAGGCTCTCATCCACTGTTGTCATATTTCAAGTCTCTGCTGCATATGTCAGTATTGGAACAAAGTAGGTCTGGTAGATGGTAACCTTGCACTTCTTTGGTACTTTTCTGTTCCGAATGAGATCTCGGATAGATTGGAATAAGTTGTTCTGAATCGGTCTTGTTGATTCTGACGTTGATCCGTGGGTGTTTGCACTGTCTATACCACTGATGGCTATATTTCCTGTTAAAAATATATCGATCATTGGTTGGTTATCGCTCACTCGCCGATTGCGTCGGGGCCTACAGTGTCGGCTTGGTCGCTTTGGTTTACTGTCCCCCACTGAAAATCAGTTATATGACTGAGTGGGTAGACGCTAAATGCGAATTTATTTATTTAATGTTTGGAAACCAATGGCAGTGCTCTAGGTATTTATTGACAAGAGACATCTCAATACGATATCCATGTTTGGGGTAAACAGTATTTTCTAAGTTGACATCTTAGATGGATGTCAAAAAACAAGCTAATATAATAAATGTATAATTAATTAAGCAAGGCATTAATTGGGAAGTCTCCTCAGTCGTAGATATTAGCGCTGGTGTACAGAATCAGTAGATATTCACTTAAAAACACCATCGCCGTAGTTTATAACACTCTAAAGTAAAAACTGTCTATTCCACAGAGGTAGGCCTACAATGTTTTATGTTTACTCTCTCCCGCGCTTTTATTGTGAAAAGACGTGTGACGTCATATCTAAGTAGACAGCGTTGTTTATGAATGAAATTGACCACGGTCTTCTAGATCACGGAGCTAAATTCACCTCTCGGCCGTTCACCAGCTCGTGTTAAAACAATAATTATTCATTGTTGACATTTTATTTATTTATGTTATCATAACACCATTAATCGTTATAAATGTATACACAAATATGCAAATGTTCTATCTTAATGTACAAATTATTGTTTATTAGCATTTTTTAATCATATTAGAAACAAATTTTAGTCTAAACAGGCTTTTATAAGTATGATAATCAGCAATTTTTTTTTTCAATGACCACACGGTGATTGGTTGTACGGTTATGCTGACTTATGACGTAATGCCCTGTTTTTCCCGCCATTATTACGTGTAAAACTTAAAGCTCACTTTTATGACTGAAAATATTTTATAAATAACAAATTTTTATATATGTAATCAGAAACTGGCCTTGAATACAGTAGAATAATAAAAAAAAGTTGTGACACTTCCCTATTATAAATTTAATTATATAAATAATTAATTATACATTTTATAGTGATTTAATAATAATAATAATAATAATAATAAATTATTATTAATATTTTTTTTTAAGCAAGGCATTAATTATAAATTTAATTATATAAATAATTACTTATACATTTATTATATTAGCTTGTTTTTTGACATCCATCGAAGATGTCAACTTAGAAAATACTGTTAAACATCGATATCGTATTGAGATGTCTCTTGTCAATAAATACCTAGTGCACTGCCATTGGTTTCCAAACATTAAATAAATTAAGCAAGGCATTAAAAGTACCAACAAACCATAATAATTGAATATCAAAACAGAAACCAGTAAGTACAATTCGATAGGCTCTTGAAACTTAAGGCACACAAAGGCATGTGACAGACAATCAACCAGGATGGAAAATGAAATAAAGACAGTGAGTGAGTTGCGTGGCTCGTTTGAGTAGTGGTTAGCCTACCTGCTTCCAATGTACAAGGTCCCGGGTTTGAATCCCGTTTCAGGTGGGAGTGTTTTTTTAACTTCTAGTGTGGATTTAAGTCCATCACTTCTTGTCTTGGGAATTAGTAAACGGTGACTTTGGAGCCGTTCTAGATACAAAGCACTTAATAAATTCTAAGTTGTTCTGAATCGGCCTCGATGATTCTGGCGTTGATCCGCGGGTGTTCACACTGTCTATATAGCACTGATTGCTATATTTCCTATTAAAAAAATATATATCGATCTTTGGTTCGTTATCGCTCACTCGTCGATTGCGCCAGGGCCTACAGGGTTGGCTTGGTCGCTTTGGTTTAAAGTCGCCCACTGAAAATAAGCTATATGACTGAGTGGGTACACTCTAAATAAAATTTATTTTAAGACAATAGTAGGTCTATTCATTCGAGTCCACTTCTCCACATAGTTCATGGGTCGATCCAAAATTTTGACCCACTATTTAGATGTTGAGAGAGTGGAGGTAGAGATCAGTGGTGCAAAGTCAACCAAATGCTACATGGCTCCCAAAACAAGTATTTATGATACTACATACTAGTGTTGTAAAGTAACTGAATAAAAGTAATTGAGTTCCTACTTGAATTACTTTTATTTTAATGTAACTGTAACTTAATTACTTTTATAAGTAATTGTACTCAGTTTTCAATTACTTTTTGTAACCCTGCTTGTACAGTACTAGTAATATAAAGTAGGCTAATATCACTATGTCTCAAACTCAAACAATAAAAAGTGAAAAACAAATATAATATAATGTAACTTTTTTATAATAGAGTGAATGATGGAACTATATTTTTTCCGCTGACTCCGCTTGAGCCCATATAGCACACCGAGTTTGAACCCGCGAGCTCAACCAGTGGTGAGAAAATTGATTAATTTCCATGGCCAGCATACCAAAAATATTTACTATAACCAATTCAAAATGCCTAGTAAAATATAGGATGAAATTTAAATTATGTAGGTCCCAGTAAAGACGCCGCAGCCAAGCTGCAGTGCACTAAACCCTCTCAGGCTTGTTATATACCTACAACAAGCAGAGTTGGGCAATTTCGAGGTGTCACCCAGTCATCATGAAACATGATATAAACTTTCAATCGGTCATAGTCGGCAGAATGTAGGTACTTGACAACACATGTCAAATTTGATTGGGGTATGATAATTCCTTCTGGTTCTGGGTGAAAGAATGAGTTGAATCATGTTCAAAATCACTTTAAGGATGTTAGCTACTGGCTTCTACTACTCCCCAATTTGCCACTTTCAATTGGCCAGCATTTCTGACCAAATGGGTGGGGCTGCAGCATTCATATTTTAAATGGACATTAACCCTCTCCCGTGCATATTACACAGGAGAGGAACACAAGCACTTTGCAATGCTTTAAGACGCTATGCATGGGAGAAGGTTAAGGTAATAGTGATGAACTACCTTTTGAAAGAAAAAGTTAGCTGGAAAACATCGAAATAAAGGTTAAATTAGCATAAGCCTTTTACCGGTATATAATAAACAAGTAACTAAAAATTTGAAATTAATAGTCTACAATACATACAAAAAGCAAGTCTTTGGGCCTCAAGATATTTTACATTCTATAGCTAATTGGTATTACCATAGCAATTAATACTACTTTATAAAAACTATTCAAATATAACAAAAATAATTTTGCAATGGAACTTGAAAAAGTAAAACTTGTAATATAGACAAACCTTCCACACTCAAAAGCAATGAGATCTAAAAGTAGGGCCAAGCTCATGTACCCTCCTACATTTGCGCATTCTCAATTCATAAACGTACACAGCCCTGTAACTACGTCCTTGAAAAGCTCGTCAAAATATAATTTGCATGAACTATTACATTACATTTAAATTAATAGTTATAAATTATTTTTTGCAAAGCTTTTCAAGGATATAGTTACGGGGCACTATACGTTTATGAATTAAGAATGCCCAAATGTAGAAGGGTAGGCCTACACGCTTGGCCGTACTATTAGATCTAATTTCTTTTGAATGTGTAAGGTTTTGCTGTATTTTTAGAAGTTTTTTTGTATGCATGGGTTACGTTTACTGTGAAACTTTGTGACCAAATCCTGTATTTATTTTACCATGCTCACGGTAGCTCACCCCACAAAAATTTAAAAGTACTAGGTCTAGTGAAAGACAATATCAAAAGAGGAGACAGGCATATTTTGTTGGTGATAACAACAAACATTCGCAGTTCATTATTTTAACTTTAAAAAAGAATATTGTGTTTGTCGTGCTATCACTATCAGTAATTTAATTTTGAAGAAATTTAATGAAGTAACTTAAAAGTAACTCAATTACTTCATATTAACTGTAATTCAATTACTTTGGTAATAAAGTAACTGTTATTAAATTACTTTACAAAAGTAACTTTTACAACACTGGATACTACGACTACAGCATAATTAAATACTAGATACCTTAATGCTAGCAGCCATTTATATAACTATTGTATTTCCACTTAACGTTCATTTATATTGGGTGGTAGTGGCTGTATAATCTCCACTTGGCATATATTTTCCATCCGCCTCCGCTCATCTTGGGGCAAAAAGTGGATTGAAATGAACAAACCTAATAGAATAGCTCACCTACACCACTTCAAAACTCATTCATTGTCAATAGACACTATTAGTGTGATGTCATGGCCCCCTTATAAACCACTGCCTGACTCCAAACAATCGTTGATACGGCTATGTGATTGGTCGAGGCCGGCAAGGGACGGGATCGGATTGGTCAAGTTTGTTTGGAGTCAACTCTGACGTCACCACTAATAGTGTCTATGCTGTTTCGGTTTGAATATCTTTAATGGTTTCCTTGGAAGTTGAAACCAATGTGATTGAATAGCAATTATTGTTGTACAGAAACTGGTTGTAGGTAAATCTTCTTTTTTTAGTTTAGACATGCCTGGATGGGCAATGACATGTAATATACCCAGACCAGCTGATGTTGTAACGGGTCAACATTACGAAAATAAAATGAAATGAAAATGAATGAAATGCAATTGTCAATTGGTAAATAGTAAGCCTAAACACTGTACAATTACGCAAATGGAGGCCACACATTACTAAAAAAAAAACACAGTAATAATAATAAAAAAATAATAAAATAATAAAAAAAATAGGGGTGCAGCCATTATGTGTGGGCATTAATTTTAACAAATTGAAATTGCGCATAAAAGATTTAAACATGTTTCTTAAATTTGAGTAGTCAAAAAAGTAGTGGGGAAAATAAAAATAAACCAATAATTTTATATAGGCCTACCCTATAACTTAGTAATAAATAAATACAAATAAAACGGATGATTTTTATGAGACGATGGAGCAAAATGACCGAGTCTTACCATTCAATATAGTAAATGGGACTTAGCCTGTTATTAATTAACTGTTGGCGAGTGAGTGAGTTCGCTCTAGAACTGCCGAACGGCTTAACAGATTGCGCTGAAATTTCAAACAGACATCCCGTACCAATTCTTGGGGTGCAGTTCACATTTGAGCAAAAACTCACAATAAATAATAAATTGAAAATAGACTTGAGATTTTTTGTTTATGAACTAATCATTTTTAACAAATCATGTTTGCATGCCGTGACGAAGGTGTATCGAATGTTGCAAGCTCAAGGTCACTCAAAAACCATGCAATTATTACTCGTATTTCGTACTCGCTATGTTTTCCATAGTGTTCTATCCATTTAAAAACATGTTCTATAATTTTCCAGAATTTAAAAAATCTATCCCGACCATTGTTTGAACCCGGGTTTCCAACAGTCCAAATATAAAGGCACCTTAGCCAACTAGACTAAGAAATCGCCAAAGTCGCTGTTAGACGAGGGAGCGAGTTATGTGTTGAGTACCCGGGAACATTGGCATTTAAGTTGGTTGATTCATATATAAGGTATAAATAATAGTGGTTTGAGTTTAGTTGGTATAAACTATAAAGGCACGTCAACTGTAAGCCCATAATGCACCACTCTAGGTATGATAGGCTAGGGAGGAAAGACCTATGCAACCTAGATCAAGCCTTATGTAGGAGCATGAAAGAGAATATATAACCGTACTCAACACATGGCTCACTCACTCACAACGACGTTGGCATTTTCCTAGTTATAAAAAAAGTGATGTAGGCGTACTTGCATTTCTTCAGTGCAAAAAAAAGTTTGGTTGTCACTACTACTTACATATTTAGGAGATACCAAAGGAATCCAAGGAAAGATAGTGATCACTATAATTGGTACGATACATTTGATAAATCAAACACATTTGTTTTGCACGATTGATTGGATTTGCTTACAATTTACTGGTGGGATGCACAAGTTACCTGTTAATAGTAGTACATGTTTACTGGGAAACAATGTGGTAGGGAGATTTTCTTAAAAGAATGTGCAATCAACAATATGCAATGATGAACGATTTATACATAAACTCTAGTACTAAACGTTTTATGTAAAAACTAACTGGCAAATATTTATATAATATGAAACAAGTTTTCATGAATTAATATATTACAGTCCTGCCTGTTAATAAGCCTACTAGGACACTTTCTGTAAAAGTTTTTATAGCTGAATAGTTTGCATTAATTTTACATGTTTATTGTTTATAAGTTTTTGGCACTGGGTGTATACTGTAAATGCTTATGTATTATTTAGAAAGGTATGTTAACGAGTGTATATAATGTGGCCAACATGAGACCGTGAACAAGTCACAGCTTAAAATAGATCAGTTCGTATATTATATACAACACATACAACTTAGGATGCCCTAAAGGTACACGTAGGGGTCCAGGGGATTAAGTAGTTGTCGCTACGAGCAGGCCTTTGCTTAAGCGCTACCAGTCAAGCCTAGGCTTAATGTATAGAGACTTCAAATTTCACATAATGGAAATCTTTCAGTTATAGACTACTACATAGGGTATTACTTTTTTGAACAATTGAAATCTTGCCAAGGTCGACCGAAGCTAAAGGTCGACTCTTAGTAACCACTATACATGTAGTCTAGGAATGACATTGGGTCCGGGTATTGGGGCTACCTGATCCAAACACTTCTCAATCCATTCCAAGGATCCAAATCTTTGTCGGGTAAGTTATTTTGTTAAATTATACATCAATGATGTGTTTGAAAGGAATGCCTAAAGGTTGGATCATGTGAATTCACAAACATCAATGATGTTGATGTTACATCATCAACAAGCTAAAACACTGCAATTTATTGTAATGAAAATGTCGTGGTCATGGAAACTACGCAAACAAATAAAGTTTGTGCCTTACACATAATGCACTGTTTGGGTAGCTTCCCTGGCCATGACTTTTTTTCCATACAAATGTACAATGTTTTAGTTCATTGATATTATCCTAATTCCTAATGGCAACCTGCAACTTTGTTTGTCATTCAGTTAGTAAGTTAATTTGCTTCATTGTTGTAATAGGGTGTTGATAGAATTAACCCTTTGAGACAAAAATATTACTTCTTCCTATTAACCAATGTCATCCCCAATATGGGCCCAAATCTAAGAAATTTTTGTTGCATTGTGTATTGTTTACAGAAAGAAATAAAAAATAATAAATAAAGGCAACTTTAAATTATCTGCAGTCATCGTCAGCTGGTGAAAAGTTATGTGTGTGTATTGTTTCAACGAACGGTTCTTTCCCACACTGTGACCTCTTCACAGTTACAAGTTACATAGCCAATTTGCTTCCAGGTACTAGGCATCTTTTCCAATTTATACATACACAGTAAAGTCAACACTCAACAGTTTGTTGATAATAAATTAATAATAGCACCTCGGTCATACAGAAGCAAATTATACTCGACGTCATAAAGGTTGGAAGTGGCATTGAAATTTATCCCTTACTAGACTAGTAAGCTCAGTTTCAATATCATAGCATTATTGTTCATTCAACAGCCTATAGAGAGCTGTTTTATAGTGAAACCTTTTCTTTTATGGTTTCATGTTACAACATTTTAAAGGTGCACAAAAAAGAAAAATTTGCAACTGGTAAGAAAAAATACACATACACTGTCTGTATACTATAACAAACAAACAAGGTCCACGTGTAACAAATGAACAAGTAGCAAAATGTAGGTATAGTACGCGTACATATAAGCCTACCCGAGATTCCCACAGTACTTGTTAATATGACAACACAGATAATTAATATTCAAAATGAAATATAATGGCCTTCAACATTTTATTTACACACCAGAATTCAAAGGGAAACACAGAAATAGAAATGCATCCATGCATGCATAACTTAAACCACTGAAGTTAAACAGCACTTCTTATTTGGCTTCTGCTTATTGTGAATTAAAACATTTTTCAATACTAGATAGCACAGATAAATGAAGGGCAGGTGCGTGAATAATGATAAAATTGTAGATGAGCGTCGTTTTGATGTTTCTTAAGACAAAAACAAGAAAAAGCGACCTTTGCCTCAATTGAAACAGAGAAAATTCGTAAATATTTTTCGCATGAGAAATGGGTTCAGATGTGGACACACTGACTGTTTCTAAGGGTACCCCCCCCCCCAAAAAAAAAAAAAAAAAACACACGTCCTGGGTTTGTGGTTTAAACATATACATGCATGATCTAAGGTTAGGCCTATGCATAAAAGGTGACTTAGGAGCAATATTAGAAACAAAACCTTATAATTTATAAATGATGGTAAAGACACTTTGTGTTATGGGGCTAAGCTCTAGTTCTTACCACCAGCAATGTGATTGTCACGTAGGCGAGGCCTAATGTCGGTCATGTTGATATAAATAATAATAAAGATGTTAATGCTGGCATCTCCCACAGGTTACTCATAGCCAACCAGGTACCTTTGGGTTCAATTGCCAACCGCTGATCATTGGGAATTATTCAAGAGTGGATGGTGTTGATTGTCGATAGCCTGAAAATCAGTTCTGTGCCCGAATGGGTAGCATGAAAGAATAGTTATCATTTAGGTAATACAGTAAGACCTCAATTATCCGAGGTGGATGAGACCGAGCTATGCTCGGATAACGAAAAACTCGGATGATAAGGACTTTCTTGTTTAACTCCTCCCAGCAGGGGCCCTACAGGGTTGCCGTTTTTACGGATTTTATCCGTTTTAACGGATTTTGAGGGTGCAAAACGGATACACGGATTTTTAGTCCAATTTACGGATTTAAAAAAAAAAAAAAAAAAAAATTTTTACGTTTTACGCCGTTTTTAACTAGGGCTGGTCAAAAAATCTATATTTCAATGCGATATTGATAAGTGGGAATCTTTTCGATGTATAAATATCAAAATTTACACCAAAAATGTAAAATTTCGGAATTTTGGTGGAGGTGCCGGGTAGGTAGTCTAAATTAAATTAACCTGGCTGGTGCATATGGTGGAGGTGCCGGGTCATAACACGCGGTTGTGAGATCGTAAAAATAGGCATTTATGGTGATACCTTATCATTCTATCAACCCTATTTGGCCTCGAATCATTTTTTTTCCCGATTGATTCGGGGCCTACAGGTTGGCTTGGTCGCTTTGATTTACTGTGTCCCACTGAAAATCAGTTATATAACTGAGTGGGTAGACTCTTTATACATTTTTTAAAAATTTATTTATTAAAAATAGGCCTACCTAGGCTACTCTATAAAAAAATTATATATTCAATTTTTTTACAACAATTACATTAGGCCTATGATATATCGATATCGTATTGAAATTGGTACATTTAGGCATTTTAAGGATTTTTAAGGATTTGGGTGTTTCATTTAAGGATTTCTAAGGATTTTTGATCTGCTCAAACAGGATTTTTATTTTTTCTTGGTGGCAACCCTGGCCTAGTATATGAAAGTGATATTTCAAGTGTGAAACTTGTGAAATACCATTAAAAGAACATAAATAAACTGCCTCTTAGTGATGACATCGGCTGCCGACTTCTTTGCTGATAGAATGAATGTGTGGTCTCATTATCTTATCCCATAACATTAACGACTGCCTTGCTGATAGAATGAATGACTGGTCTCATTATCTTATCTCATAATGTAAACAAAACAACTTGGTGATAGTCTTGGCCCGAAGCCAATTGACTAGTGAGACGATACATAGTTCATGGCTTGGGAGGAGAGTGGGGAGGGGGTGACGGTTATCTTTGCGTCTGTCATTGATGGATGTTCTACTAATGCAATGTTTATTTCTTCATAATCGTATCCAGCCTCTATCATGTCGTCTTCAAGGCCATATTTTGTCTCTATCTCTCTCTCCCTCCCTCTCTTCTCTCTCATCTGCGCCGTATTTGAGCAAGGTCGCGGCGGCGGCGGCAAGCACTCGCAAAGACACTGGCTCAACACTCTACGGCACCCTACCCTCGACCCCTGCCCCCAATCCTCCTTACAACTCGCGTGCTGTGCGTGACACGTCATTGTAGTAAACAGCATACTGCATGACATTCAGATGTAAAGAACATAACATTTCGGCCTAATTAAAAAAAGCAAAGGGCGCCTGAAACCAGCTCGGATAACACGGAATCTCGGTCAATCGGAGCTCGGATGAACGAGGTCTTACTGTATTTAATTAACAAATCAAGCGTAGAAGTTAAAAAAATTCCAACATACCAAAGTGCATAGGCCCAGCAATTAGGCAAAGTACAGTAGGCCTACCGGTACATAGAAATATGAACTTGAAGGCAAGTCACCACGCACATTAAAATACCTCAAACATTGACAAAAACAATCAAGAATTAATTATCAAATACAAGGTGGTACACACGATAATGGATGCACAATACCTTTATAGTTTAAGTTTATATTATTTACTTCAATTCAGAAATTAAAAAAGTCCGCCCCAACCGGGAATCGAACCACGGATCTCCCGCATTCCAGACAGATGTATAATGCAACTACAATTCAGAGCTTAAAATGTACCAGTCCTGATGGTCTAGTGGTTAA
The DNA here is from genome assembly GCA_024449915.1 of Sweltsa coloradensis. NCBI lineage: Eukaryota > Metazoa > Arthropoda > Insecta > Plecoptera > Chloroperlidae > Sweltsa > Sweltsa coloradensis. The sequence continues at coordinate 480,094 of JAMZAV010000843.1, read as the reverse complement.
GACGCCTGTCTGGAATGCGGGAGATCCGTGGTTCGATTCCCGGTTGGGGCGGACTTTTTTAATTTTTTAATTTCTGAATTGTAGTAAATAATAACAATTACATCTACGGGAGTGTCTTCCCGACTAACCGAATCGAGAAATTAAGTTTATAGTCGAGATATTTTGAAAAACAAAATGTTGAAAGGCATTTAGGATGGGCAAACATTTGAAATTCCAAACTCAAACCTAACTGTTTTAAATGTTTGATTCAAGTACCTAACCTAGGCCTATATAAAGCCATTAAAAATAAAGGTACTTGTTCATTAACGGGACCCCCCCTCAATTTTTTGTTACTTGGTCCCCCCATCGACGATTTTTTATTTATTTCTGTTTACAATGAATATTATAACTTGCGAGGAGTTGAATGTGACTCAGATGTTGAACGTGACTCACACGTTGACTCAGGCGAGTAGTCTATTGGAACGCGTAGGCCTACATGAGAGCAGTCGTCGCCGTGCAGCTGACATTCACCAAGTGTCCAGAATGAATATTTTCAATTTCCCAAACACTGAGGAAGAGGCTATTGCGTTCCATCAAGAGAAGGGTGTTTTGCCAACTCATCGAATATGCCCGAACGGACATCAAATGAAGCTGTACATGGGATCCATGTGTTTTTTGGAAATGCAACGTGAAGTGGCTTCATTAGAAATAATTGTGTTTTCCTGGCCTCCCGAAACTCAGATGGAGTAGATGTAATAGTTGTGATTGTTTAATAATATGTTTTCACCGAAATTTTACATTTTTTGAGGGGGGGTCCCGTTAATGAACAAGTACCAAAATAAATGTAGATGCCATGCCAACATAAAATAGGATAGCCTATCAATGATGATACTAATTTCTTAGTAATTCATGTTTCTTCCAGCAACAACAATTTCCCTTTCTTGACAATTTTGTAGGCCAACCTGTATTTGGATTAAAACAGCGTTGTGAAAGTTTGGTTAGAGTTTGAATTTTGGATCTTTCATGGTTCAGAAGTTCTAGTTTGGTTCGAAACTCAAAAACCAAAGTTTGTCCATCCTAAAGGCAATATATTTCATTCTTAATTTTACTGACAGTCTTTTCAACACTAACAAGAAACATACATAATTAGTAATTAATTGCACATTGAATATGAAACGTGCCCTACGATGGCTCCCAAAAGAACTAAACACGTCGCGTCTGAGTTTACGGTACAATGACTTTAAATTAGCCATGCAGTCATTACCAGCAGGTAAATAATAGTTTGTCATAGTAAATACTACCTGTTCTTTTCCCAACTTGTGATTGCTTCATTAAAAAGTTAGATATAAAGATTGTATTTGCTTTGTAGTAAAATTCCCATTTGTGTGAATATTTCCAATCAAAACATTTAACGTAGGCTACATTTCTGACATTCAATAACAATAAATCATAATTGTAAAATGCTTCTTTAATTTAAACAGGCTACATAATAGATTAATAGTACACCTGGTAATTATAAACATTAACTTAACTTAATTTCGTACTGGGATCTGCTTAATTATTTACATACAGAAAAATCAAGTAGGTGTGAATCTCTTTTACCCCAGGGCACATCACCCATTAATAGTTACCTCCTTGTATTCCTTAGTAGTCCACTAAACGGCGATCTCGGTCGTAAGAAGATGGGCTGTCACTATCTCTATCACGAGACGTGTGTGCTTCAGCCCTAAAAGAACAGTGTTTCACATTATTCTCAGAAATTCGTCAAGGACAGTCAAAAAGGGCGATTCCTAAAAAAAGGAAAACATAATGGAAATGTTTGAAGATACTATGAACTGTATAGTAATATAGTAATAATTTGAGAAACCATATTTTGCAGGTCATTTTATTGTAGAGGCCTACTCGAATACCGGTACTTGAAAGACCAACGTTTCAGTACAATTGTGCGTATCATCACCTAAGGCAGCCAAAGACATAAAATTTTACACAAATTGACTTGCAAAATACCATAGCCGCAATCAAGTAGCCCATGTTTTGACCACTCAAATTTGGAAGAGAAGGATATAAATACTTTTGGAAAATAGTTTCACATAATGGCCACACCCCACTTTTTGAACTTGACAATTTAAAATATAACTATATATTTGCATAGTAAATACTAAATAGTAGTAAATACAGCATAATATGATATCTCAAATATTTTGGGCTGTGAAAGCATTAAGTGTAAACTTTATTGACTTTATTTGTAAAACACTTAAAACATATTTAATAAAAGTTAAAACAAAACAAAAATATAAGAAGCCAGGAATAGAAAGTAAAGCTTGAGTAGTAATTACCGTCGAGTCTTGCTGTGCGTCTCTTGCCTGGGCGAAGTCTCTCGAGACGGTGAATACGAAGACAAACTTGAAGACGAGCGCCATGAACCGGACTCGTCATCAGATTCTCCGCGATCCTGGTGTCGCCTGGCGCGCTCCCTACACAAAATGTGCCAGTCAGTGACTTCCAGCTTAGCTACTAAGTAGGGGCAGGTTTCTGTTGGAATCTCAATATCAAACAGGGAAAACCGATTGTTTTTATTTTGTACAATTAAAGTTTTGACAAAATATAGCTAAGATTGATTTGGATTTATCTCAAAAAAGAATAACACATTTTCAAGTTAGGGATGGCAAGTACTCAGCCACTGTTTGCTTTGCTAGTACTAGTAGGCTTTAAGTAAGTCCTGTAATTTCAGATTATTAATATTTTAGCATAGGTGAGTCCAGATTACTGACATGACACAAATTATGTTTCAGAGTAAATGATTGAGCTAGGATGGACATAACAGTTATGTATTTGACGTAATTACTACTGAACGTTGAGAAACAAAAAGCAACCCTCTGAACGGTTGCGGTGTTTCCATCAAACTCCTTGTAACAGAGACACAAGATCCAGATTCAAATGGCTGAAACCGGGCCCTAATTTTACTACTCAATGTCAACCCAAATTTAAATCAAGCCATTACTAAAACTAAAGTACTAATTCAAAATTAAAACTTAGCCCAAAAGACGTAAGTTTGCGAGTCACCGAGTTTGAAAACCAAGAGAAAACTGATTGGACCGTTACATCCACTAGGGATAAGAGACGACTGGAATTGATACGACCTTCTCCGCAGTTTGATAGCTATTTCCCGGAGTTCCTCCTCTCTTTCCAGGCGTTCTTGTTCTTGTTTCTTCACTCGCATCCGTTCTGCCTGCTTATCCGCCTTGTCTGTAAACACCAAGGTGCCATTTTAAAATAATATTCCTTAAACCGTTATCATGCTATTATATTCTAGAATGGTAGTGTTGAGTTTAGAAGGCATAATATTGTTATGCATTGTGAGGGCTGTGACCTCACATCATGTTTTTGTTATAAAATATGTTTTTAGTAGTCACTAGCAACGAACGAGTTGAAATGGATGTGAAATGAGTGTACTATGTTTGAAAGTAAAGTAATTCAAATAAATAAATAAATATACAGTCCACATTTAAAAAAGCCTACCAGTTTTAATCATTGGTCCTCCGGGCCGGATTTATCACGAGTTTGCTTTGCTTCGACAGTGTCAGCAACCAGCAGAAAACAGGTCAGACAAACTATTTATTACTTTAGCCTTTCAACATGGACACAAAACAAATCAAGCTTTGGGTCAAGCAAAGGGGAATTCACAAAGCTACCATTTCACGAATTCAGACGTTTGTCAGTAGTCTCGACATATCGCAGGATGTCAATAAGATACAAATTAGACTTGAACAGTTACTGGAAACCTGGACAAGGTTTGATGAGGTCCAAACCAATCTAGAGTTGCATGATGAAAACATAGACCATGAAGGAGAGAGGATCACCATTGAAACTCTGGTTCATGACCTTAGAGCAACTATGTCAGGCTTGTTAGAATCTAGACAACACTTAGTTGACTTAGACGCCTCAAATGATGCAATTGGCGCATCTCGCAGGCCTAGTAAGACTAAGTTAAACCTACCGTCTATAAAGTTGCCTAGTTTTGACGGCTCTTATACAAAGTGGCTGACGTTTAGTGACAGCTTCAGAGCTATGGTTCACGACACAACGATGTGGCCATTATAGAAAAGTACTACTATCTGATATCTGTTCTAACAAGGACAAGCATTAGAATTGATTCAAAATTTACCTCTGACTGAGAATAACTACACTGTGGCTTGGAAATTATTGGAAAATCGGTATCAAAATAAAAGGCTGATAGCATCTCAACATCTTAAAGAGTTGATTGATATTAAATCAGTACAAAAAGAATCTGCAACTGAATTGTTACAATTTATCAACACAGTGTCTAGTAATCTAAATGCTCTTAAGGCCCTTAGTATTGAAACACCTTTGGAAGAAGTCATATTGTTACATCTATTCACCAGACGTTTAGATAGTAATACACGCAAAGAATGGGAACTCACTCTCAATGATCAAGCATTCCCATCACTTGATAGTTTCATCGCTTTTCTTGAACACAGAAGACAAGCTCTAGAAAACGTTCAACCCTTCAGTAACATAATTGTACAGATCGTAAGTTCATTACTGCTGAAGTCAAGGGGAAGATTCAATCCAAGCGATAGAAAGTCTAATGCATACATTTCTAGGCCTACAGACACAACTGTTCCTAAATGTCAGAGTTGCAATGAATCACATTCGTTGTACAAATGTGATGAGTTCAGGAACTTAAGCCTAGCTCAGAAACAATATTGTGTACAAAACAACAGGTTATGCTTCAACTGTCTTCGCACTGGGCACGTTGTCAAGTCATGCCACTCAAAGGGTTGCCGAAAGTGTGGCAAAAAACATCATACTCTGTTACACAATTCTCATCTTGAAAACGTGGGTTCTTCTGACATGGTTCAGAGAAATTTCTAATCCTGCACCATTATGTGACAACACAGATAATGGTCACGAGGGAAGTTCAAACCATTTTCAGAACGCATGCTGTGCATTCAAGGATATCCAATCACATGTTCTACTATCAACAGCATAGTCCTCATAAAAGATTGTAATGGCAAGCTTCAAGAGTGTAGAGCTCTTTTAGACAGTGGAAGTCAATCTAACTTTTGTACTGAAAGATTTAGTACAACGATTAGGATTAAAGAAACATAAGAACCCCATTTCAATTCGAGGTATCAATAACGTAGCCTCAGAATCAAAGCATATGGTTGAATGCCAACTGCAATCTAAAGTAGGCACTTCAATGCTAACTTGTCATGTTTAGTTCTGCAACGCATAACCGGCCAGATGCCAGATATGTTGATTGAACATGAACAGTGGAATATACTGACATCGATTTAGCTGACCCAACATTCTTCCAGCCAGGAAGGATGATCTGTTGATAGGGGCAGAACTCTTTTTCCAGCTTCTAAGGCCTGACGAAAGTCAAGATTAGAGAATAATTATCCTATTTACAGGATACAGAGTTAGGTTGGATACTGGCAGGACGTTTCCAACAAGTATGTGGCGATGCCTCTACTGCATCTGTTACCGCACACTTCTTGCAAACAGATGACAGTCTAGATCGGCAACTGCAACGTTTCTGGGAACTTGAGGAAGTCCACTCAAAGCCAAGAACCGACGAAGAACAAAAATGTGAGCGACATTTCCAAGAAACTGTGACAAGGAATAGTAAAGGGAGATTTGTAGTAAGGCTTCCATTCCAGGCAGATCATGAGACTCTTGGTAACTCATTCGATCAGGCAAGCTACAGATTTAAACATTTGGAAGGTCGGCTGCACAAACAACCAGAACTTCGATTGGAATACAACAAGTTTCTTGAAGAATACGAAAAGCTAGGCCATATGGTACAAGTGCAGACAGATTCAGGTGTACATTCTGACAATGTATACTATCTGCCTCATCATGCTGTGTTTAAGGCTTCCAGCACCACAACCAAGACACGAGTTGTTTTTGACGCTTCAGCCAAAACTACGAACGGTAAATCCTTAAATGATATCCTGATGGTGGGTCCTACTATTCAACAAGACTTGTGGTCAATTGTGGTACGGTTTAGAACACATCAAATTGCATTTACAGCTGACATTGCTAAAATGTATCGTCAAGTCAACGTAGATCCACGGGACACTCGATATCAAAGAATTCTCTGGAGAACATCGCCTGAAGAATCTGTCAAATGTTACGAGCTTACAACAGTCACCTACGGCACAGCTTCAGCTCCCTTCTTGGCAACACGATGCTTACAACAACTTGCCGAAGAAGAAGCTAGCAGCTATCCTCGCGCTACAGAAGTGCTAGGACGAGACTTTACGTTGATGACCTTGCTCAGTGGCTGTGACAATATCCAGGATGCTCTTCAAATTCAAGATGACCTGACCATGCTATTAAATAGTGGAGGATTCCCACTCAGAAAATGGTGTTCAAACTGTCCAGAGTTACTTGAAGCAATACCTACAGAGTACAGAGAAACCCAGTTACCTCTTCAGTTTGATCGCACAGACAGCGTTAAAACACTTGGTTTATTGTGGAATCCGAAGTCAGATAAGTTTCTCGTACAAAACAAAAGCTCTTCATATTCGCACGATCAAGTGTCTGCCACGAATGTTACAAAACGGAAGATTTCATCAATCATTGCGTCGATATTTGATCCATTAGGTCTCGTCAGCCCAATAGTGATTTTACATAAGATATTTCTACAGAAGTTATGGCTTCATAAACTAGACTGGGATGATCGACTACCACAAGAGTTATTGATGGAATGGAACAAGCTTCACCAAACAACTTCCCTTTGTCAACAACATTGAAATTGAACCGATTAGTTCTATGCTAAGCACCAATCATAGACATACAGATTCATGGTTTCTCAGATGCATCAGAACGAGCGTATGGATCGTGTTTATATCTCAGGTCAGTCAATGTTCAAAATGAAGTTAGTATTCATCTACTGTGCTCAAAAAACAAGAGTAGCACCTGTAAAAAAGGTAACTCTGCCCCGTTTAGAACTTTGTGGCGCATTGTTACTAGCGCAACTGGTACAAAAAACACTACCAATCTTGAACCTTAAGATTGACAGCATACATCTTTGGACGGATTCAACCATTGTTCTATCATGGTTATCCTTCAAATCGATGGGAAACATTTGTTGCGAACAGAGTATCCAAAATTCAAGAATACGCTAATGTTAAGGATTGGAAACATGTAATTTCCAAACACAATCCAGCAGATCTTATTTCAAGAGGAACTGATCCTAAAACACTTAAACAACTTGATATATGGTGGCACGGACCTGACTGGCTACAGCAACCTACTCTATCGTGGCCCTCATCCGTCCCATCATTGAACAGTGACAATTCCATATCCGAAAACGTTAGAATTGTCAACCACCCTGTTAGTTTACTAATACTGTAAAAAACCGAGATTATTTCCAAATACTCGTCACTCTCGAAACTGACACACGTAGTTGCGTATTGTTTGCGATTCAACTTCAATTGTAAGAATTCGATGTCAAGAAAGTCAGGTGTGCTATCTGCTGAGGAGCTGCAATCTGCTCTCAAAATTTGCATTAAATGTGTGCAAAAAGATGTTTACCTTCGTGAAATTCAAGAGCTTCAAGACAACGGTCAAGTTTCAAAGAAAAGCTTACTGTTAAATCTTCATCCATTTTAGACGATGAAAGTTCCCGCGAGTCGGTGGGAGATTAAATAATTCAGAACTTCCATACGATAATAAGCATCCACTTATTCTGCCACCAAATCATGATCTTACTAAATTGATTATCAATTCTGAACATCTCAAGCTACTTCATGCTGGTCCGCAATTGTTAACTGCATCATTGCGCCAGCAATATTGGATCCCCAGAGCAAAACAAGTAATCAAGAATTGCATTCACAAATGTTTACCTTGTTTCAAACTGAAGGTATCAACATCAAAACAATTGATGGGTCAATTACCTAAAGCCCGTGTTCAACCATCTCGTCCTTTTGTGAAAACAGGAGTAGATTATGCTGGTCCTTTTTCAATAAAGACTGGATCAGTACGCAGCAAAACTACAATTAAATGCTATGTTGCAATATTTGTATGCTTTGCAGTAAAAGCTGTACACTTGGAACTAGTGAGTAATTTAACGACTGAAGCCTTTATAGCAGCGTTAAGAAGGTTTACAGCCAGAAGAGGCAAGTGTCTACACATTTACAGTGACAATGCTACGAACTTTGTGGGCTCAAACCGTAAGCTTCAAAAGTTGCGTAGGCTGTTCCTTACCGAATCGTTCTGCGATCAGATCAAGGAATATGCTGCTAACGAACAATTTACGTGGCACTTCATTCCGCCCAGTGCACCACACTTTGGTGGTCTCTGGGAAGCTGCAGTGAAGTCCATGAAATTTCATTTGAAACGTGTGGTTTGGGACGGCTACACTGACGTTTGAAGAATTAGCTACTCTACTTTCTCAAATTGAAGCATGTATGAATTCCCGTCCCCTTACCGTTTTGTCAAACGATCCTAATGATCCAACGTGTTTAAGTCCAGGTCATTTTCTCATAGGCGCTCCATTAATAAGCCTACCTGAGCCAGACTTGCTTAACACGTCTACAATCAACCAGTTATCACGTTGGCAACGAGTCCAACATATGCACCAGCAGTTGTGGAAAATGTGGTCAAGGGACTACCTCAACGGACTCCAGCAACGACAGAAATGGTCCACTTCCCACAACAATCTACAACCAGGAATGGTGTGCTTGTTCGAGGATGATCGTCTGCCTCCTCTCCATGGGAAACTGGGGGTCGTAGAGAGCATCTGCCCAGGGATTGATGGGCTTGTTCGAGTTGTCAACATACGATTAGGTCGCAACGTGATGAAAGAGACCAATTCGTCATTTAATTCCTCTCCCTACTCAATGTCTTATGTAATACTTCTTTGTATTTTGATCTCCAATCAACGGGGGGAGTATGTTTGAGTTTAGAAGGCATAATATTATTATGCATTGTGAGGGCTGTGGCCTCACATCATGTTTTTGTTATAAAATATGTTTTTAGTAGTCACTAGCAACGAACGAGTTGAAATGGATGTGAAATGAGTGTACTATGTTTGAAAGTAAAGTAATTCAAATAAATAAATATACAGTCCACATTTAAAAAGCTACCAGTTTTAATCAGGTAGTATCAGTTGGAGAATTAAGTTTCAAATTATATAATATTAATAAATAAATAAATAAACTGTAATCATACTATTATATTCTAGAATGGGTAGTATCAGTTGGAGAATTAAATTAATAATACTGAATTAATATGTAGGCTATTTTAAGTAGGCCTAAGCCTACTCTGAACCTCTATCACTCTTGGGATATGGGTACATAGAAAATTGATGGAGCTTCGATCTTTTGTAGGGTTGCCACCGATTGTCAATATTAGATTGTTAATCGAATTACTATCTTGGACCAAAATTTGCTATTCTATTTACAGATTACATAATAAAATTGTGTGGTGATATTTTTAGTGAGAGTATGGGGTGTGTTATATTCAATTTCAATGTATTATGATTTGTGAATGAGCCAGAGCCAGGAAAAATGATATAAAATATAAGGAATGTCATGCATTTCTAAATTAGCCATCAATACATTAATCAAAAGAAAATTTAGCTATCAATATCAAAAGTAGCATTGAACGGCAACCCTAATCTTTTGTTTTCTCATGCTGCAAGAAAGATAATTCGTTTTCAATGTAACTTCAGGGTGGTGGACTTTAATTAATTTAATACCGCAATACACACAATAGTACACAAATTTGTCAATTAAATATTTTAGGAAAAAGCTGTAGGCTACCTACATAATGTATGTATAGCCTCCCTATAAATTTATACTATTTGAAGCACAGCATAATGGCTACTACAGATCAATTGTAATATATCTATATATCTAGCACTAGTTATTTAAAAACAAATACAAATTTTTAATTGAAATGTGTATCAACAAGTTGGGCGTGGCCCATGCTTGAAAAAAGAGGCGGAGTCTCCTAAATACGTTGAATAATTTGAAGTCAGTAGGTAACTCAGATTATAGTTCAGTGAGTGATTTAATTTTAATTTCAAAAATGATAGTACGTATTAAGTTATTTACACTTTCAAGTGGGCTTTAGGCCAACTATAAATTCTGAAGTGCTCAGGGATAATTCCCCCCCCCCCCCCCCAAATTACCTGTGAATGTGAACATGTTGGTGCATAAGAAATTTCCCTCAAAATGCTCCTAGTACACATAATTAATTAGTACATACTAATTACTCAGTTATTGACCTATGTAATGCCAAAGTTACAGATACACCAACCTGTGTAATTAAACAGCTGATAATAAAGTGAAAGGTAGAAAAAACTTAAATTTAATGTTGATGCCTGTGAATCTGAATGAACTGCGTTGTTAAACAATAAGTATGCATATTCGTTGGTTGGTTGTAGGTAGCCACAAAGAATGAACCATGTACTACATATTAATATGTAATCAGTCTGCTATAATATTTATGAATGAACAATGTAAAAAATAATATCATCTTTCTTTTAAATATTAAGGATTTGTTCCAAGAACATATTGAGAAAATAATCCAGTGTGGAAACATGGCATAGGTAACACTAGTTCAATTATCTTAAAACAATATACACTAGGCCCAACTTAAATAAAATGTTTAGGAGGGCAGATAGAGGAAGTTCATTCTCAGATATGTCTTGCCACTAGTTGTCACTGGCGATGCCACCCATGACTATACGATGGCCACCAAAATAAAGCTAAGATTGGTCAAGTTTACCAACCTCCACACTGTTGCCAATACTAAATGGCCAAAGAGCATGCACAATAATAATATATTGGGCGGAGCATCCGAACTAGTGCATACGTTAAGTTAAGATGTAAATAAATTATGATAGATTTGTGAAGATTGCGGTAGTTCTTTTTCGTATTTGTCAATCAAAAATACTCATTGATAAGCATAGTACAAAACAAGAGTAAAATTCATATTACAACCAACAACTTAATTTCTGACAAAGAAGACAGTATTTGAAAAATTGAAAGTAACAAAAAGAACCACCGCGCCAAAACATCCCGATTATAAAAAAAGTCGCCAACAAGCCGCGAGACACTAAAACGTTTTAGGATAGCTGATTTAAGTTAGCCTACATTGCCTGTTCAACAACGTCTGCATTTTCTTCTTCAGTCTTTCTCGGGCTGTCCCCGTTGTTTGGTACTGGAACATGAACACGTTGCATTAGTAATGTTACACGTTTCCCCGCACATATTCCTAGCCGAATCAAGTTCAGCTGTATCAGGAACTGTGAGCGAGAAAGGTGTGGTAGATGCTAAATGTACACTTTATAATAATATGAAAGTATGATTACTGCCTTCCTTAACATTTCTTACTGAAAGTAACAACAATTTGTTTTGTACTAGGCTATAGGCCTATAGGTACAGTGGGTAAAAAGCATAATGCCATTACCAGAAGTAGAGGTACAGTTTCATCAGCTAAATGTTTTCATAATGCGTCTTTTCCAGCAAACCAAAATAAATTGCAATCAGTCATACTTCTTACACTGTTATTACACCGTTCACTGTAATAAAATAATAGATGTAGACTACCACGTACGACGTACATAGACTCACAGAGGCCGAGGGATATAAGAACAATAGTGCTATGGTAGTGACTAGGGATGATATCGATTCGATCATTGTGGCTTAACAATTAATTCGGAATCAATTCCAAAGCAAAAAAATTGTTGATTGATTGAATCTAAGCTGTACAGCACATAATTATTAATTATTACATGTCGAACTTCCGAAGGTAGTCGCACTTATCTTGTGTTTCTTAGTTATTGTCTTGTAGCTTACCATCCAATAATTTAGTTTTCTATCGGGCCGGTTTTATATGCACAAATCAGTTATCACAACATCAGAGGGACACTTTAAATTTAATTGTAGTGTTCAATCTTTAATTACGGTACATGTTCGTGCAATTCCTTAGTTATGAATATCAATATTGTCATTACCTATATTGAGGGAGCAATGAATGGGCCAACCAAAAACTTTTAGACAGTAGCCTGAAGAGATACTACCGTCAGCAATAATAACAACAATAAACTTGTTGAAATCATACAGCATTGAACAAAAGTGAAGTCACACAGAGGTACATATCAGTATTCTAGATGTTGAAGTGTAAATTGAAGACATTTGATAATTTTTAAAAGGCCCCCTTCCCCATTGCTCACGGGAAAATCCATTTACAAACCCAGAGACTTATTTAGCACTATTAATTTATCTGTTTCTCCTTCACAGCCCAATTCACAGTGAGAAACCATCCATAATGATTAATAATTAATCATCATTCATCAATCATCATTCACTCACAACTAGCACAAATTTTAATACAAATAATGTCAGTTTCTTTCTCCTTTAATTCAAATTCTAAATTGGAATAGGTAGAGTTAAGTAATAAGTTACTTGTGTAATAAAATCATATCTGAAATCAGCTCACAACAGCAAAGTAAAGTAAAGGTGGAATGAGGAGTCAAGTAGGGATGGGAAGGTTAAACATTTTGTCATTTAGTGGTCGGGTAGAGGTTATTGAATTCGTCTTAGGGTTAACCATTAGTAAATTAAACAAACATTAAACATTGTAAAATGTTATTTTTGCCGGTAAACCGCGAGTAAACTACCGCCACCGTTATTACGGGTTTTGAGGAAACAGACTGCCGTTATAACGGCGTGTAAATAGTTTTACATAGTGGCGATATTTTTTACATTTGATGCTTACAATTGGCGACAATTACGCAATATACATTGTTCCGTACGACGCGCACTTGCCGCTACTGACAAGAGTGACATTTAACACGGTGACCGGTGGATCGTCTAGCACCGGCAAAGTGCCGTCGACGTCATTACGGGTTCCGCAGTAATAGACCACTGGAATAACGATGCATAAAATTATTGATTTGCACGGCCCGAAAAAAAAACGCGGTTAACCATTTAAGCAGGATAAGTTCAGGGGGTTAAACGTTTAGGAAACTACCCGTTTTTTTCCAATCCCTAGATTCAAGGTATAAAAGCTGGGAGGCTTACGCAAACAACAAAAGAAATGGAACATACCAAAGTAAGAGATAACAACAGCAATGTTACTGCTAAAATGGGTGTGTGGAGAGGAAACTCCCTCTCCACGTTAATTAAACATTATGTAGCCATTTGGCCGCTCTTATCTTATCAACAGCAATGCTACGATTGGATGCGGGGGGTGATTTGCTGAGTTGCTGGCAAAACATCTCCATAGATTAGGAATTTTTTATCTGATGTATGCAGATGTAATGACGGAATACAGGACAGAAGACACCTGTTTTTATGTTTTAGGTTAAAGGAAGTGATGGACGAAATACTAGAGGAGGGTATGGATAGTAAGTAGAATGAGGCATCTCTACTGGACGTCTAGACGCATGATGACATGATAATGCAAATGCGGGCACAGGACTATAACAACAAATTCTAAGGGACTCTAAAACCACCATAGTAATTTAAAATTTAAATGTTTTTAAATAAAATTAAAATAAATTTGGCACTGCTATGTAACCGAAGCTTTATCACAGCCACTTTATCACTATTCAGTATTCACCATGAAGTTTGAATTAACCATAGTTTACTTTACTACTCTACTCTCATTATTAATATTTTCTGACAGTTGAGGTAGGCATTTATACAACTGGAATTGGCAAAAGAAAGTAAAGAAATAGATTAAGATGGGAATGAGGCCTGTTAACCTAGCTTAAAACCGGGAACTATTTAGATGATGCTACAAGATGCTACCCAGCATCACAGGTTAAGAAAGAACTAAAAGAGAACATACTGAGGAAGAGTTATCTGAATGTGGCACCCACATACATGTTGTTCAACATAAAAATTAAAAAATAGCCTGTGCGAATATTCAAAATCCGAACTACGTATATACAAATATGACAGAGTTGACAAATGAATGACCATGGCAATAGGGTGTACATGTTTTGAAATGTAATACAGTACCACCCATGAAAAATTAAAAGAAAACAATACAATTAATTTTTCTTAGCTTCTATTTAAAAAAAAAAATGCATCTGTATTCTGTAATATCCAAACCACCTATGGCTGTGTCCTTATCATTTCATGTCAATATTTAAACTTAAAACTTAAAAAATCATTCACAAGAAAAATTAATCGATATTCGATGTTGAATATTGAATATCTGGTTTGAAATACTGTACGTCATATATTTAATTTGAAATAATAAACAACTTGTATTCGCACAGGCCAAGAAGACCGGCAATACAATTTAGATACACAGTATAGGCCTACCAATAAATAATTATTATCATAAACAAACATGCTTTGCAATACATCTCTGTTGGGTACAAATTATGAATTACGGTGCATTTCTTAAAACTAATGAGTAGGCTATCCAAACGAGTTGAGTATCGAGTAATGACCTCAACTGTTCTGCATTTTGCATCAGTTGGATGGTTGGATGGTGATGTGCAAAGAAAGGGGATGGTGATCGATTCAATTACTAATATGTACAACTAGTTTGAAAAGACAAAATAGTATTGTAATGTTCTAGACTTAGATCGAAGAGCGTAATGATTCTTACTGACTTTGGTTCCGCCACCAGAATTACCAAAGTCCGAGGTTGAACTCCTGTAAAACACAAAAAGGTTTTGTTAACTCATTAAGTACTAGTAGACAGAAAACTGAAAAACATTATGTATAATTTACTATTTATAGGAATGGCACACCTGTCAATTGACCGGTAAAATATTACTTGGTCAAGTAATATTTGTACTTATTTATTTGGTATCACTTATTTATTAGCCATTCTTCAAAGGAAAGTTAACTTTTGTAACATTTGCTTACAAATTTGAAATTGGAACAAGTCACTGTTGTTGCCCTTATAATTTTTGACGTCGAGCACACACAAAGTGCTATTAAAAATTCACTCATTTACACTTATTCACTCATTTTCATCAATAATTATATGTAATCACGCACCATTGAATGTTGATAATATAACTATATTGATTATTAGCCTAGCTCGGTTGCAGACAATGACGCGCAAGTATCCTGCCACAACAGGCCCATACGAGCAAACCATACCTTTTTTTATATTTGACCGACTTTTGGTCAATTGGCCAATTTTAATTTGACCAGTCACAGTGCCAACCCAACTATTAAGGAACTAAGCTAATAGCGTTAGTTACGATTCTTTATTTAGAATCCTACGCTAGCGCTACCTGTTGAGAGTTCGCTTGAACTTGGTGACAGATGCAGACAAGCATTTCAAAATGCCTATGCTCAACATTGAAAATAGGGGGTTTTAAATGTAGAGATAAACATATACAATAGCTAGTTTCTCACGTAAAATGGTTTCACAAGATCACTTGATCCTTACAGAATGTATAAAAATATCTGAAAAGTTGAATCATCTGCAATTAAAGATATGAACAAACGAAATTCCGACGGCTGTTCTGCATGGTTTTAAATGGGATTGCAGACAGCGTCCTGGCTGTTTGTCTGCAGGGAACGAGACAAGCGCGTGCGGTTCTGCGCAATGACGTCACACACAGGCTAATCGTAACTAACGCTATTAGTAATTTGCCTTCAAGTAATACTAATGTGAACAACATAATTTTGTGTACAAAAATTCACAAAGAAGAGCTTAAATGAGAAAAAAAATACACAACAATTGCACACAATAAATATGAAATTGGAATAGGTCCATCTCTACATGAAAGTGATAGTAAGTTTGGTTTAACCTGACAAGCAAGATAGGTCCATCTCTACATGAAAGTGATAGTACTTGGTTTAACCTGACAAGCAAGATAGGTCCATCTCTACATGAAAGTGATAGTACTTGGTTTAACCTGACAAGCAAGATAGGCCCTCTTACTTGTTTGGTTGAGGCTTGATATTTGTTGCCGGCTTCACTTCCACATCTGACAATTCTTCCAATTCAGAGGATGAGGATTGTCCCTTACGAGTTCCATAGTACCTAGATAGGAAAAGCATGATTGCATCAGATGGGACGGAAGGAATTGGCATTGATAGGAATTTAGTTTAAACATGTTTTTTTACATTGGACTTAAATGAAACATTGCATGGAAAATGTATTGTTCATTAACGAGAAACCGGGGAAAAAATTGCAAAATAGAATAGGCCTACAGTTTTTAACTTTTTGAAAATATAATCAATATGAATGATGTATTGTATTTTATTAATTTTTCACATTTTGATTGTGTTTTGTTCTGGAATTCAATGTAGGCTATATTGAACCATCTTATTCAGGCTTTAAGCCAAATCTTAAACCATGTAAGGAAAATGTAAATTATAAAAAAGTTCTGCATTTACTCAATTGCAAGCAGACACCAAATGCAAGCAAACCTCCCATTTAAAGATCATCTAATAAAAAATACGTGTAGAATGTAAGTCACTCATAGGATTGCCATCGATTCGAAGCCGGAATGTGTTATTTTGAACTACAAAA
Source organism: Sweltsa coloradensis (assembly GCA_024449915.1). Lineage (NCBI taxonomy): Eukaryota > Metazoa > Arthropoda > Insecta > Plecoptera > Chloroperlidae > Sweltsa > Sweltsa coloradensis. The sequence continues at coordinate 463,609 of JAMZAV010000843.1, read as the reverse complement.
AGGTGTCAAATAGGTAAATAAATATAGCTAAATACAGTATTCATTTCTACTTGCATGGCATGTGCAAAGTTTTGGACATGTTGTTATTACCGTATTATTTGTACTTATTATGTAAGCCAGCAATACAAATAGGATTTAAGAAACTCGTTGCATTATCTTTGCTTTGAGCAAACAATGCGGTAGTGTGTAAACTGTTACCTTCGAATGGGGGGCGGTGGAGGTGATCCAGACTTCTTTGCTGACGTAAAATCGGCTTTTGGTTTGGCCGGCGATCGGCTCCTAGTTCTCTTCCGATTCTTCGAGTTATCAGGAGATGGGGATCGGCTCCTATTTGGCCGTCTGTGCCTCAGGCTATCAGAGGACCTCGATCGGCTCCTGTTGTTTCGTCGATACCTCGGACTAGGACTTCTCCTATATCTTCGATCGGGAGAACGGCTTTTATTTATTCTCCGATACTTTGACATTTCCGCCGGTGAATGAGATCGGCTTCTGTTCCTTCTGTACCTGGGGCTTTCCGGCGAGTGACTCTTGTTGGTTCTTCTGTATTTAGAGGTCTCTGAAGGTGTTCGTGAGCGGCTGTGGTTGGTTCGCTTGTACCTCGGGCTCTCGGGCGAACGGCTTTTGTTGCTTCGCCGGTACCTGGCCGTTTCAGGAGATCGAGACCGGCTCTTGTGTCTCTTCTTGAAACCCTCCAATGGACGTGGGGGGCTTCTGAAACCTCTCCACTGTCTTGAGCTTGAGCATTCAGGTGAATTACTTCTGTTATTCTGCGAGTGCGACTTATATCCTGAGCATTCAGGTAATTCATTTTTGTTGTTCTGTAATCCATATCTTGAGCTGGACTCAGAACTGAGTTTACGAGGTGATCTACTAGCAGCAGCTAACTTTGGCCTGTAAATACAATTAGACTAAATAAATTTACAATTCGTAAAATATTAAACCACTTATTCTGTAGGCCTATGCGGAGTGGATCGACAAATATAAAATCTCTAGCAAAATAATTACATTTAGCCTAGAATAAATAGGCCTAAATAATACGATTTAAAAAAACAATTATATTTTTATGTAGGCCTAGGCTACTTGGTGGGCATAATTGGAATTAATTAATCAAATCAAATTGAAATATTCAAATACTATAGTACTTATTAGGCGTAGGCCTACCGGTATTAAAACATTTAAAGTTTTTTTTTAAATTTGTTTTTAAAATTAAATTAGGTTAACAATTTAAAAAACAAAAATTTGTGTTATAAAAGTTTGCCTAATAGCTAAGAATGAGAAATTCAAAAATAGAAAAATGAACATTTATTTTTTGAAAACCTGAATTTGGATTAGAAATTGTCGGTTAATTTACAAGTAGAAGACTACTTTTGGTACGATGTGTGATGGCTTTCCGCAGCTTCTTGCCGTACCTTCGGTTGTCTCCGGAGTGATAGTACGTAATCTGACCAGTTTACACGGGAGTGGGACATCCGAGACCTTGGACTCGGACTTTCGATCGTAGGTACGGACTGCCGCCGGCTCGCATAGCAGGTGTTTTAAGGAACTTAGAAACTTTGTACACAAAAATACCGCATTTAATCAACTTTCTCAAACAAACAGTTGGACAAACCTACAGCGCATCACATTCAAATCATGCCTACTTAGGCTTAAATAAACTTTAAATAGTTACCAAAATGTTTCAAAGTGAAACTAAGTGATCTTAATTTATTTTGCTGGTGGAGTACAGTTCACCGATAGGGAATGGTTGGTAGTGTGTTGGAAGTGGGCTGGCCCTTACTATCTGCCAGGGCCTATAAGGCTACACAATTGCATGGGGGAGTTCAGAAATTGTAGAATTAAAGAAGTTGAAATATTTCACTCAGGCCCCTACATGATTGCTTAGCACATGAGGATTGTGATTTAGTATTATTATTATTAAATTACATGTTATTGTAAGGCGGTAGTGCCTTAATGGTATTTTACCTGTGGAATTTTTGCCCTGTTATTCTTCTACAAAGTAGGGTTATTTCGCGATTCAATATCATTTGGTTCCTAATCACACAATTCGTTCACATTTTGCAAAAAAATACGACATTTTAACATTTCGCGTTAAAAAATAACGCGAATTTCCCGGGTCTCTACTTATTAGGCGTAGGCCTACCGGTATTAAAATACGTGAAAAGTTTGTGTTAAATTTTAATTATTGTATAGAACAAACAAAACAAAACAATAAATTTGAAAAAATTGCCTAATAGCTAAGAACTGAAGAAAATTCAAAGAATAGAAAAAATGAACATTGGACATTTTGAAAACCTGGAATTTGATTAGAAATTGTCGAGTTAATTTCTAAGATGAGAGAGACTTACTTTTCTGGTACAATGGTGAGTGGCTTCTCCGCAGCTTCTCCGTCGTCTTCTTCGTCTCCGAAGCTGGTGATGTACGTAATCTGACCAGAGTTTACAGGGGAGTGGGAGCGTGATCGAGACTTGGACTCGGACTTGCGATACGGGTCGTAGGTAGGACTGGTGCGGGCTGCATAGCTAGGTGTTATTACGGAACTATTAGAAACTTTTGTGACACAATAATACAATACAATTTTAATCAATTTGCTCAAACAAACAAGTTGACATTAAACTCAAGTCGCTATAACATTACAAATCATGCTACTATAGGCCTATAAATAAACTTTAAATAGGCACCAAAATGTTTCACAAGTGAATTGTTATAGGATAGCTAATTAATTTTGAAATTAATTGTTTACAGTCTACCGGTAGTAAAATTGTTGATATTTTGGAAGTAGGGCTAGGCCCTATACTATACTATCCCCTATGGGCCTATAAGCTACACAATTGCATGCAGAAGTTTAATAAATTGTATGAATTAAAGAAGTTGAATATATTACACTCAGGCCCCTACAGTAATAATTGCCTTAGCCATCAATGATTGATTATTGATTATAGTTTATTATATATATTATTATATATTATTGATGGCTAAGGTTAGGCCAACTGTAATTTACCTTGGTGGGCTAATCTTTCTGCCCTGAAGTCTTCTTTCTCTAAAAGCTCGACGCTCTCTCCGAGATTTACGACCCTGGAACACAAAAATGCTGTAGAGCCAATTCCATTCAATGCTACGTAGGGGCATAGGCATAAATACAAAACGTTTGTGCCAACAGATGCCTTACTGTTATATAATATATGAAAGAGGTAATAAAGTATGATTTAAGTAAGCTACAACTATAAAGAGAGGGACTAGGCCACTTAAAAAGTTAAAACTAGATTGCTGAAACAATTTAATTTAAAGTTTAACTTTCAAAAACCACAATAGCTTAAGGCCTAGCGGCCCTAGCCCCAAGTTTCCAACAATACATTAATTCTTAGAGGAGCCCTGTATAGTTAATGATAGCAGGGTATGAGTTAGAGCATATAGGTCCCTAGCCAGTCCAGTCAATACAAACAATGAAAATATAAATATAAATTTACTCTACTTGAACGTAAACCCTTGATAAAAATAGTCATCTAACAAAAAAGTGTAGCATACAAATACACATAGGTTTGCCATTGACTTCAAGCCGACAAAAAAGGTAAGCTTGCAGTCAAGCAAAAACCGTATTCCAATATCAATACTATATTACTTAAGAGTTTGTTGATGTAGGCCTATGTCCTTGGCTTGTCCTAGTAGGCCCTATGCTTTATGATTCAGTTTATGGTTGGGTAAGGGACACAGCAGCAATGGACTGTTGTCTTCTGCACCGTAGGCCTACTGCCGAACATACGCTATTCGGGTACTTCTCATATTATTAGAATGAAACTTTGATCAAATTTCCACACTGTAAACTGTTCCTCATTAGTAGAGGTACCTAGTGAGAAATGGTGATATAAAAACCCAAATTTTGTTTTATAAAACCCAAATTTCGCGTTTTTTGCGATTTCATTTAAATGGTCAAAAACATAATATCTAAATAAAAAAAATAAAAAAATAACATCAATTTTTTTTTAAATCAAAATTTTGAAAAAAGGAGCCCTGTAAGTAGGGATGACATCAATTCCAATGAGTTAGAATCGATTCCCAAGCATTAATAAATATTTTGTACGCACCATTATTTTGGTGGACTATTGCCGCGGAGTCCGTGATACGCGTCGTTATTTTGGCGGTCTATTTTCATGGAGCCCGTGACGTCACAAAACGATGTACCGCCCGCTGCACGCGTAATGTTCGGTCTAAACCGGCACCTCCACAAAATTCATAAAATTCTGGACCGGCACCTCCACCATCCCCCCACATTTTGAGTACGAAAATGTTAAATTTCGCGAGTTAATTCGCGTTTTGACCAGTTTTATACAATTTTGTTCGTTATTTCGCAATATACACGAGATTTCGCAAAATTAGCGTTTTCAAAATGTGTTTTTTCCATCTCTAAATGATGTAATTCGTCGACAATATTACATTTTAGGCAATAAAATGCATATTTAAAATAATTCGCGAATTTCGTTATCACCATTTTTCACTACCTCTACTCATTAGTCATTGCTTAGGGCGACAATATACTAGGTACCCAACTAATGAATGTTTAGTGGTACAGCACAATAGACAACCAGTGGCAGATACAAGGGGGGAGGGGCAGTGGGGCAATTGCCTCCCCCCCCATGATTCTGTAAAAATAAAATATATATATATTAATAGGTAGGTAGTATTACATTAAGCCTATTCCATAATATATTATTATTTCATTGTGGAAACAGAAAAGCAAACAACATATTATATTACAATACAATAGTATAATAATAAAAGGTTATCAAAAATAAAAACCGGTATATAAAAGGCCACGGACTAGAAAGTATGATAATCACGTAGGGCAGAAGAGGAAGAAGTGACGTTGTGTGGTCTATGGAGTTGTGGAGTGAAGTTGGATCGGGATGAGATTGTGCACGCTACAGCAGGGCACGGCCTGTTGAACTACACGGGCTGCTCGGTTTCAGGTTTCAGCACGTATGCTGTGAATTGTAAGCTCGACATGACGAAAAAACAAATTGACGCCCACTACACACGCACAACTACGTACGTTGTTTCGGTATTTCATTCAGCCCACCAATTTTTTTTCTAAAACACACCAAATGCTCTCTAAAAACCTGATTTGAATTTTCAAACGCCTGCGCCGCAATTAATGAGGGGCTCCCGCCCTCCATACCCCTCGTGCCTTTCCCACGGATATACATGATCGCGCGAATCGCCCCCCCCCCCATGATTATGTCCTAGATCTGCCACTGTAGACAACCAGCCTTTGGTGCTGACTGAGGCTCAAACCAAACCATTAGCTCAATGCCTAATAAATTAAAGTAGGCCTACATTGGTTTCATTAAATGTTCAATACACACCGAGAACATGGCCTTTTCCTCCTCTTGCTCTCGAGCCACTCTCAGAGATTCCTTCTCTTCGATGTCGTGCGTAAGGAAGCTGTAGAAGTCGTTGCCACACATGCCATACACATTGGCACACACATTCATCTCATGGGCTTGCTGGGGGGATACCGCGCTTACGTCCACGCACAAGTCTACGGAACAAATACTAGTTTAGTTACAATTTTGTTTCAAATATTTAATTATTTATAGCTGATTGGTGATGCTGATAAAACATGACACAACATATTATAGTACAATATAATGTTAAAAACAATTAAATACACAGGGAGCACTAGATTCAATAAACAATTGGCTATGGAAAGTCAAATCAGAGTCAATGAGCTCTGTAGGTCTATAGAGTTATTAGACTGCTTAACTTTATGAAAACAGAAAAAGCATGTACGAACTACAAATCAAAGTTTTTTAAGACAAATGTGTCAAAAGCTACTTAAATTCTGATTTTAGTGTAGCTAGATTCTATAAAGAAATGTATTATTACAGATTTTAAATTCCAAAGTTTGTAGTGTTGACTGAGAGATGACTATGCACCTGATGATTATGTGAGATTCTTTATTGTTCTGTGAAATCTGATTATGAAAAAAGGATGGAAATGTTTATGAATAATTATGTAGGTAGCCCTACTACTACATTCTCTGACAAACTGGCAATTTTTGTTACGTTTTTGTTGTAGGCCCTAGTTGTTGTTTGTTTCCCTGACTCTCCAGGTTGATTGAACCTTGAACACAATAGCGATAATTCTTGCCTATGTTTCGAACGATGAAGTTTATGTAGGCTATGCTTGAATCCCTTCTTACCAAAGTCAATGTCACTGTCATCATCTTCATCCTCTTCATCGACATTTTCTGAATTCGTGACATTACTGTTTGCGGGGTTTTCTTGCGGTTCTGACGGAGGTGTATCATCGTCGTACGTAAATGGTATCGCAGCTCCCTTATTCCCAGACTTGGTAGGTTTCTTTTCAAGTTCAGTTGGACCAAACTGCTCTTCCAAGTACAATTGATTGAGGAATTTTTCTTCATTAATACCAAGGAAGTCATTTTGCACAATTATCCTGTACCGTTCGTAATTAGACATGCGATCTTCGTAGGACAAGTCGTCTGTGCTAGGCACGTCGGGCTCGTTTGGGTGATTAGGAATTATGTCGAGGTGAGCACGAACGTCAAAACGATCAATTAGGATGTCAGACTGACCCTGCCAAGGCATCCTGAAAAAGATGTACACCAAATTTAGAGCGCAGCCAAATAAAGACAATTAGAAAATGCTATTTGGGTCTTACGGCATTACAAATACATTTCAAATCCGTATTACTAAAGGCAAAAATAGGATGCACATATGCATCTGCATTCTGCATATTCCTACAAATATGACAATCTCTTTTGAAGTTGAAACACAATTGTAACGTCCATGCAGATGATTCCAAGGTTTGAGTTGAACAACAGGAAACAGTAGGAGACAAACGAACTAGTCCACTGGGCGATAAACTTACAGGTGCGTTGGAAGTCTATTTTTCCAGGGGGGGGAGGGGACAAACTTTCCAAGAAAAAAGTACATGCTTCCATACATAGTTATATAATATGAAACTAATGTCCTTGAGTCAGTGGCGTATGCCTTAATGGAAAGGGGGGGGGGGGGGCACAATAGTGCCGCAGTCAATTTTTTGAAAAATATGTATTTTTGGAGTGGTTTTTATGTGTTTTAGAAGAAGTTAAGGGGCTTTGCTTAACAAACAAAAATGATAATAGTTACATAGATAGTAGATGAATTTAATTTTTTGTGTAAACCTAGATGATTTGAAGAATATAGGCCCTAATATTTAAGCTGAAATTTGGGGGGAGGGAGGGGGGCTCAAGACCCTGCCTCTCCCCCTGGATACGCCACTGCCTTGAACAATAATAGCTTTTAGTGGTGAAAAGTACCAACATTTGCAATGATTACTAGTTTTGTTAACAAACTTAGTACAGATTTGGCTGGTAGGAAGCTATTCTATTTATTTAAGTAAGCCTTTTACAGTGTTCACTCATATGCACAGTAGCAGATAATAATCTTATTTGGGTACAATTCTCCCTTTTAACTCGTTTTAGGAAACTAAAAGATCGTTCCGCGGTTGCTGCTGATGTTGGTACGGTTAATATAAGCTCTATCTACAGTAGTGGTCGTTGCGAGACTGTAGCAGTGTCCTCTTTTTCTCAATTTGTGCTTGTTTGCAGGGAGGGGGGCTATTTGTGCCAGAGACATCCACCGTCTACGGTTAGGCCTACAGCCAACCCCAAAAAATTAATACAATATCTGACATATATCTTAGATACTTTCCATCTTTACAAGAAAGTGCAAAGCTAGTTACACTTAATCAATATTTGTATTTGACACACAAACAAAAACATACTTAATTTGGTCAATTCGTCATTTTTCTAGGGGGGTGGGGCGAGAAGATACTTTTGCCTCCCCCCATCCGTAAGCTCAGGGGGGGGGGGCAAGCTACCCGACGCCGCTGTAAACTTACATGTTGGCAGGACTATCAGCAGCCAATGCCACAGCAGGGTCAAGATGGATCTTAGTGGGCCGTCCATGAAGCTGCAAGAACTGTGTTGGATCTGCTTTCTGCGGACAAACCAAATGTTTAATTATAGGGCAGCTGACAGCCAGGTATGAGACTTGGGTCTATAAAAAAAAAAATAACAAATGTCTTTCCTGTGAATTATTTTGTTTGGTGGTAGACCTACAAATCGCCGCCAAACGAAAAAAAACTCACAGGAAAAACAAATGTAAGGCTTAAAAAAAATTAAGACAGCCTCTAGAAAACCAGTTGAAAATTAATGACACAAAAACACAACTAGGCCTACCTACATTGAATGGTGTGCTAGGGCAAATAAGTTTGAAATTATTTTGGGTAATTATGCAGAATCACTCAGCGGACCGGAATTACTTAGGAAGGCAGTTTAAATGATTGAGCGATGTTACTTACAATTACATGGTTTGTGGAGTGATTTAAGTCGGCGCACGTTGAATGAATGAATGAATGAATGAATGATAGCTTTATTTCCATTAATGCATTTTACATAGTTGACCCTTAAGATAATAGAACTATATCTTACAGTAGGGTATATGGAAAGTATGTGCGTGCACATTTACAATTTCCTATTAAACTATTACTAAATACTAACAATGCAAGCCTAAGTGATTTAGGAGCACTACAGTTAAGGTTTGGTAATAAATTAATAGTAATGCAGTTTGTGCAGTCTAACACTATAAGCCTATACCTAGTAATATAATACTCAAAAACAAATATAATACTATAGGCTATATACAATATACAAATAATAACATGTAGGCCTATTTCACATGTCGGTGACATAAGTTTAGGTCGTATATTATAATCTACATCAAGGCCCTATCTATACAGTAGTTAAGGATTGTAGATCATAGGGAACCTTGTAATTTAACACTATAGGCATACATTTTTATGATGAAACTTAGTCTATTAAGGACATTTAGACATTTTGTGATACCGTATTGTCCTGAATATAAGCCTACCTTTTTTTTATTATTTTCAGTCTCAAAAGTCCCATACCAGCTCATATATGCATGCATATGCATAACAAGAAAGAAAAGTTAGGAGGTCGGCTTATATTCAGGTTCGGACTATATTCGGTACAATACGGTACTATGATAATATTATGTCACACTATATTTTCAAACTTAGTAGGGCCTACATAATATGCTAGTAATGGCCTACCCTATGCTTACAAAAGTATTGTTTAGGAATTCATCTACTGAGTAGTATGCCTTATTGCTAAGGAGCAATTTGAGTTTGTCTTCAAATGAATTTATATTAGGAATTGTTTTTATGTGTGTTGGAAGTTTGTTGAATAATTTTATGTTTTATGTATTTCGAATTTATTTGTGTGAGCTTGCGCTTGTGGAATTTAGTGTGTATGTTAGTAGCTTGTCTTGTATCATGTGAGTGGACAATATTATTCATTGTTTGATTTGATATGTCCTTTTTAAGGCTCATAATAGATTCGTATGTACGTGTATATATAGTATAGGCTGTAAAATGTAAGTATATTATGTTTAATAAAATGTGGTCTGCAGTGAGGTTTGACATAAGAGTTAGTTTGTTGTTTAAGGCCAAGCATTGTGACTACCGTCCAATCAGTATCCTACCATCTCTCTCTAAGGCGCTCGAGTATATTGTTCACACTCAAATAACTGATTTTCTAACAGAAAACAATATACTAGACCAGTACCAATCAGGATTCCGTTCCAGTCATAGTACGTGCACAGCGCTTAAATCAAAGTAACTGACGATATACGAACAAAAATGGACAGTCGACAACTTACACTTCTGACTTTACTTGACTTTAGCAAAGCTTTTGACTCAGTTGACTTTGACATACTAATGACTAAACTTGAATCTATAAACTTTTCCCACCCAACTCTTCTGTGGATGCATTCTTACCTCAGTGGAAGACAGCAATGTATAGTATCGGGTGATAACAAATCTGAATGGATGCCACTTAAGACTGGGGTGCCTCAAGGCAGTGTACTAGGGCCATTATTATTCTCACTCTTTATTAATGACATATCGAAATTGCTCAAATATTGTTATCACCATCTTTACGCCGACGACCTTCAAATTATCTTCATTCCTCCCCTCTCGCAATAACCAAGCAATTCAAATGATGAACGAGGATTTGCAATCTTACATGCCTGGGCGACCAAAAATTGTTTGACTATAAATCCCATAAAATCCCAATCTATGATTCTAGTTATCACAAAACTCTAGCAAAAATAGACCGCACAAAAATCAACCCCGTTACCTTAAATGGCACGACTATACTTTTCAGCGTCATTTTAGAAACTTGGGACTCTTTATGACAGATGACATGACCTGGACGGAACATATCAAACACGTGTGTCAGAAAACTACACATCTTTACACTCTTTAAACCGTTTAAAAAAACTTCCTCCCAACAAATTAAAATCAATGCTCGTACAAAGCCTCGTCATGCCTCATTTTGATTATTGCGACGTTGTGTACTGTGTACAATGACCTAACTGAGGACCTCTCTATTCGTCTTCAGAGAGCTCAAAATGCCTGCGTTCGTTTCATCTTTGGTATAAAAAAAATATGATCATATTACCCCTGGATTCAAAAATCTTGAGTGGATTCGTCTAAATGACCGTAGAAATCTACACTCGATTTGCCTTGTTCATCGTCTGCTCTCAACATCAACACCTTCGTATCTAGCATCTAATTTTCAATACTTATTCTCAAACCATACCTTCAACACTAGATCTAGATCAGGTACTCAGTTAACATTTCCAACCCATAGAACCAATCTTCTTGACCACTCTTTTACAATAAATGCTATTCGAGTCTGGAATACTCTCCCAACCAGTATCAGGGATGTTTACGGAATTAGTTACGACACTTTCAAGCGTAAAGTATATCAACATTACTTGAGTAATTATAATTAATTAGCTATAAACATCAGCCGCTACAGCCTTTGTCAATGATTGAGTAATGCACACCACAACCTGCTCCTGCTCACTTTGTATTTTTGCACACAATGGCTAAAGCCATATTAATTGTGTACTTTTGTGTGAATGGATGAATGAATGTTTCTTAAGGTATTGTAGATTTACATAAATAGATTTAAAGCCACAATTTGCATAACATTACCATATCCCTAGAAAATTTTAACTTTGCAATAATGTTACTCCTAATGTATTATTTCATAATTTAGTTTGTTTTAGTTATTTTAGTATGATGTTAACATTATTTTTAGCTCTTAAATTGCACATTTAACTTGTGTGATCATAGTATTTTTAAAAAATTTCATTATTTTATATAATCCTGTAATGTCATGATTTGTTGTAATTAGGAAGTGGTTGGATGGAAGAGAAGGCTTAACAGGCCTTAATCCCGCCATCAATAAAGACGACAATCAAATCAAATCAAATCAAATGTTCGGAGAGCTCGTTTTTTAAGCTTGAAGATAGAGTTCGCTCTAGTGGAGTGACCCCATACCACAATGCCGCATCTCATGTGTGGTTCAAAATTTGCGTAGTAAGCTAGTTTAGAAACTTCGGTGTTAGTAATTAGTTTAGTTAGTAGTTAGTTAGTAAAATTGATTTTATAGCAAAACATGCTGAGCTTAATTTTTTTGCTAAAATGTTACAATGCCATATGCCAATTTAAATTTTTATCAAAATGAATTCCAAGAATTTTAGATTTGAGTATGTTTTTGGTCATTCAAAGGTTTGTGTTGATTGACATTGTTCATAGTAGTCATAGTAGTTGATACTTGATAGCACTGGTTTAGGCTGGATTGGAGTCAAAGATGGCGACGTGTGGAGGTGATGGTTGTTGTTTGTTACGTATGTGTCGTTAGTGTATGTTGTTTTGTGTTTTATTTTGTAAACACTTGTGTGCGCCTGTTTAAGAATCACTTAAAATTACTCTGTTATGGTTGTTCTAGTGTTTATTCAACAAAAAACTGATTAAAAACATCGCTGTCAAGTAATCTTTCACTTTTACCTTATTTTGAAGAGGCGATATTTTCCGTGTGCCCGATCACAAAAATTTGAAAAAAAGTTTTGATTTTCTAATAGAGCCAGGTTTCAAAGCCATTCACTATATTTTGACTTGGTAGCATTAGGGAAATAGAAAAACGCGGTCGAATAGCCTTAAAGAAAGCAAGCTATAGTGAAAGTGAATGTGGAAGTATAAAAGAGCATCATGGAAAACTGATGTAGTAGGGAAGTTTTCCTTCATTGAGCCAGGATGGTGGTGGAGTGGAATGGGCTAGGCCTAAAGGGCCGGTTTACGATTGACGGCAACGTGGGGAGACGTGAATGGAGACGTGAACGCAAAAGATAACACATAGCATTCACAGCTTAGCATTTATGATTGACGGGAAGTGAACGGGAATGGAGAACGGAGCGGCCAAAGTTCGTCAAGTCCCAACTTTCGCGGCTTGGTTGCCGCGCCTTCGACATGTAAAGGGCTACGCGCATGCGCAAATAAACGCACTGCTCATCTGTCTGCAACTGTCATGAAAACATAACCAACAAAATGATGGACGACGCCAAGCTTATTGAGACCATCCAGCGCTATCGCATTATTTATGCCAAGGGTCTGAATATATACAGGCGTACAGACTACAAAGAAAATGCGTGGAAGTATGTGACAGAAGAAATGAATTCGACAGATGAGTTATTCCTTGATTGATGTTAATAATTTACGCCAAGCTAGGCCTAGCCTTGCATAGGACCGTAGGCCCGGGCAACTTGTAAACAAGTCGTAGTGGCCGACACACCGCCGTCTGGATATTTGTACCTTTACATGCATCCAGACGGCGGTGGGCCGACAGATGTTGTACCGATTCCCGTCAATCGTGAACGCCTCGCTTTCTGTTTCCACCACATTCCCGTTTCCATTCACGTCCCCCCACGTTCCCGTCAATCGTAAACCGGCCTTTACTGAAGGGATAGTAGGGGGAAAATAGTCATTGGATTAAAAAACAGGCTGAAGCAACTGCCAAACGGTGAACCTGCTCGAGATGATGAAGAGGAAGATGCTGAGCAGTATAAGGGAGTATGAAGAGGATAAAGAATATGTGAAGAGAACAACAAAGAGAAAGAGCAAGAGAGGATGAAAAGGGCAAAAGATCCTAAAGGATAAGAAGTAAAGAAACCTACCACCGATCAACTTGTTAACTGTAGGTACACCAGTGTTCTCCCCAGAAAAAAAATGTTCACTGGGTATTTCATAAACATTGCCGGGCAGGGCTAAAAAATAGTGGGGTCCGGGGGCTTGCCTCCGGAAAAAATTGAGATCTTAGATTCGATTTGGTGAGTTTTAGAGGTTTTCGAAGCCCTTTTAAAGTAGCTTACTTTTGTTGTTTAGTGTATAAAGTAGGCCAGAAAACATTTCAAATTTGATTGAAATCATAGTCTCAGTCTATTTTCTCCTTTGTAATGTAGGCTATGTGAATTACTGTAGTTCTATTGCTATAATGACTACAATAGGTCCCGTATAAGGTGATGATGTTATATTTCTAAGTGGTTATTATCTAAGATTTGTAGGTTTACAATTACTACAACTTTGAAACCAACTTATGTGTTTGTTCAAATGCATTCCTTGTCGGGTTCTATAGTGATCAGCGAGATTAGCCTCCACGATTGTGTTTACAATCTGTGCTGCAGTTTAGGGATGGGACGTTTAAAGTTAAACGTTTAGTGGACGGTTATTGTTTATTAAATTCGCAAATCGTTTAGTAAAAAATAAAATTTTTCAAAAATTAAGTTAAAATTAAAATTAAAAAAAAAAAAAAAATGTTTCAAAATTTTATTGCCGGCGGCAGGGAATTGGCTTGTTCACGCAAAGCTCCACGCAGAAGATCGCGCACTGCACTAGCCCCAAAACCAGGGTCCACTAGATACTTATTCCGAGCTGCTTGTTTGGTATCTAGTGGACCCGTGGCGGCGTTTGAAATAAACTATGTATAGCAGGCTCTGCATTGTCAAAACCAAACTAGGCTTAGGCTAGCAGATAGTGACCCTATCCAAGCGGGAAGGAAAATATTTAATCATTTACCAAGTAATATAAATGTCAGATTAGGTGAAAGTAGTTTTAAAAATAGTGTCAAAATCTGGCTGCTGGAAAAGAGTTTTACTCTCTTGCAGAGTATTTTAGTCATTGATCTGTGGACTTTCTTCCATGTGAGTTGTGTGTATTAGTATTGTACTTGTTAGTTATGTAATTTGTAATATGTGTGTTTTAAATTAGCTCAGAACTGTGATATCTTGTAAGAGTATGACTATTGCCTACTGGGTATATACCCTTATTATAGTTTTATCTTGTTATTGACTTGTTTTACATTGGGAAACTTATTTGTACATGTAGGCGACTTAATCATTGTAATGTATTTTACATTATCTTAGAAATGTGATATCTTGCAAGATACTGATAGGCCTATCCTAATTAGTTTTATCTGTTATTGACGCTTTACACTTGTAGAATGATTTGTACATTTATACTATTATAACCAGGTATTATATTCAACCACTCTTGATGACAACGTCTAATACTCGCCTACCATGTATACTTGTGTTGGCACATGAGTGCAAAAAGATGGCTAATAAATATCAATATCAATATCAAATATGTATGCTTCCTCGATTGTTTGTTTACGTATTGTTTTACGTAAGTAGTCGTACGTCCTATTTCAAGTAATTTTATTCAATAGCATATTTGTTTGTTTAAACTTTTAAACAATGAAAACGTGAACGATAAGAAAATTAAAATAAGAGCTGAAAGCACATGGCGCCGTTGGAGTCTAAACCTGGGGCCTAGCACTTTTATTGAGATTAGACCTAGGCCTACTTGGAACAAGGCTACTAAGGACTAGGGCCTAGGCTTTTCTTCAGCATTAGATGTAGACCTAGGCATATCAATATCATGGTATTATAAATTAGCAAGTATAGGCCTAGGCCCTACTTGCATACGCTTCAGCAAAGCTTAGTCCTAGCCAGTGTTGATTTGTTGACATGAGAGAGGTTACGTAGGCAGGAGGCCGAATAAAGACACATTGTCAGTATATTATGTGTGATTGTATTTATTTGTAGTAATAAACACGACAGTATGCCCTCCTCTCTCCTTACACGAATACACACAGCAATTGGGCATTTTGCTTTCAACATAAAACTATGCAAACTGACAGTAAAAACAGTAGGCTGCTGACAGCTATGAGCAGCCATGACACCCGCAAGTTGGGCTATCACCGCCGTCTACATCCGCCTGTAAAGGCGGATGTTGAGTGTAGACGGCGGTGGGGGGTTAGTACAATAGCGCAGCGTGGTGAGTAAAAGTCGCAGTGAACAAGCCAATTATCGCCGGGCGGGCCGCCCGGTAGTCCGGGCCTGGGGAGAACACTGGTACACACAACAACAACAACAGAACACGCATGTGAATTTTTCGTGTGTACTGTTTACCCGACGATACCTTCTCCTCGATAATCACCGGAAGTGGAACTGGGAAGTGAAGGAAGGCTGATGAAGGGGTAAGAAGGGAAAAGAAAATCTGTGACCGACCAAATGGTCAACTGCAAAACAGGAGCAACAACACCACCAGAGTAGCCCTATCCTAGGTATTTGGTTGAGAACTCTGCAAGGTAGGCCTAGGCTAGGCCTATGCCTACTTACGATCTTTTCATAGAAGTCTCGTCTTCGCTCCGCTCTTCGTTTGTAATCAACTAATATGCCACGAATCTTCTTTTCTTGTTTACGAGCCTCGTGCCACATTGTTCAATGAAGGGTCTGTGAAGAGAAACATGGTAATTAGGCCTAATTTATCTTAGGCCTAGGCCTATTATTATCGCAGTGGATATTCGCACGGTCAGCCGTACGACTAGTGCAAAATTATTCAAACGGTCAGCCGTACGATACCACCAAACTAGGCCAATTGCATTGTGGCAGAGTGGTAGCGCGTCCGAATTCTATGCGAAAGGTCGGCGGTTCAAATTTTTGTTTGGTCGTTTTTTTTTACCATTCTATTTGGGTCCATGTTTTTTTCGCACTCTTGTCGCTAAGCGGGTCCAACTTTCAACCAACTTTCAACCATACTTTTTTCCCAATAAAATCAATGGAAAACAACTACAAATTAGAAATAAGTTAATATTAAGTAGGCCTAGGCCTACGTATAGTGAGTAATTAATAGTAAACACTCTCGAATTACACGAATAATGTCAAATAGCCTAATTTACATTATTGAACATGAACGTCGTCTCACTCTGATCAACGCGCCATTTTGGATTTTGGCTATATCATTGTCATTTACTTAGTAGGTGTACCAACCTTTTTGCGATATTGTGGTTATTGTAATAAGTAATTTATAAATATGTTATTGTTATGTTAAGTCAACAATTAAATAGTCGAATAGCACGGGGGTTTTGGGGGCGGAGCCCGGCGGGGGTCGGGGGGCTGACCCCCAGAACAGAATGAGGTACAAACAAACAAACACGACAGGACCGCAGGACAAACAAAAACGGACAGAATTAAACGTAAGTTTGGTGTGTTTTGGGTTTGGTACGTCGGAGAATGGAGAGACTTTGCTAAAATGGCCGCCGTGATCAACTAATAACAGTGAAATTTGTCTGTGAGTAATATTGTGTTCACCTATGTAATTGTTAATTTTGCAAAGTGGTAATTGATAATAAATTGTTGATATTGAATTTTTACACATTTATTTCTAATTTGTAGTTGTTTTCCATTGATTTTATTGCGAAAAAAGTGTGGTTGAAAGTTGGACCCGCTTAGCGACAAGAGTTCCGTTTTTTCTGCAAATGATTTCACTACATTCGGCCCCGTCGCAAACACAATTCTAGATGATAAAAGCGTTTAAAAAGTGCTAGGCCTAGGCCTATTTTAAGGAAAAGCCTTATCTCTACACCTCGACGTGTAGGTAGGCAGCCTAAAAAGGACTTTTGTCGAAACGTTAAAGGTCTTGGAAGGTTTTTTGTTGTTAATAAAACAGCAAAAAAGGACGACAACCGAAAAAGGACTTTGGGTAATTATGCCGTATAGCGCCTTCACGCAAAATACACTATTTTCAACACTGTGATATTCCACGAAACGCTTAGGTACGCGGGAAAGGGGGAGGGGGCGCGAAGCGTAGTCTTGCATTACCTTTTATTATTAAAACATACGCGCTTTGCGCCCCCCCCCCCCCCCCCCCCCCTCCCGCGTACCTAAGCTTTTCGGAACTTTTTTGGTTGGTATGGACAGTTTTTGATCAGTAGGTACTTTAGATTTAAAATAGCGACGTTAAAGGTTTTGTAGGTAGGCTACTTTAGATTTAAAATAGCGACGTTAAAGGTTTTGTAGGTACACCTAAAAAAACTGTCCATACCAACCGAAAAAGTACCACCCTTTCCACGTGTATTTTGCGTGAGGCGCTATACGGCATTTTTACCGAATTTCGGGTGTTTTATTGTCTAAAGTGTTCTCAGTTTATGTTTCAACAGTCGGTAGGCCTACATGGCTTGTGTGTGTTTACATTAAAATGGCTGCTCAGTGCAGCTACTGTCACTACGAGTGCGTTCCGATAACTGCTGGCTCTACTGGGAGCACAGTAAACACCAGTGCTAGCCTGCGCGGTCAGTAGGCCTAGAAAACGGAATGGTTCCCAGTAAAAGCATCCAGCACAAACACTGCAGCTGTCAGAAAAATAATCGTGCAGTCAATTTAAAACATGATATTAATTAAAACTTGAAGAGAAATGAAAAGATTTCACGTTCAAAAAATTATTCTCTGGCGGAATATTTAAAGTCGTCATCTAGCCTAGGCCTAGGCCTAGTGTCATCGACCCATTAATTGCAAGCTATGAATTAAAAAAGAAGTGTAAGCTCGCAAATAAATATTCTTAGCTCATCCGAATCATTATTGTCATTTTTATTCCAGTGCAATAACAAAAATCTCATTTTTTCTGAACAAATAAAGCAATTTATTAACTTTGGAAGCAAACTGACATTTCAACGCCGCCATGACACTAGCTGGTTTACTGGCGATACTGAGCGAGAAACCTCCAGCACTTTCAGTTACTGAAGGCGCTGGGCCAGCAATTTACGGGACGCTCAGCACACTGCTGACAGCAGTTAACGGAACGGTTACAGTAAAGCTGGCTACTGGTTCAGTACGTCCAGCAGGTAACGGAACGCACTCTACGTAGGCCTGCCTAGTCATATTTAAGAGGTTAGTAGGGCTACTTTGTAAATGCTTTTGAAAATAAATTTCGTTTATTGTAAATCGTGATTTCATTATTTATTTTTTGGGTGAAAATTATGGTGATTTTCGCGTGAGGCGCTATACGGCATAATTACCGGACTTTCGTTTAAAATAGCAACGTTAAAGGTCTTGGAAGATTTTTTTGTTACCAAAACAGCAAAAAAGGACGACGGAAGGACGACACTTTTATTACGGCGCGCCTTTATCCAATCAGATCATTGGCCGTACGAATAATTTTGCACCTAGTCGTACGGCTGACCGTACGAATATCCACAGCCTATTATTATTCATGGAAATGAATAAAGCCATCGTAAGCCCTAACCTTTGTGATGAAACAGACTAGCTAGGCCTACCCCTCAAAGGGATATTTTCTTAAACCCTAGGCCTAGCTACAAAAGCTTAGGCCTGGCCCCTAGGGACTGGAAACCGACAGGTTAAAACTAAAAGCCATTGTTTTTGTAGCATTTAACGGCTTCCATAAGAAAAGTTACTTCATTATACTTACAGAAAAGTAATAACAACAGTAAAACGCATTAATTTCAATCCTTTGAGGCATTAATTACGCTAAACATTGATTTTATGTAAAGCCTAAAACCACCTAAAACAAACCCGACGTCAATTCGTCAAATTTCCCGATTTCTTCTCCGTGTGGTCTGTGGTTGCGCTGTCTGTGCGCGCAGCGCTGGCAACTGGCCGTCTTTCCGACTAATCGATATTTTTGTTTTTGTCCGCGAATATTCGAAAGCTCGGGATCTCCTCGCTAGTTTTTTAACTTGGCATTTTTATCTAGCACAATTGGCCAGCAATTTATTATTTTTAAATTATTGGTAAAATAAAAAGTTAGAGAAGCTACTTTGGCTAAAATTCGCCTTTTTCTTCAACCAGAGAAATAAAGACATTATTGAGTTTAGAATATGATAAGGATGTTAAGGAGTAATAAGGAACTTACGTAATGGCAAAGCACCAGGGAATGATGGGTTGGTGAGTAAATTTATTAAGATGGCTGGGTCATCTGTGGTTCCATACTTCAAGGATATTTGTTCAAGTCATTAAGTGTTGGGAAAATGCCTAATGGATGGAGAAGTGCACAAGTAGTACCGATTTTTAAAGGAGGGGGAAAGGGGAATATAGGAAACTATAGGCCTATATCATTAACCTCAATTGGGAGCAAAATAATGGAGAAAATGATTGAAAAACATATTCGTGAAATACTTGATGAAAAGGGATGGCTAAATGAAAGTCAACATGGGTTTAGAAAAGGGTACTCCTGTGAAACTCAATTGTTAGGTTTAACAAATGAATTGAGTGGAATTATTGATAGAGGGGGTGAAGTAGATGCAATTTTCATAGATTTTGAAAAGGCATTTGATAAAGTATCTCATGGGAAATTATTAAAGAAATTGGATGATGTAATTGAGGATAAGTGGGTGGTAAGATGGGTAGGGGATTTTTTAAAGGATAGAACGCAGAGGGTAAGAGTTGGTAAAGATCTGTCAAGGGAAATAAAGGTGAAATCTGGAGTACCGCAAGGTAGTATACTAGGACCATTGTTATTCTTAATTTATATCAATGATATTGTTAGTGGGGTGGAATCAAAGTTAAGATTATTTGCAGATGATTGCATAATATACAGAGAGATTTTATGTGAGGAAGATCGGCGAGGTTTACAGAGAGATTTGGATATATTGGGGATATGGGTAGATGAAAATAAAATGGGTTTTAACACTAAAAGTGCAAGGTTGTTACGTTTGGAAAGAAAAGAGAAAAAGTGAACTGGGTTTATATCATACAAGGGGAGCATTTACATTTTACAAAGAGAAATTAGTTACAAATATCTTGGTGTACATTTGGAAAAGGGTTGAATTGGGATTGCCATGTTAATGAGGTAGTTAAAAAGGGGCATAGAGTACTTAGTTTTGTAAGAAGGGTGACAGTGGGAGTTGCAAAAGGGGTGAGAAACCATTTGTATAAAACATTAGTGAGACCTGTGATGGAGTACGCAGGATCAATTTGGGATCCATACAGAGTTGGTGAGAAAGATGAAATTGAGAAGGTGCAGAAGAAGGCAGCCAGGTGGGTTATGGGGAAAGGGTTGAGATGGAGAGAATTCAAAGATGTAAGAGGGCTAATGATAAGGGAATATGAAAGTTCTGGAGAATTGGTGAAAAATTTGAAATGGCAGACTCTGGAATGTAGGAGGAAAGAAGACAGATTGGCAAAATTCTATAGAATTAGTAGGGGATTTGAAGGTTGGAATGAAATTGGTCAAGGTGTGAGACAAGGGTTATATTTGGGTAAGAATGATCATAGCTGGAAATGTGAAAGGGTTGGGTTTAAAACTGATGTGGGAAAGAATTCCTTCTTGGGTAGAACAATAGTAGATTGGAACGGGTTACAAGGGGATGTGGTCGGGGAGAAAGATTTATATAGATTTAAATTAAGTTTAAGGGAGGGATAATAGGGAGAGAAATTCTGCCACCGAGTGGAAACTCAATTGCAGAAACAATAAATAAATAAACTAAACTAAACTGAATATTCTTTATTCAGCCGTAGATAAATACATACATGTATACATTTAATTAGGCATTCCAAGCATGTCTCAGGAAGAGAATAAATCTTATATTCTAATCTAAAACTAGTTTGTACAGAAGTAAAACAGAAGTAGAACAGCCTAGGAATAGAATACATAGGTACTTATTAACAAAAAACTAATTTATAGCCATGATTTGGAATGAAAGATGACGAATGATATTGATGGTAGCCTATTATTCTAAATGCCGCTCCTTTATAGATGCACGCACACATCCAAATATCTGCGGGAATTAAATAAGAATATAATTAAGTCTCAATAGTCAAAACATGTTGCAATATTTAAAAAATAAGTATATTGTTTTCAATGTTTTGTTTGTATGGATATTATGGACAGGCCAGAGCATTGCATATTCGTCAGCAGTCATTCTGCGGAAAATGTTGCCGCTGGGGGTGCCATCTCCAACCGCCAAGTATGCGTATAGTGTGTGTGATCATAATATAGACCTTATAAAACAATCCCCATCTCAATCGAAACTGCTCCATCTAGTTCACTCCTTTAATATCAAGGAGACCATTGTAACACCAACCCGCGTCACTGCTACAAGTTGCTTCCTTATTGACATCTTCACAACTATTAACCCAACAATGTTCTCCGCAAGTTCAACGGACACAGGTCTATCTGATCACCATATCCTCATGCTCCACATTTCACTCTCCAAAAATAACCCATCCGAAAGGACGGTGTAAACTTGACAGTCATAAAGGTTCCTCCACCACTAACCGGGACTGCCGAGCAGACGTCAAGGAGAACGAAGCCGTCACACAAGCTTTCGAACCCTCGTCTGCTCTAGCCAGTGGTATACGTGTGTCTCACGGCAGAGCGGTCACCCACTCTATCCCTGACCCCGAAGGTCGCTTAACTTCTTTTTTTGGTGTTCGAGTGAGAACCGGTTAAACGACCGAGGCTAAGAAAGGGAGAGATCCAAGGGTTAAAGGGAGAATGAGGAGTGTTTATTACTCACGTTTGATGCAGATTGGAACTCGAGTTAGAAAACTGGTTGAAATTAGCACGTAAAACTCAACCATCGTTGCAACACGCATCCATTTACAAGATGAATATTACCCGCTTAGCCCAACGTGAGAAATATTAACATGTCCGAGAGCATTGGTGCAGGCAACAGAGAAGACCTGTGGGAGAATGAATGGGGTAAGTGAAGAGATGGTAACAAGCTGGTGGAATGGAATGACAAGATAAAGGAGAAAGTACAATTAAAAAATAGAACATTGAGGGAGTACATAATGAGAAGAAAGGAGCATACAAAAGTGCGAAGAGGGAAGTAAGAAGAATGGTCGGAAGGCAGAAGTCTGGAAGAAGTTAGCAAGGAAGCTGGAAAAAGATGCAAAAGGAAACCAAGAGTCTACTGCATGGCCTAGTGAAGAGCAAGATAAAAGAAAAGAGGGGGAGGATATAAAGGTACCAAACGGATGACTCTGAGAGACTGATAAGATAGAGATGAGATAAAGGAATCATGGAAAGAGTACTTCAATCAATTGTTAAATTATAATTATAATAATTATCATCATCGTCATCGTCGTCGTCATCGTCTTCGTCATCATCATCACTTTTTTTTTCTTAACTATAGACTATTCACTTTCTCTGTGAAGCGTTATACCTGTACACTGTACTAGTCTAAAATATAAAGATGTACTATACTAAGAGAACGCAGAGACATATGCATGTAGATACCTAATAAAGAATACAAACTTGGACAAGTATAGTGGTCCCAACGAAAGAATGCAGATAGCTCAAAATTGTTTTCCAAAAACATAACAATTTTGTCAATTCTATTCACGCTAGCTCAGTGGGGATCTGCACACAGACAACCCCCTGATTAGCAGAGAAAATTTTTTGTTGCTTGCGTTGGTAAAAGATATTTCTCTTTCATCCCACAAAGGCGACACTCCATTTACCACCCATTCATACTACCCCCACCACTACAAAGCATTTGCATTCTTTAGTTGGAGCAAGTATTTTATGTAGTGCTCCAGCTACAATAAGGAGATGCAGAGAAGGCTTCTCTACATTTGTCATGTACCCTACTTCATTGCTGGAAAAGGGGATAGGCTAGATAATTCATAATCAAAGACAAAATTGTGAAAACCCCCCGAAATATTTATCAGTGCATCAAAAACCCGTTCTTTTAAATCTTTCTTCCCAAAGAAACTCACTTTTGTATGCTGGGTCATAATTACAGTTACGATTGCAAGTATAAATAGCCAGAACTCCCCAGTCGATGCTTTTCTCCACTCGATCAAGTCCAAGGTAACACAGCATTTGTGGCATAATCTGCAAAACCAGAATCAAAATAGGTATTGATAAATTTCCCAACATGAAATAAGAACAAACAATATTAACCCTCGGTCACTTGCGCGGTAATTCTTAACACCATTCCTCGCATGGGGTTTCTCAAACACCAAATTACTTTGGGCTGTAATTAGTGCAGAATTTTATTTATTTTATTTATTGTTTTAACACATTGATGTGTTATAGGTTGCTAAAAGAGGGCATAGCCCCATTCACATTTTAGTGTCTAGCAACCTACTCAATACTAATACTAATACATTGCAATTAAATTAATTAAAAATACATTATACAATAATAGAAAACAATGTGTGTGTAGACATGTAAAAAGTGAGGGTGATGAAATTATGACAAACATGAATGGTATTGTGAATAGAATAGAATAGAACTATCAGGATATACCAGAAAAGAAATTTGTTAGTGCAGATTTGAAATGGCTCCGAGTGTGTAGTTCACGGATGTCCACCGGCAAATCATTCCATAATCTGCAACTCCGATAGTAATATCCTTGTTGATAGGACGAAGTTCTTGCCTGGGGAGGTTTCATGGTGACACCCAGGGGCGGCTCGTGTATAGGTGCACAGGTGCACGTGCACCCCCAAATATTTGCGCGAACTAAATTCCAAATTTAAGGTTCGAAGCCAATCTCGTAATATTCCCCAAAAAATCGTTTGGGTTGTTTGTATGGATATTTCGGGCCCGGGCCAGAGCAAGGCATATTCGGCAGGGGTCATTCTGCAGTAAGTGCTGCCGTGTGGGATGACACTCTGAATGTGCACACATTTTTTCATGGTTTCCTACGCATCGGCCGGCAGGAAACCCCCCTCAGGGGGTCTTTTGTTATAAGAACGTCTGGTATAGCTGGGTTTGGTGCACGTGCACAAGGGTCAAAACCGTTACTTCCATTCAAGCGCCTTGGTATTGTGCTCGCACTATTCATTCACCCCCACACTCCGGCCAGTAGCCAGTGAAAGTTGTTGACGACAGGGTTGGTGAAGTGAGATTAACTGCAGTTTTCAAGTGAGCGAACAGTGTTAAAATTATTATCGTGCCGTAAAGTGAAATTATAATATGACTTCGGTAATAAGCGATCTAAAAATAAACAGTTTTTTAAAACGACCATTGGACAAACAATTAGAAATGTTTGAGGCGCGTGTCGGAGGAGATAAAGGGACATTATTTGGGTATGTAATATTTTAATCAAGCATATAACAATTAATTTTTTGGAGGGTTTCTGCACCTGCACCTGCCTGCAGGGTTGGCTTGGTCGCTTTGATTTAAAGTCCCCCACTGAAAATCAGTTATATAACTGAGTGGGTAGACTCTAAATAAAATTTATTTATTATTATTTATTAATTAACAATTACACATAGGGGAGTTTTTCCCTACCAATAAATTCGAAAAATATACTCTAAAGTCATTTTCCGGGTACTTCAGACCACTAGTGTCTGAAAAAATTTTCGCCTCCGCCGGCTGGGGCTGCGCCCCAGACCCCTTTGTTTCCCGCAGAATAAGACTTCGAAATTATGTGCACCCCCACAATAATAACTCACGAGCCGCCCCTGGTGACACCACGTCCGTACTCTCTTCCACGATTGCAGATTTGAATCCTGTGAAATGGGTTGAGGTCAGTTGTACCATGAAGCATTCCCCAAAGAAATTGAAGGTCTGTCGTTTTTCTATACTCTTCTAAAGTTGGGATTTTCAAAGTTTTTCGTCTTGCTGTGGCACTTGAATTTTGGTGACTTGACATTTTTGCAATTAATCTAGTAGCTCTACTCTGCACACGCTCTAATTTGATTTTGTTGGTTTCTGAAGTTGGATTCCAAGCAGGACAAGCATACGTTAGTTGTGGTCTTACTAGTGCAAGATACACTGTTCTCTTTACATTGACTTGGGCATTTGCCAGGTTTCGAGCAATAAAATATAACTGTCGAACGGCCTTTGCACGAATGAAATCTGTGTGTTTGTTCCACTTCAGATCTTTTGATATAATGATGCCGAGTAATTTTACCTGATCCTTTGATTCAATTATTGAACCGTTAATCATATAATTAAATCTAAATGGTGTTCTTGATCTAGTGAAGCAAATTTTTACACTCTTTTGTGGATTTAGTTTCATTTCGTTCTCACGACACCAAGTATTTACGTTGTTCAAATCGGATTGCAAAATATCAATATCATTTTTTAGAGAAAATCTTTCTGTACAATGTGCAATCATCCGCATACTGACTCATATCTGAGGTGATACATCCGGGTAAATCCATCATAAATAAATTGAATAAAATAGGGCCAAGAACAGATCCTTGAGGCACTCCTGATGTTACATCTATGAAGGACGATTCACCTACTTGAAATACTACTCTTTGAGACCGACGTATTAGGAAGTCTTTTAGCCACTTATGTACGGGTCCAGTAATACCGTACTTTGAAAGTTTGTTGAGGAGAATTGAGTGTGAGATTTGATCAAACGCCTTTGACCAATCTAATAGTATTGCATCTATCTGTTTGCATTTGGAATCCTCTAGAGCATACTGCCAGTCGTCTAAAACCTTTGTCAGTAATGTAGCACAAGATCTTCCCGGAATGAAACCATGTTGATTTTTATTAAGAATATTTGATGTCTTGTTATACTGAATTATTTCCTTTGATAGTTCCTTTGACAATTCCTATTGTGTATATTTAATATATTTATTTTTGTCATCATTTGGTATGCTCATAACTTTGTATTTTGTTTACTTATCTGATGTATTGTATATTGCAGGAATAAAATGCATTTGAATTGAATTTAAATTGAATTGAATTGAAAAGTATGCGCTCCATGGTTTTACATATAATAGATGTCAATGAAATTGGACGGTAATTCATAATTACTTCTTTCTTCCCCGATTTAAATATTGGAATAACATTCGCTACACGCCAGTCGCTTGGCAGTGATCCATTAGGTACTCATCGAAAGATTGTACAATGCACTCAGTGATGGAGCTACTAATATAGCACAATATTTTAGTATGCGAGCAGGTATTTCATCTGGTCCGGTAGCAGCGTCGACTCTTAGCTTCGATAAACATTGAAATACATCATATGTTGTAAATCTAATATTTGGCATTGAATCTATTTTCTGTTGATTTAGTGGACAAGGATGACTTTTGTTGGAAGGAATGGAAAAGTTTTGTTGGAAGTTCTGATTAAAAGCTTCTGCTAATTTCCCTGGGTCAGACTCAGGAATACCATTTACAAGAAACTGTTGAGGTGATAAAGATCCACTTTTTGAATGTATATATCTCCACATTTTCTTACTATTAGTATTTGTCAAATCCCACAAATATTGTTTTAAAGTTTTGGGTATTTCTTTCTTTGCTCATATGATTTGTGGAACTACTATGTACGTAGTTGGTTGTTAATGGGAAGACAGTGAAATAAAATGTCAATAGACATTTTTTTATGAAATAAATTTTTAATGTTTATTTCACATTTAAAAAGGTGGATATTGGAAAGAAAGGACATGATGAAGGATCTAGAGGAGAATAAGTATTGCTGGAGAAACTAAATATCTCCACATTTTCTTACTATTAGTATTTGTCAAATCCCACAAATATTGTTTTAAAGTTTTGGGTATTTCTTTCTTTGCTCATATGATTTGTGGAACTACTATGTACGTAGTTGGTTGTTAATGGGAAGACAGTGAAATAAAATGTCAATAGACATTTTTTTATGAAATAAATTTTTAATGTTTATTTCAAATTTAAAAAGGTGGATATTGGAAAGAAAGGACATGATGAAGGATCTAGAGGAGAATAAGTATTGCTGGAGAAACTAAAGAGATTGAAAGTAAAAATAGTATGTGGCGGCCAATTTTGATGTTTTGAAATTGTATTTTCGGATTTGATATGAGGTTTATTTCAAGAGTTTACCTACGGCCCGGAGAGCTTACCCCGAGACACCGCGCCAAATGATCAAACAGTGCTCATTGTTTTCATGCAAGAATTTGGCACGTTGTGGGTGAAGAAGTCGCACGTCCGGTCCACTACAATGACCTACAAGTTAGGACCACGTACCCCTGGACAGGTGGCCCCAGAGCAAAGACGAATTTCACGAACGCCACTGGCTATAATTTTGGATAGCTAGGAAGAAAAATGATTGAAGAATCAAGCTTTTGGCATTGGAAGAAAATAAATAAAAAATAGCAAAAAAATTCATAAAAAGTGTCAAAATAATTCAATTTTAAGTTTTTTTACACTTTAGTAAGAAAGCGAGCGAAGCGAGCGTTTCCATTTGACTCTGCCGGAAAAAATAGTCATTTTTTTTTTTTTGTATGTCTCGCCATAACGTTCGAACGGAGGCTCGGATCGAGTTGAAATTTTGACCATCCGCAAGCTTCGTTCTCGATTGAATGCCATTAGTTTTATGGCAAAATCGTTCAAAAAGTTAAAAAGTTACATTAAAGTTAATCGAAAGTTTTTTTTCCAAACTAAACGGCGACAAAATCTGAGATGGCCAAATCATTTAGAATGTCCGTCCGGTCACGAATATGTTAATTTTATTTTGATCCGATAAGTAGTGTAGATGGAAATTACATTATAACAAAGTACCGTTACCATGGCAACGGAAAGTCGCGCAGTTTTTTTGGCTCATGATTGCGGTCGAACGGAGGTTCGGATCGAGTTGAAATTTTGACCATCTGCAAGCTTTGATCTGGATTGAATGCCATTAGTTTTGTGGCAAAATCGTTCGAAAAGTTACAAAGTTACATTAAAGTTAATCAAAAGTTTTTTTTCTAACTAAACGGCGACAAAATCTGAGATGGCCAAATCATTTAGAATGTCCGTCCGGTCACGAATATGTTAATTTTATTTTGACCCGATAGCCTAAGTAGTGTAGATGGAAATTACATTATAACTAGGAAACGCTCAGTTGGACGCGTTGATAAGCGAGCACGTGCTATAGCTAGACCCACATTGCACATTTTTTTAAATTTGCGACGTTCGCTGTCCACGGGGCCATGTTTTCAAAATTATTTATTATTGGCAGGGTATTTGGGCAAACCCGTGGGTAAAACTTCACTTTGTAGATAAATCCACCGCCATCTAGAGGACCTTGACATCATTTCCTTGTTAAACTCTTTGGTTACAAATAATACACTGCTTCCTCAAAAGTATTTTGATTACTTCTAGGTGGCAGTGCATAGAAACTTTGTGCGACTTTCGTTGCCATGGTAACGTTGTCGTTACTTTTGTTATAATGTAATTTCCATCTACACTACTTATCGGATCAAAATAAAATTAACATATTCGTGACCGGACGGACATTCTAAATGATTTGGCCATCTCAGATTTTGTCGCCGTTTAGTTTGAAAAAAAAAAACTTTCGATTAACTTTAATGTAACTTTTTAACTTTTTGAACGATTTTGCTACAAAACTAATGGCATTCAATCGAGAACGAAGCTTGCGGATGGTCAAAATTTCAACTCGATCCGAGCCTCCGTTCGAACGTTATGGTGAGAAACACACAAAAAAAAAAAAACAGTGACTTTTTTTTCCGGCAGAGTCAAATGGAAACGCTTGCTTAACAAAAGTAACGTAACCATGGCAACGGAAAGTTGAGCAGCTTTTTTGGCTCATGATAGCGGTCAAATGGAGGTTCGGATCGAGTTAAAATTTGGACCATCCGCAAGCTTCGATCTGGATTGAATGCCATTAGTTTTGTGGCAAAATCGTTCAAAAAGTTATAAAGTTAGTTTAAAGTTAATTGAAAGTTTTTTTTTAAAACTAAACGGCGACAAAATATGAGGTAGCCAAATCATTTAGAATGTCCGTCCGGTCACGAATATGTTAATTTTATTTTGATGCGATAAGTAGTGTAGATGGAAATTACATTTTAACAAAAGTAACGTTACCATGGCAACGAAAAGTCGCACGAAGCTGGAGCTTTTTTGGCTCATGATAGCGGTTGCACGAAGATTCAGATCAGGTTGAAATTTGGACCATCAACAAATTGTATAGCACGTGCTCGCTTATCAACGCGTCCAACTGAGCGTTTTCCTAGTAAATATATACCAGTTAGTAAATTGCAAAAAGAATTTATCCAGAATTCCAAAATTGAAGCAAAAAATGCATTGAGTTGCTGCATGCTGTTACAGTAATGTGATCCCTCGCACGAGGTTTCACCAACCCCAGGCACGTTCAGAACGGCAATATAACAACATTAAAAGCCCTAATGATTAGGGAATTGTAAATTTCGTTAACAGATAGAGTGACGAAGGTACTGAGCATCCAGAGTTGGTAAAACAGTCTGCTGCATAGATACACGTAATACAATGACGCTGGGGTTTGTAGAACCCCACACGAGCGTCCGAGGGTTAAAAATATATACCAACTTGCAAAAAACTACATGGGCCTACATTTTTACAGGGTGTTTTTTGTATTTAAATCAAGTGCCCTACACAGCTGTACCTGAAATTCAAACTGTCTCTGACTGCCACAATATTGGCAGTCAGGAATATTATCCGGAACCATCTCGGCTGACACCCAAAGAGGTTTGCCTCCCAGCTCATAACGTAAAACTTGGTCAGGGTTCTCCTTGACACGAGCATTAAACTTCATGAATTCTTTATCTTCTTCACTTGCTGCCATTGCAAGCAGATCTTCATCCACAGAGCCATCTCCTGAAAATATAGGTTATGAATAGAGACAGTAGGTACATTTTCGGAATATGGTAGGTATCGATTAAAGTAGGCCCCAACCGATCTCCGATTTCAGCGGAATGCAAATTTATTTAAAGTTTCATGTAAAATGTTTTTGTAAACAAAAAAACACACACACACACATTTTACAATTGTAAAATAATATATACGTACCGTAGCTAACTTTCTTAAAATATAAATTCAAGCGAACTTTTGACATTCGGGCAAAATTACGGTTAAAGCAGGGCATCAACTGAAATTATTTTTATTTCTTCGGTTTTCAGTTTGGTAGGCCTAGGCCTATGACCTCCCTAAAAATAAAGGTTCAGTTCTAACTGGTTCAAGTTCAACACAGGTTATGTTTTAGTTAGTACATTTTGTAAGTTAAAAATTTAAAAAATATCAATAAAATGTAGTTAGGGTATATTTTTTAAACGTGGAAAATCCCAAGGCCTACCTATTTATTTATTTTAAGGGAATCAACTGCATTTTTCTTTTTTCTCAAATAGTATGCAATTAAGTCAAAAAATAGTAAATGGCTTTGAAACTTGGCTCTATTATAAAATCAAAACTTTTTCTAATTTTTCGAATCGGCCACACGGCAAATATCGCCTCTTTAAATTAATTTCAAACTTCAGTTCGCCCTAGCTAGCACACCTCTCAACGTAGGTAGTTGTGTTTTTGTGACATCAATTTTCAACTTGTGTTCTAGAAGCTGACTGAGAGAAAAGTTTTTTTTTACAATTACAGTATTATCTTTCCTGCTAATATTTATCATACGGTAGGTCAGTTGCTATAATAAAGTCATGTACAATTGTATACTATAGGGTAGTAGGCTAGGCCTAAGCTTTTTGTAATAAAAATTTTGTCAGCTCATTTTTTAATTTAATATACCTATTGAGGTATTATCTTTGATGGACTTTGTGTCATTCCTCCTGTGACCCCTATCCCCCAAGAGCAAGACCCAATTTTTACGTGTACTGTGTGCAAAATTTTGCTATTAATTACTAATAATCAAAATCAAAAAGGCCATTAATAGGCTATTCATTTTTATAATTTCATCATCTATAGATAGGCCTATAAAATACTGTAAATTAATATATATTTCCGACTCCTGTTTCCAGCTTGAGTTAGGTCAGGGGGTGGCTATAGCCACCAATTTTCTAGGGCCTTTTATGAGTTGTAACATCGGCTTGCCAGGCCTGTCATGTCCTCTTCAGGTTCACTCGCACTTCTTAAATAATAAAATTATTAAATAATAATAATAAATAAATAAAATTCTTACCATTTAGAGTGTATAGCCTACCCACTCAGTCACAGAACTGATTTTCAGTGGGTGACATTAAATGTAAAGCAGACCAAGCCAACCCTGCAGGTACCGACACCATCGACAACCGAACAATGACCAACTAGAGACCAGCATATTTAAGTAGGAAACACCGACCAATCAGGCTGGACACGATTCCACCTTAAGACAGCGCCAGAACAATGCTGATTCGGAACCACCTTAGAATTTAATTATGTGCCTCGTTGCTAGGACGGCTCCAAAGTCACCGTTTAAAAAGAACTGATGGACTTTAGTCTACATCAGAAGTTAAAAAACTTCTGCCTATAGGGGGAATCAAATGCTGAACCTTCTGCATTGGAAGCAGAGCCTCTAACCACAAGACCAACAAACCACACAAATATTATTTTATTATTGCAAAATAACAATGAAGATCAAAAGTGTTTTGCGACAAAAATACAAAAAATCATAACAATAATAGAAACATTTTGAACGAGGCCTAATTATTACATTTCATTTCATTTTATTGTCTTGTTTTGTATACCTAATACTAGCATATAATGTTACAATGTTATGACAAGATAAACAAGTTAAACAATACATTATAAGCTAGCTAGTGCTAGTTATTGAACACGTCTTTTCAAAAGACTAAGACTTGAATTAGGATGTATAGAAAATACTAAAACTAATTTACATTAATTACAAAATACACTTTTACAACAATACAATAATACACAATAAAAATGTATACTTTTACACTAATATAAGATAGGCTACTAGATAATATAAGTTTAGGCATCTATAATATGTAAAATAAATTGTATTTTCAAGACATATTATCATTGTCCGCCAAGAAATCCTCAATATCGTAGTATTCTTTTTCAACAAGAAAATATGTCCTAAGATCCTTTTTAAATGTATCAGTTTGTTTGTTTTTGATAATAGCAGGTAGCTTATTAAAAAGGATTATTCCTACATATGTGGGGCTTTTCTCAAATACAGCCAGCCTATGGGATGTCACAAATATATCATTTTTCCTCCTAGTATTGTAATTATGAATATTTATGTTTTTTTTTATATCTTCCCTATGATTAATTAAAAATAATATTACTTTGTAAATATAGAGGCATGCAAAAGTAAGAATATTCAATGTTTTGAAATGTCCCCTACATGTGTATCCCCTTTCTTAATTTTATCTATTATTCTTAAAGCTTTTTTTTGCATGACAAAGATCTTATGAAAATTGTTTTTTGATGTATTTCCCCACGCTATTAACCCATAGCTCAAATGTGACTCAATCAGGGCATAGTACACTACTAACAGCAAACTTCTATCTGCATATATTTTCATTTTACGTAAGACATATATATTAGAGCTCGGTTTATTTGCTACATAATCAGTGTGGATGTCCCACGATAAGCACTTGTCAATATACAGTCCTAAGAACTTTGCTGTGTCTATTTTGTTCAATAGGAAGGTCTTCATCACATAACCTGATACAAATATTTTGATCTTCCATATTTTTCCTTGGGAATATCATACATTTAGTTTTCTTATTATTCATTATTAGGTTATTTGGTTGCAGCCACTGCGCCATTTCGTTAAAACTGATAAAAGCGGTCTTTTCTAATGTTTCTATAAGTGCATGAGCAAGGGTGGTGGTTGCGTCATCTGCATACAGAAGCACATCCCCTTCACTTATTGCACATGGCATGTCATTTATTAGTATATTGAAAAACAAAGGCCCTAGTATTGATCCTTGTGGTACTCCCAGTTTAATATATTTCCTCTCAGATTGACTTTTTTATGTTCAAACGGTCAGAAATTTCTACATATTGCGTCCTTCCATGTAGATACGAAAATATCCATTGCAGGGCATTTCCCTTAATTCCATATGAAAACAGTTTACTTATTAATGTATTATACTCCACACAGTCAAAAGCTTTTGAAAGATCCATATAAATGGCTACTGGTGTTTTTTTCTGATCAAGCGCTGTTACAACATTGTCAATGAAGGCAGCAAGAGCTGTTTCAGTTGATCTCTTTTCTCTGAATCCATGTTGTTCTTTTGCTATTATCTCATTTGCCTCTAAGTATTTGGACAAGCTATTATACATTACTCTTTCAAACACCTTTGAAAAAGCATTAAGTATTGAAACTGGTCTATAATTTCTGATGTCTCGAGTGTTTCCCTCTTTCAAAATTGGTTTTACCCGCGCCACCTTTAAAGCTTTTGGAAAAACACCTTCATTAAGAGACATTAATTAAGTAAGTAAGTGGCTCTACTAATACTCTTGCACATTTCTTTATAAGAAAGCTTGATAAACCATCTGGACCTATTGATTTCATAATCTTTAAATTTCTTATAATTCGCAAAGTTTCATCTTCACTTACATTATTGAGGCAAAATAAGTGATCTATTTCAGGCAACACTTGTTTCCCATCATTTTCAGTTCTCTTTTGACTTTCTGTTAATTTTGTGGCTATATTTATAAAGTAGTCATTGAATATGTTTCCAATTTGCTTTGCATTTCTGACAGTTTTATTATCTACTGTGATTTCAAATTCTGTTTCAGTTTTCTTTTTTCTTTTTGAACCCCTTTCCAGATTAATCATATTCCATATATCTTTACCTTTGTTTTCTGATTTCCTTATTAGTTCTTTGATTCTATGAGCCTTCGCTTTTCAAATTGTATCTTTATATTCCTTTTTGCATTTTTTGTATTTATTTAGAACATTGACATTTGTATTCCTTTTAAGTTTTAACGCAAGTCTCCTCACTTTCCTTGACATTTCCATCACATTTTGTGTTATCCATTTATTACTTTTCTTTTTTGTGTTCTGAATCTTTGCCTTTCTTGTTGGAAATGATTTATTGTAGTGAA
This sequence comes from Sweltsa coloradensis, assembly GCA_024449915.1. Lineage (NCBI taxonomy): Eukaryota > Metazoa > Arthropoda > Insecta > Plecoptera > Chloroperlidae > Sweltsa > Sweltsa coloradensis. Next base: position 429,668 of record JAMZAV010000843.1, on the reverse strand, counting down.
AAGTTATTATATCTACAAATGTGTCATATGCATGGTCAACTGTTTTATGATTGTATATTGCATCCCATGAAACATTTAAAAGTCTGTCATTAAATATGGTTATATTTGTTGTTATTAGGTTTGCAAGTCCTGAACATTTTTGTAAGCAGTTGACTAAATATAGGCCTACCTACTTAAGGAGTTATTTTTAGTTTCAGTTTCATTCATCAGTCGCTAGACAACACTGTAGGTGGCTCGTTGGTCTTGTTGTGTGACTAGTTGGTCTTGTGGTTAGCGTATCTGCTTCCAATGCAGAAGGTCCAGGGTTAGATTCCCGCCAAAGTCAGAAGTTTTTTAACTTCTGATTTGGACTTAAGTCCATCAGTTCTTGTCTTAGGAGTTTGTAAACGGTGACTTTGGAGCCATCCTAGCAACGAGGCACAAAATAAATTCAAAAGTTGTTCTGAATCGGCCTTGTTGATTCTGGTGTTGATCCGCAGGTGTTCGCATTGTCCATACCACTGATTGCTATATTTCTTATTAAAAATGTCGATCTTTGGTTGGTTATGGCTCACTCGTCGATTGCGTCGGGGCCAACAGGGTTGGCTTGGTCGCTTTGATTTACTGACCCCCACTGAAAATCAGTTATATAACTGAGTGGGTAGACTCTATATACAATTTATTTTATTTTTATTTTATTTATCGATATAGCCAAAAAACTTACAACTTTAGTTAGTCACTAGGGCCTAAATTCTAGGCGCCGTGGCGACCTGGCGCCTGAGATTTTTCAACCCGTTATAACATACGGTATATAAATAGCCTATATAAGGTAGGCCTACATAAGAATGAACTAAAGTATAGGTCTACTGGATATTTAAAACATGTTTTAAACGCTTTTTAACAATTTAAAAAAATATGTTTCTTCTTATTTTATCTTGTGTTGTTTATGCTAGTTGGTATTTAGTATTTTTTATAGTTAGGCCCTACTCTGCTTATTGTTATTTTTGTTATCGTTGTTTTGATTAATGGACTTGTTATATGCCCCAAGCACAATTTGTGAGGGGCCAACATTATGTAAATAAATGAAATGAAATGAACATGGCCATGGCTTCAGTGATGATGAGAGACTGGTGGATGAACTAGAGGAAAGTGCAAAATATTACTTCTAGGGTAAGTAGGTACCGGTACCTACAATGTTCTGTGCAATGGGGTACCTATTCCTGGAACATCTTTATTTCACGGATAATAGTACCAGTTAATTCGGCTGTCAGATGATCGAGACTCGCGTGAGTTTATTACCATCCTTGTCACACGACAGACAATGAAGGTAACAATAACGCCATTTTAATTGGTGTTCACTGGTCATGTGTTATGGTAGTGGGTTCTGATTGGCTATTGCTAACTCGACTCGCTACCTGAAGTTGAACAAGCTGGACATTTTTTAAGCTGACAGTGAGGCGGCGAGTTTCATGTAAACGAGTGCAGGCCTACTCCCAGAGGGTTACTCGCGCGAGTTCTCAATCGTCTGACAAGTGCTTAGGCCTAAGTAGTTAGCCTACCTTGCAACGTGCCTAAAGCACCTTCATGAAACAGTTTTTCATATTTCTGTAGTTTTTCATTATTGCTGCCGTCTACTGCATGTTTTGTTGAATTTAGCCCTTCGGATTCTGTGAGAAGCTCAAACTGGGGAATTAAAAGACCCTTGCCTCCTTTTTGAAAGCAGTTTCCACAGTCTTTCTTATGGCCCGCTTTCCAATCTAGTGTCTGATGCTCTTTGCTGCAATAGCTAATAGTTTTGCATTTTCCACAAACACTAGCGCCTTTACATCCACAAACGTGACACAACTTTGTATATGACTCAGCTGTTAAATTTGGTAACAGTTTCTCGTCTTCTTCGGGTGGATCAAAAGGGAAGAAACTATTCGATCTTGGGAGCTGACTTCGAAATACTTTGAAATTGTTTTCTCCACTACCCTCACTGCATTCAGGATTTAAACACACAAAAAGAAAGATTGTACGATGAAAACATTCAGCCAGCGATTCAATTGGAGCATACACTTGACACAAGAATATGCAAGGTTGGGCGCATTTTGAGCATTGCAAGTTTTCTTTACTGGGTAACTGCATAAGGTCAAGCCATGCTGGCTTTCCACCTACTTTACTAGGAAAAAACCTACTTTCTAACCTCCAAGCAGGTGTCTCTTCAAGATATCCTAGTTCCACTTTCGGTCTATCACACAGCTTTCCAGTTTTATTTTCCATATTTTACAAAACTAAAACTTGAATATAATGTCTCAAATGAAAGCAAGGTAATACGGCAGTAGCTAGGGTACAATGTACGAAAAATGAGAAAACGCACATAATTTTCTTTCTGCTGTCAAAACTACCATGTGTTGTTGTCGGCCATATTAAAAAACGGGAAAACGGGAAAAGCCCAAACCCCCTTTTTTAAATTTTTCTCTTGATTTTTTGGGGTTTTTTGATCGGTGAGAAGGCTGTGAGCTTGCCTGCGGTGAGCAGGCGGGACGCCCAAATTTTAAAATGAAAAGCTTTTTTGTAATGAAGGCTGGGGCCTACCCTTTACTAGGCCTTTTTAAATCAGTAAATTTCACTAAGCGGGCTCCCGGAAAGAAACCTATCTTTCCAAATTCTTTTTTTCAGAGGGAGCCCTATTAAATTTTTAAATTTTTTAAAAAATCGATGGTGGGTTTAGACCCCTATGGTAGTCTACCCCTAGGGGGAAACCCTTTGTTTGGGGCCCTTTTTTTTTGGGCGGTTTTAGGGCCAGGGCCAGGTAGGCCTAGATGGGGCGGGCTAGGCCAAACCAAACCCCCTTTTAAAAATCCTACTAGGGGTGGGAAAGGGGTTTCTAGTATAGATTCTAAAAACTTTCACAATCCCCTTTCCCAAAAGGGTTTTTTATGAAAAGTCCCCCCTGGGCCTAGGCCTACCTTTAATGCAGGGGGATTTAAAATATGGGCAAAAACCTTTTTTAAATAGACACCTCCTGACAAAAAAAAAACTTAAACAAATCCCGGGAAAAAACAGTACGAGCAATAAAAAAATACCGTTTAGAAAACTTTTTTTTTACACGGAAAAATGAATAAAACCCCCAAATTTGAAAGAGATGACATGTTTACCTGGTAAAATAACAATAATTCCTACATTTTATTATATTTTTTTTTTAGTTTTAAAAATTTTATCCCTAGGAAAACGCTAAATCCCCCCGCTTTGAGGGATGACCCCTTTTTTAAAGGGTTTTTTAGTTTGCGGGGATACCCTTTATTTTTTGCAAGTGCTTTTTTTTGCTCCCTTTACCCCCCCCCTTTTTTGAATGTTGCCCGGTTTTTTTTTTTTTCTGCCCAATTGGTATTATTTACCTTAAAAAACTTGTATTAAAAGCTTATTTCTATGGATTTGCAAATTTTTCCCCCATTTTTTCCTTTAAAAAGGGGACTACATAACCATAACCTTAAGGGTTCCAAATGTATAAATAAAACTTGTAGCCCCCCCGGGTTTGTCAAAAATTTGGGCCCCAAAAATGGCACAAAAAATATCGCAAAAAAAAGTAAAAAAAAGTATATTAAAAATTTTTTAATTTTTTTCTCGATTCTGGCTAATTTTTTCAATTTTTTTTTTAGAAAGCAATACATCCCCATTACCTTTAAGGGTCCATGTGAAATATGAACGTTGTAGCCCCCCTCCCTTTTTGGTCAGAATGGGCCCAAATGTAAACAAAAAACTCGCACAAAAAAAATGGGAAAAAAATCGTAAAAGGGCGATATTCATGAGAAAATTTTTCTTCGTTTGTCCCCAAAAAACCGGGGCCCAAATCAAAGGGTTCAGGGGGAAAACAAAGGGTCGTGCCCAAATTTTCATCAAGATCGCATTTTGCCTTTCCCCGGTAGACAGCGAACAAACAGACGGAAAAAGGGAAAAAAAAAAAAAAAAAAAACAAAAAAAAAAAAAAACACCCGAAAAAATTTTTTTTGGGGGGGTGGGGTAAAAATTGAAGTCTTTCGCTTCGCTAACCCAAATTTAAAACTGTTTTATCATTTTTTTATCATTTTTTATCATTTTTTTATCACTGTTTTACCATTGTTTTACCCATTGTTTTATTAATTAAACATCCTTGCTGGTAAAAGCTTTTGAAAAATTGTATGTTTTAATTATAGTAGTTGGCCCGGGGAAGTAGCAATCCCTCTTTTTAATGACAGGGATTAGTTAGTTTGTAGAAACCCAAAATTTGTATTTTTCCCGGGGGGTTGTTTTTTTTCATCACATGTAAAATATGGTATAAAATTTAAATATGAAACCCAAAATATACTGAAAAAACCCAATTTTAAACTATGTAACCTACATGGATGAAAATAAAACGGAACTGAACTAAAACTGAAAAAACGCGCGTAGTGCGTTTAAATCGCCCGAGGAAAGGGGAAGTGGGGGGCCCGGCGAATTATATTAAATCCCGCAAATCTTAGCTTTTTTGGAGAGAAGTTTGCGGGTCTTTGTAGGGTTTCCCTATATGAACGAGCCAATATACACGGGGAATCATAGTTAATGGTCCCTTTCCACAAACTGCTGGGGGTTTTGCACCCGGGGTTGAAATAACATCTAAATAAAAATTTGTTTAAAGGGTTTTGAAAGGGGGCCCGCCCAGCACGGGGGGCCAACCCCTCGGGCCACAAAACCCCCCCCAAAACCTGGGCCCCTAGTTACTCCCCCTCTTCCAAACCGATTTAGTTCCCAAAATGACCCACTAGCTAAAAACATCCCCGCAATTTCTTTTCCACCCCAAAAGAGCGCATTCCAAAACCGACCTGCGACAGCATCTGTAGCATCTGCAGCGCGTTTTGGGCTAGTCCGTTACCCCTGAAAAAGGGGCTACGTAAACGAGTATTCCGAAACTGTTTTCAAAAGCATCTGCACCCGCGCTGTGAACGCTGGGGGTTTTTTTCGCCCCAGCCCCCTTGTGCATTCCGTGGAGGGGGGGAAAATTTCAAGATGTCGGCAACTGAAGATTTAGGGAAAGGCCCCGCGGGAAAATAGCACCTAATCTGCAAGAATGCCCGGGCGAGCCCAAATTATTTCTTCAATTTTTGGGTTTGGGAAAATAATTGTTGATGAAAGAACAATAAAATTCCCTTTAAAAAGCATTCTTTTAAACATTTCAAATGGGTTGGGGGGCGTGATTCAAACACGACGCGGGGGCCGGGGACTTTTCCCGGGGCTGAGAATTCATTAAAGGGACGGGATAAATTGAGTGGTTTCCAAAAAAATTTCCCGTTAAAAACCCCCCATCCTAAATTCCTAAAAATTTAAAATAAGGGTTTTGTCCTAGCACTTGATATCGTGATCAGGGGCTCGAAAAATTAAAAATTTTTGGGTTTTCTGACGGGCAGGGGCTAGAGGGGTCAGCCATTTAATATGATCCCAGATGAAAAACAAACCCCTTTTCCGAAACGATGACCACTTTTCATGTGCTTTTACCCCCACCCTCAGGGCTGCACCCCTTTCTTTCCCGCAGCTCATTTCGGAAGGGCGCTCAAAGTGGCTGCCAAATGATCAATAAAGTTGCCAAAAACCCTTTCACGGGCCAAAACGAGAAATTTTAAAAATAGAAACAGGGGTTTACCCCCAAACTGTTGTAAATTGGTAAATCAAGATCACGTGATACTTTGAAAGAGATCTGATTGGAATTTGCTCATTTTTTTTATTGCCAAGTATTTAAAAGAATTTTTAACTTTTTTGGGTCAGGCCTAAATGTATGAAAGGCCCTATTTAGGGCCTAGGGTATGTTTTATGTAAGATGTATTTATTAAATTAGAAACCCAAAAACTGAAAATTTTACAATCGATTGGGATTTGCATTCCCAATACAATTCAATATTTTAAATAAAAAAAACATTTGGTTTCATTCCTACAAATTTTTACTCCCAAAAGGGTACCAATTTGATATTAAAAGAAAAGGGCCCAAGAAAATATATGAAAAATTTAAAAAATTAAAATACGTTATTCCACCCCCGCCAAATCGCCAACACGGGGAAAAAGGGAGCAAAATTTTAACGGGAGTGTGGGGCCCTCCCACTTTTTTCCCTCTGGGGGTGAAGTTCAGGACAAAACAAAAAAAATAAAAAAAAATTTTTAAAAAAAAAAATTTAAAATAAAAAAAAATCCAAATTCCCCCACGTCAAGAAGGAAAATCGATGTGTGATGTTTTCGGAAAAAGAGTCACTGACAGGGGTAAAAATCCCCTTTGGGCGGTAAATTTCCCCAATATCAAAAACAAAAAATTTTAAACCAAATTCAAAATAACATTGGGGGAAAAAAAAAATTTCAGGGCGGGACCCCAAACCCAAAGACCAGGGGAAACAAAAAAACTATGATCAAGCCGCTGTTTTTTGCTTTTAACTTTATAAAAAATACAAAAAAATTTTGGCAAAATTTAAATTAAATTTTCTTACAAAATGTAAGATTTACAGCTAGATTTTTAAAGAAATCCCTAGTCGAGAATGGCGTTGCCCGGGCATTAAGGCTCTGGCTTGCCAAAATATTTTTAAAATAAATCCCATGAAATTTTTCAAGGAAGTCGTACTTTTAAACTCCAAAAAACCGGCAAATTGCCATCGCCCATGTGCGTCAAGTTTTTCAGGATAGGCCCTATAATAAAAATTTTTTTTTTGGAAAACCTGCTCAGAGTGCATGAAATGCCCGTTTCAGGCGTTTTTCTTTCAGAAACAGATTTTTAACCACCAATCAAAAAAATTAGAAACTGGAAGAAACTGTGAAATGGCTAAAAAAATTTAAACAAACCCCCAAATTTAAACCCACACAAAAATTTTTTCGTCGAGCATCTGTTCTGTCGTTGCAAAAAAAGTACACAAATCTAAATCAAGGCAAAGGGACGAAAAAAAACGAAGACAATTTTTTGGGTTTTAAATCCAACGGCATAGAAAAAAAACATTATAGGAGATTCACTTAGGATATAGTAAAAAAAAAACCATTTTTTAAAGTAAAATTCTATTTTTCAAATCCCCAATCAAAACTTTAAAAACCCAAATTATGCAAAAGGAAAATTTTAACCCCAAACGGGGAAATTTAAAACTGTTGAAAAAACCCGGTAATAATTCTAAGTTTGTTTGTTTGTTTTGGGGCCCCAAATGTTTTTAAGGGGACAATAAAAAAAAATAAAAACACTTTTTAAATTGAAACAAATAAAAGCGTGAAGACATAAAGGGAAAATTACACACAAAAACTAACATAGAAAATTAAAATTAAACTTTTTTTTTCACAAATCAACAAACAATAAACCCTGAGGTAATTTTATTGTGAGCCCAAAAAAAAACAAGCGGGGAAACTAAAACCAAAATAATACAAAAAAAAGAAACTAATCATTTTTTCATTTGAAATTTCCAAAAATGTGCATGTCCATGTTATTCATTTTCATATCATATTGGTATTTTTTTTTTTTGCAGTCGCAAAACGATAACAAGACCATTTGTCGTGCGTTGAGTCGGGGGGGGAAACGTTATTTAAAAGCGCGGGGTGGAGCTGAAAAACCCGTTGGGCTCGTTATCTCTGTCCCAAAAATTTTTCTTCGTTTGTTTTTTGGCCGGGCCCCCGATACCGTCCTTTCCTCCCAAAACCCCCTGAGATTGGGCCCCGTTCCCCCCCCCTAGCATGGCGTTTCTCTTAAATATATGTAGGAAAGAAATTTTTGAAGGGGTTGTCTTTTAAACCTATTAGAAAAAATTTAAACCCCATTGAAAAGTTCTTTAGTGGGGTAAACCCCCTTTGGGTTTTTTTTAGAATTGGGCTTAAGTACTAGCTTTTTGGGCAATGAGTTAAATTTTTTTAAATGAGCAAAATTTTAATTTTTCCCCCCATGCTATTATGGGCCCTTTCTGGAGTAATTTATTGTATGAGAGCCATAAAACCATTTCTCAACGTGCCCCTTTGAATTGGGGGATATACCTGGATAAAAGAAGATGTAAAATTAAAAAAGTAAATGCAATTTTCCCAAAGCCCTCTGTTTAGAACTTTCCCCTTTTAAGTAGCATCTATTCCCAAATCCCAAATTTTTGTATGGTCCACCTTTTGGGGTAGAGAAAAAACAGTTTTCCCGTTAAAAGGGGCGTGTGCAAGTAAAATCATGTAAAATTTTTTTTGTAAATTTGGGGGTTTTTTGGTTGATAATTCGTTTTTTAGTGAAAGTTAGTAGAGGTTTTTTTTTAAAGGGTTTTTGGGTGAGGCTATTTTTTTTTTTTTAGGCATGGGGATAGATTTTGATCCATTACAATTTTCAGCTAGACGGAAAACCCTTTTTTCCCAAATGGGAAAGTGAGTAATGAGCCCCAGCGGATGATTAACAAAGACCAGGAATTTTTAGGCTGCAAAATTTATCAATGTATAAAAAAATAGTTTTTGGAAACCCAAATACAGTGGGCCCTTTAGGGACTCCCAATTTTTTACTGCCAAAAATTTTTCCCAAAGAGTTTCCCAATTTTTTAAATTGATGTTTTCCCCATTTTTTCTTAAAAAGTCCCGGGTATTAGGGGGAGGCCCCCAAGGGGAAAATTTCCCCTTTTCTTTCCTTTTTTTAAACCCAAAAAAATTATGGTTTACTGTGTCAAGTGGCCCTTTTAAAGATCGAGGAACACCGAACTGGTCTTTTGGGGGGGGGGAAAAGTCAATCTTATTTATAAAAATGGTTTTGTAAAAATTTTAACATAGGCCTACTGGTTAGTACTGAACACTTAAAAAGAGGATCGAACAAATGGGCAAATTACAACAAGTACTGATCTAAAAAAAAATAAACTCGTTACTAAGGTTGCCCCATGCGCATGGGGGCGGAGGGTTCCCGCCCCGCTGTGACGTAAGCCCGGGGGGCAAGTTTTGGGTTTCCCCTTTCCCTCAATTTTTCCCCCATGCAAATTTACTCCATTCCCCTCGCATGATTGTTTGGTTTTTTTATGAAAAAGTTTTAAAACGTGTGTACCATGGGGAAGGGGTGTACATGGTCCCGGGGTTTTTGGGTTTAAAATTTGCACCCCGAGAAACAGTGTGAAAAAATGAGGCCAGATAATTTTTTCGATTTTCCCAAAAGGAAATTTAGACCCCTGGGAATGAGTTGGTTCGACGGTGTAAACAAAAATACATAACAAAAATCACAAGAGATTATCGTCGCGTCTGCACGAAGTGCTCTGGGGAAAATTTCAAATGAAAGTGATTAAAAATTGGAATTTTTAAATCAACACTGGGGATTCCCCCCAAAAAAAGCAAAAAAAAAAAAAAAAAACCTGGTAAATGTTTTCCTAACTTAAAAAAGCCACTTTCAAGTTTTTCTCCAAAAAAGAAAAACTGAAAAGCGAGAAAAAGAGAAAAAAAAAACGCGAAAAGAGGGGAAACTGGTTGACGGTTTTTTTTTGTGTACCAGTATTTTTATACATTTACTTGTTTTCATAAAATTTTCTAAATCTAAATTTTTATAAAATTTTTCGACAAATATATAGGGGGGAAACCGGGTTGCCTCCCCTTCTTTGAGTCAGTCCCAAAACCCAAAAATTTTATATTTTTTTTAAAAAATAAATTAAGGGATTTTTTTTTAAACGTCGGATACAGAGAAAGGGTTTTTTTGAGGGTTTTGTTTTTTTTTTTTTCATACACGAACTATTTACTGTTCCCAAATTTATAGCATAAATAAAGGTTTAAAATTTAAAAAAATACATTTTTTTAGGGTGCTCGCGTAGGGTAATTATACCCCATAAGATTTAAACCATGTGTCCCCTTCAGGTTAAACTAGGGAAAAATTGCGGATAGGCAATTTTTGAAAAAATGTGAAGGGTATTTATAGGAGTCAATCCCCTTTCATTGGAAAAAAAACCCCAGAAAAAAACCCTTTAGTCAGGATTTTTCCCGGGCTCGACGGGTTCGAAAACCCGGGGCCCTTTCCCCCGTCAGAGTCGGGAAAGCTAAAAAAAAAAAAAAACGCTCGGCCAAAAACTGTTGGGAAATTAAAATTGTTTTTACGTTTTAAAAACCCATATAAAGTTTTTAAACAGGAATACTTACATTTAAAAATTGTGAAACGTGGTAATAAGGGGTTTCACAAAAAAAAAACCCCGGGGTACTTAAAATTTGGGCTCGGTTTTTTTATAGTAAAAATTTTTACCTAGAAAGTGTCAGGGCCGTGTTTAGGCCGAGTTACCCCGGGGAGCTGGGGTTAGGAAAGGCGAGTTTTAGGGGGGGGGCATTGAAACCAGAAAAAACTTAAATATTTTAGAAAAAGTTAAAAAAAACCAAGACTCTTTAAACCCGGGGGATAAATTAAACAAAAAAACACACCCTTTGTGTTTTAAATTAACTAGTAATTTTCCCAAAAGTTTTTTTATTAAAAAAGTCTGAAAATTACAAAAAAAAAATACTTTTTGAAAAATTATAATCCCTTTTTTTCTGCAGTATAATTTTAAATTTTTAATAATTACAATCCTTTGATAACCCCCCTCATTTTTCCCTCATTGACCCCAAACGGTTTGCCGTGCTTTCCCTTTTTACATTTGGCTCCAATCCAACACTTATAAATTCATATAATCCCTTTTAAATTTTGCAATGTTTATCCCAATTTTTCCAAAAAAATTGTGCTTTCTTTGTATGGGCCCTCATTAAACGAGTGTTTTTAAATGTGTAAAACTGAATTTTTTTGATGTTGGGTTTAAAAAATTTCTATGTATACATCAAAATAAAATTTTTTGTAACTTAAGCTTTCAAAATTTTTTAAATTTTTTGGTTTTAAAAATTAATTTTTAAACTCCTAAAAATATTAAAAAAAGGGATAAAAAAATAAAATAAATAAAATAAATAAAAAAATAAATTAAAATTAAAAATTTAATTTTTTTTTTTTTATCAAATTATGAAATTATTAATTTTTTCTTTTTGTTTTTTTGTTTTTTAAATTGGGTATCTTGTTAAAGGGGTGTGGGGGTGGATTTTGAATTTTTAGTTAAAATTTTTCCATATCTCTGATTGGGTTATTTTAGTTTTTTTCTTTTTCCCGGAATAAAAGAAAACACACCAAAAATTGAAGGGTGGTTATCAAACATAACCTTTCGCGATGTTAAAAGAATCTCGCTTTGAAATTGATTAAAATAAAACCCCCTCGTTTTGTAAAACAAGTTTCCCTCACCCCCCCCCCCCCACTTTTTTACAGCCCAGGCGGGGGGCCCGCCGTGGGGCACCGGCTTACGTTATGCGCGGGGCCCTTTAACAAAAAAAGTCCCCAAAAAAGGGGAAAATTTTAAAACGAAAATTTTTGAAACAAAAAACCAAAAAAGGGAATTAGGGGAGATAAATTGAAATCAACAAAATAAATTATTAAATTAGGGATTTGCCCCTGGGTTAGGCCCCCTTTTTTGAAAAAAATAACCCCCCTTTAAAAAAACGTGCCACCTGAGTGGCCCCGTCAGAGGATGCCCGTTTATAAAAGTTTTTTGATGTTTTTTTGGGGTGCCATAAATTGCAAAACCAAAGAGGCTGCAGGAGGGGCTTTACAGAAGTAGGGGTGATCATTCATGGAAGTTCCAGAGTCAAGTAGTAAGAACGGATCTGGGTCGGTATGGTTTCATGGAAAGGACTGTTAGGGAGTGGAATGACTTGTCTGGGGATGTTGTGGATAGTGGGTATTTGAGGAAATTTAGATCGTTTTTAGGGGAGGGCAGAAATTAGTTCGGGGAGGAGTGAGTGGTTGCCACCGGGCGGAAGGGCCCATTAGTAACCTTAAGAAATGTTAGGCCTATGTTATGTTATGTTCAAGGCATGGGTGCATTGAGCTGGAGCCATGCAGTAGTGCTACCTATTGACATCTTGGACTTCATGGAGGAACATTTTGATGAGATTTGATCTATTTTTTTTTTTAGCATGTTTTTGTGAAAACGTGCGATGTGCGTTGCCGGTGCGGCAGGTCTGGTGCGTTCTAGTAGGCAGCAACAAGTGTTATCGGTAGCTATGGCGAGGCGCGTGGCTGTTAATGCAGATGAAATCTCGGAAATTATTGAACGAGTGAGCATAGCGAACGTAGTGAATTTTTCCATTCAACTTAAACGGCCCTTATGGTTTTTCTGCGTGCGTGTGTGTGTACGTTGAAAATCAGCCGAATCGCTGAACAGATTGCGCTGAAATTTTAAACGGACATCGGTACGAGTTTATTGAGAACTGCTAACAAAATCAGCAAGATTCATTGCGATTTAAACCTACAAGAAATAATAAACTGAAAAATAGACTTCCAATGTTTAGAAATTATTTTAACGACAATGTTTTAGATTTTGAAAAGATATTTTTTGTTTGTTATTCGCCTGGCCAAAATGCCTTGCCCATGCAAGGTCTGTCGAATGTTGCACGTCAAGGTACCCCCAAATTCCGCTCGTAGATTGAGTAAACCTTGCAATATTTTCACGTATTTCGTACGTACTGGCTATGTTTACCATAGTAGGCCCTATTGCCACAGATGATGACTACACTGCGTTATATGCATTTAAAAAACATGTTTAATTATTTTTGAAATACAATCTAGAAATTACAAAATCTTTCCCGACCAGGGGATTGAACCCACTTCTTTCACATTTCGGCTACAAGGGCGCTTTAGCCAACTAGACTAGGGAAACGCCAAAGTCGTAGTTAGACGAGTGAGCGAGTCCATGTGGTAAGTACCCGGGAACATTTGCATTTAAGTTTGATAATTATATTCGTATAAATAATAGTCTTTTAAAGTTTAGTTGGCATACGGGGACGGGCGCGTCAACTGTAAGGTCATAATGCGCCTCTCTAGCCTATGATAGGCTAGGTAGGCCTAAGGTAGGGGGAAGAAAAGTAATCTAATCGGGTACTCAACACATGGCTCACTCACTCGTTTAACAACGACTTTGGCGTTTCCCTAGTTATGAACATTATGTGCAAATATATATCGCTATTCTTTATTCCAACAACTATATAGTTGGGTAAAGGGGCATCCCAGGAATCAGTATCGGTCTGCCAAGCTCGACACATCATTTTCTTGAACTACATGATCTTCGTGTATTTCTTTCTCTTGTCGTGACACCAACTCTCTCCACTTTTTCCTGTCTTCCCACCATCTCTCTCTATCTCCCACCACTGCCCAATCCTCTCCTCTCTCCTCCACATCTGCTTGTACCTGGTCTTGCCATCTATCCCTAGGTCTTCCCACTCTTCTTCTCTCATTCTCTACTTCAAATGCTTGTCTTGGGATCCTATTCTTCTCCATTCTTCTCATGTGGCCATACCATCGTAGTCGGTCCTTACCCATCTTGAACTTTAGGCTCTCAACTCCCACTTTCTTCCGTATCACACTAAGGGTACTTCGTACCTTGTCCATCTTAGTGACACCTGCCACACTGCGGATGAATTTCATCTCAGCTGCTTGTACTGCACTTTCTTCTTTCCATCCCATTGGCCATGGCTAGAGGTACGTGAAAATAGTGTTTTGTGAATAGATGCTACAAAGCGCTATATTTTCACTTAAAACTAAGGTTTCCAAGTCCTATTTTATTTCATTTTTCATAGTATCTATAATTTGTTTGTTCACATCTTTATTCAGTTGATATTCATTACACCTTGATGACCAAATTTCAAATTAAAAATATGAAAAAAGTTCATATACAAGGTTTTGAAATTAGACAAAAAATAGATGCTACAAAACGCTATAAAATGACACTTGAAAACGCTATAGGCCTAGGCCTATACACGCACCTCTAGCCATGGCCCATGTTAAATATATATATATATTTCTGACTCCTGTTTCCAACTTGAGTTAGGTCAGGGGGTAGGGTATAGCCACCAATTTTCTAGGGCCTTTTATGAGTTGTTAACACCGGCTTGCCAGGCCTGTCATGTCCTCTTCAGGTTCACTCGCACTTCTTCCCACCAGCTCACGCCATCCACTTCTGTCTTCCCACAGTTTCCTTGCTTCGACTTCTTCCCACTTCTCACCTCTTTCCTGTATATCATTTCTTACCTGATCTTTCCACTTCTCTCTTGGTCTACCGACTCGTCTTTTAACTTTGTCCCCACTTTCAAATTCTGTCCTTGGAATTCTTTCTTCTCCCATTCTTCTGACATGTCCATACCATCTCAACCTTTCTCGTCCAATTTTGAATAATAGCTTCTCAACTCCAACTTTAGTCCTGATTTCTTGGCTTCTAATTTTGTCTAACTTCGATATTCTGGCTATGCTTCTTACGAACTTCATTTCAGCTGCTTGAATCCTACTTGCATCTACGGCTCCTAGTGTCCAGGTCACTGAAGCACTTGTACAATAACACCTTGCATTCATTAGGGAAATCCTCGTTCCAAAGTAACTTCCTTACTTGCTGATAGAAGGATTCTGTCTGGGCCACCCTTTTACTGATCTCACTTCCCAAATTAAAATTAAATTTACTAACACAAAAAAATATTGGCTATTAATCTCATTAAGAATTTTTCCCTTACTTAGAGTCTAAAATACGGGAAAAAACTCACTTTAGGGGTGGCAAACCCCAATTTTTAACTCACTTTTCAAAAGGTTATAGTGACAAGTCCATAGTCCTCCGCTGGAGCAACTGCTATGCCTATAGGAGTCCAGCAACTTTCCTCCCACATATTTGGTAGTCATGTTCACGTGACCAGTTACACTTTACATTGGGCCTTGCAATTGCCAAGTGGATAGGATTGTTAATTTTCCCCTTTTCTCTTCTTTGGACATGAATCCAAACCTCCCACCAGGGACTCTACCTCTGGACCCTGTGTCACAATAATGACTGTCCCCATAGGCTACCCCCACCAGGAAAACCAAATTACTTATATGAGGGCCACATCCTAAAGCTTACTAGGTATAAATTTCACCCATGAGCCATCGTGTGGCCCCACCGTTTCTCGCTAGGCCTATAGTGTACGTCTACATTTAAGAAGCATGGGATAACCAAATAATATTTTGATTTAGAGCTACCTAGTACCTTTTAACATCAATTTATAATATCT
The DNA here is from genome assembly GCA_024449915.1 of Sweltsa coloradensis. Lineage (NCBI taxonomy): Eukaryota > Metazoa > Arthropoda > Insecta > Plecoptera > Chloroperlidae > Sweltsa > Sweltsa coloradensis. Next base: position 414,666 of record JAMZAV010000843.1, on the reverse strand, counting down.
GTATGTGTATTGTTTTCAGTCTATGTGAATGTGCCGTTGAGTACCAGATATATTAATACTACTCCACAAGCCTTGTAACCTAGACTACAGCTCAAACATGGACGATAAGCTTGGGTCAAACAGAAAGCCAAGAGTATCAAATGGAAAACTAAAAAGATCCACAACTAAAAAAGGCAAGAGAAAGTCTCAAGGGTTCTCATCTTCTTGTGAGTAGACCTGAAATTTAATTGTTACAATATACCTAGCCTAGGCCTTTGTAATTAGTAATTACATTCAATGGTTCAATGGTGGTGTGGATGCATAACTATAAAATAAAAATAATCGATACAGGGCAATCAAAAGGTGACTGCATTATTAATCGTTATTAATATCAAACAGTCTTGTCAGTATGAAAATTAGGCCCTAAGCCAGTTTTGATGTTTCTCAACTGGATAAACCAAGGGTGATAGTTTGGTGGCTCAGACAATTATTTGTCAGAAATAGTCAAGTGTGAAATATTTTTGAGTCTTCGGGATCGCAAAATATCATAGGCCTATAGGCCTAAATTAATTTTATTATCATTCACACCACATACAAGACTAACACCTGCATGCATTGACATGCAAAGTGGTCCATAAGGAATGGCAAGAGAAGGGGCAGAATATAAACTGTGGGAAGAGTACACTAAAATGAGGCCGACTACGACTAGTAAACGTAAGTGCTACAGTAAAAAAATAGAAACGGCTCAATTCCGGCTTCAAACAGGACTTGACTTGCTTGAAAAGCACCTCTATAGATTTGGAATTTTTTAATCTAGTGTCTGTCGGATGTGTGGAGCTGGCGAACAAGACAGGAAACATCTTTTTCAATGTAGGCCTACATAAATAGCTTACCAAGTAGTGATGACATAGGGTACCCGGGTACTCGATTCCTACCCGACTCCTATTGGAGTCGACTCCATTTTCAAGGAATCGATTCCTTCGAAAGTGGGTTGCGGTGTCAGATATTATGTCAGATAACCTAGATTATGCCGTTAAATACCAAGCCAAACTTACAAACAAACAATAAAGTGTTGTTACCTACTGCCAAAACATGTTGTTTTGTGTTTACTACCGCCTAGAAAAAAATTTGGGGCCCGAAGAGGGTTTTTAAGCATGGTTTAAGGGTCAAGGCTAACCACTTTTTCCTTTTTTTTAAATTGCCGATCGAGGAGTCGACTCCTACTCGATTCCCAAGGTTTCCGGAGTCAACTTCAATATTTACTACCCGATGTCATCACTAATCAGAGGAATAAAAGTAAGTGCAATTGTCCATCGCCATCTGCCTAAAGGAATATAAAGCTTTAATTGCTTGTTTTTGCACAATGAAAACCTTATTAATATGAGTTGACATTCCCCCAAATTATGTTCCATATCTCAGGTGTGATTCATTGTGTTGTAACTACCGTTACCGTTATTTTTGTTTCAGTTACCCAGAAAACCTTGAATAACAATATTTTCCTGGCCCAGAGTCTTGCCAAAGAGAAAAGTCGCAATGAAAAGTTACTAACCATACATCGAGAGCTGATGGCCACTCGTAATGAGGCGCTTATGCGTCTTAATGAGACCGAGGTAGACACTGTAATATGATTTGCTTGAGCTAGGGAAAAATATGTGGCCCTTCCTGTAGGCCTATGTAGGGATGGGAAAAAGTGTTTAATTTTGTAAACGTTTAACCCCTTGAACTAATCGTGTTTAAACGTTTAAACGTTCTAAACCCTTTTTTTGTAAATTTAGGTAGGCCTAGGTAGAGACAGGTAGATTTAATAACAAGAATTGTAATTTTGTACTTATGACCGTCTGACAAATAATTAACAACAGTTTTATTCTCACTCTTGCATTTAATGACCCGGCACTTCCACCATGTGTAACAGACAAGATGTTTCCCCAAAACTAAGGGCGAGCTCTGGCCGGTTGGGGTGCGTGTTGCAGAGAGAGCTCTCGCGCAACTTTTTTTATCACACCTTTCTTCATTCACACAGCCTTACTCATATTTATTTTCTTCTTTCACTTTTTTCGTCTCCATACTTGCCGGCCCTCTCTGCAACGAGCACTCCTCCGTTCCCACCCAGTTTAACCCATCCTATCCAACATCCTCACACCTTCCCGTTAACCCCCCTCGTCTTCCCTTACTTTCTTCCCATTGGTAAGAAGAAAACATGGTGGTAATCCACAATGGAAAAAGAAAATTTTGAAGATTCCAATACAATTAACATGTGCACTGATAACTCTACTGTTGAGTGCCCTAAAACAACATTAACTAACTGACAAGATGTCTTATACAGCCTGGGACCCGGCACCTCCACCAAAATTGAGCATTTTAGAAAATTATCGGTCTAATCTGTTAACTCGTGTTTGTGTAGGTTCCAAAAGTGAGTATAAAATAACATTTCATTACAAAAAAATATTAGGGCTGACATTTTTATGTGAGTAAACACCCTTGTAAGTTTTCTAATGTTTTTTAATTTGTGACAAAAATTAAATGCTCACCAACAGCCCAAGACACTTAAAATTAACCTGTAATTTCCTCTTGTACCCTAGAGTTCAAAACACAGTAAAATGGATCTACCAAGGAGAACTGCTGTGTCCCGGTGCTATTTAACCCGTTCATTTCATGTGTGTGGTCTCCTATGTCCTTCACACAGGATTTATTCTCAAGATCATTGACTGAAGTGGGGAAATATTTACTATTAATTTGTAGTAACTAGTAATAGGTTGGTATTGAAAGATAGGTAAACGTTTAAACACGGTTAGTAGAGTTGTTTAATTGTTAATTAATTAAATTAAATACTATTGAGCTGTGCTACCTTTTACAAATTGGGTGTGATCTCTGGTGCTTGGGTGTGTAGTTTTGCGCTGTGTAAATTTTTCAGAGATTCTTGTAGGTAGGTAGGTACCCGACTTACATTTTGAAAGTAGCCTTATAAAGTTGATATTATCACGTAACTTACTAGCAAGGTTTGCACAGAGGTAATGAGAAATGGTGACATAAAAACCCAATTTAAAAAAAAAAAATTGCAATTTCACCAAAATTGTCAAAAACGTTACCAAAAAAATCCTTAAAAAACGGAGCCCCTTAAATTAGGGATGACATTGATTCCATCGATTGAGACCTAAGAATCTATGCAGAATCAATTCCCAACAAAAAAATAAAAATTTGTACGCACCCTTAATTTTGGTGGACTATTTCCGCGGAGTCCGTGTTACCTACGCACCGGTTTTTGTCGGTCTATTTTCGTGAAGCCCGTGACGTCTCTGAATGCTGTTGCATTTGCTTACTGTCCCGCCTGCCGCACATGTAATGTTCGGTCTGGACCGGCACCTCCACCATCCCCCTACATTTTAAACACTTTAAAGGTTAAATTTTGTGAGTTATTTTGCATTTTGACCAGTTTCATACCATTTCGTTAGTTAGTTCATTGGTTAGGTAGTTTTGTTAGTTCATTTAGTTAGTTATTTCGTGCTATACGTGAGATTTCGCGACTCACGTTTTCAAAATGTGGTTAATCTATCTCTAAATGATGTAGGCCTAATTCGTCGACAATAGGCCTATTACATTTTAGGCAATAAAATGGACATTTTAAAAAAATTGAGAATTTTTGAAAAACTATTTTTCACTACCTCTAGTTATTAGGCCTAATCATCAATTATGTTTGCTCCATGTAACCTGATGTACTTCATTGGGCAGCATGTGATTGATGTTCTCTACACATTCGGCTCACCTGTCATTTGTACGCATACAATAATTATTAATTACACTCCACACACCAAGGGCATAGACTTGCACTAAATATAATTGGGGTCTGGGATAGTTACTGAGCCACTAATAATATTAAAAATGCAAAGATGTTGATATCTTGACCTTCAAGAATGATTCTAGATGCCCTGGCCTACACAGATAAATAATTGGTAATTTTATTTTTCGACAGTCCTCTTTCGAACGTTTGGGACAACTGGTACAGAATGGCATCAAACAATTGCAAGAAGTTGCCACAACAATGGGAGACCTGTTCAACGAGATTCGTGTCTGCAAAAACAACCCACGGGACAGTGCTAGCATGCGAATCAGCTGCGATCCGACTTACGTAATGAGAGGTCAGTAGGTGTCAACAAGGGAGACTTCAGTAGGACTAGCTCTTTGTACAACAGTTAATCACTAACCAACTAGGCCTATGGTAGGTACCTATGTAAACAATTTAACTAAATTTCTAAAAAAAAGTTATTTCTCAAGCTTTGAGATCAATTGGCAGCCACTAGCTGGGACCCCTCTGAATCCCCACATTTCCCTGACTTAATTGTGCATAGATTCGTATCCTGCTCCTCCCCTCCGCTTTTTTTGACAACTCTATACAGTAAGATCCCTCTTATCCGAGTTGGATGAGACCGGGGGCACCTCGGATTTGCGAAAAACTCGGATGGCGCGTTTCATTTGTTTATTTGCTCTCGTAGCATAGCCACACATGTAATGGATAAAGGAACATAAAATACACACAATACACTTCATACAGGGTATACTAAATGATTTAATAGCTTGTAAATCAAGCTCACAAACACACGTACACAATTAGGCCTACATGTCGTAATAAAAACGTAGGCCTAGGCTAGGCCTACAATGCAAACATAGGCCTAGGCTAGGCCTAGGCTAGCTCTCTTTCTCATGTGGGAAAACCTCTCACTACTATATCCCGCGCTGAAGCTCTCGTCGCAAGATAAGCCTGGGAAAGAAAGAACATAAGCCCAGGAATAACAATCCTATGCGTCGTGATAACGAATTTCGTGAATCGGTTGAAAGATGATTGCATTGCGAATTCTACTTCTACACCCAACCATCTTTGTCAGTCAGCTGTGAGTGTGAGTTGGTTGGATCGTACGCGCATCTCGTACTGCGCAGACGGCAGTGTCCAAGATTTATTGCCGCATCTTTCTCTCTTGCACTCACTCGTGGCATGGGCGCGACTCGCCGAGACGGACGGAAGCACGTGATAGCTTACAACGCGCTCTGTCGTCAACTCCAATTACTCTTTAGGCAGCGGGCACGCTCCGCGGGAAAGACCGCAACCACGTAGCGCGTAATTTAAACTGGTGAATTAGCCTAAAAACGGCCGCGAAATATACCCGGATCTTAAAATCGGCTCCGGGTAATTTCTGGAACCGGGTACCCGATGTCATCCCTACTCGTAAGGCACGCCTACAAATGTATGCGAGTACATTTAAAAAAGTGCGGCGCGGCGTCTGTAATTATTTTTATGTTTTATTTACGTATTTAAAACTTTAATTTTTTTTTTTTTTTTTTTTTTTGGGGGCGGCTCGGTTAACACGGTACATCGGATAAGAGGAGATCGGATAAGAGGGATCTTACTGTACTTATGTAGGTCTAGTATGATTGGAGAAGGGTTGACAGGTTGGGGAAGCATAGAGAACATAAAGAACATAAAACCCAGCCTGAAGGGCTGGGGGCGACAAAACTTTTCACCTGCTGATGACAACTGCAGCTAATTTAAAGTTGTTTGTTACCTTAATCCACGAACAACTTAAAACTTGAAACAAAAAATAAATAAACAAATAACTTTAAATTAGCTGCAGTTGTCATCAGCAGGTGAAAAGTTTTGTCGTCCCCAGCCCTTCAGGCTGGGTTTTATGTTCTTTATGTTCTCTATGCTTTCCCAACCTGTCAACCCTTCTCCAATCATAATAAACTAGCCGATTGGCCTTTTTCTTATGGGTCATTCCATTTAGATTCACCAGATTTAAAAAAAAGTTGTTGCATCATGATTTTTAATTTTTTTCAAATTTTGCATGTTGATACCTATATGTATTAAGATTTCAAATCCAAGTTTCTAGATTTTTTGGATGAACCGTTCACATATTTTAGGCATTTGAGTGTCGCCCCGCGTAGCGTTATTTGCTTTCGTAGCTAGTAGCGGTAAATGAAATAGGTTGAGAACCGTTTGAGATATCAAAATGAAGTAAGACAATATTTCTTACTAAAATGACAATCTTTCATCAACATCACTTCAATTTTGAACAACTTCAATTTTTCTTGCATACGAGGCAGCCAAATATTGACAACGCTTTTGCTTTTTGGCTACTTTCAATAATAGTTTAATATGGAAGGGGTGACAACAACAAAATAATTTTTTGTGAGTAAAAAACTATGAGTATATACCTTTAAGGTTGTAGAAAAAAAAATGTGTTGTTTTAACCCCTTATGCCTGAAAAAAAATTCTAAAAATGGAGCAAAATCAAAAAGTACCCCTTTGAGGGTAGTTTTTTCCACAAAAGGGGTAGGTCCTAAAAAAATTTCAAAATAGCCATAAGTTGCTTGATCATATGAATTTTAATATATCAAAAATTTGTCATGTTGTTTTGCTTGGTTTTAAAGTTACAGATTTTACAAACTGTTAAAAAAATCGACTATTCGGAAGGTCTAGATCGTCATCCTTTGTTAGCTTTGACTATGTTTAATTTCTTACTGAGCCACTAAAAGATAGGGTGAAGGGGAATCACTAGGGAAGGGTTTAACCAAGTTTGAACTTGTTGATGAGGAATTAACTATGATTGGGCAGAATGTGTTTGGGTAGGGGGGTGGGGGCGGGGAATAACCTGGACAGGATAAAACACAGCCAAGATACAAAACAGTTTACAAAGAGATGTTAGGTTCACTTGTTTGTGATTTAGAAAATGAAAACCTGCATGCTACGTGAGTGCACAAACTGCCCTGGACCTGCAGAGCTTGAAGCACAATTAGATGCCGTAAAAGATGACAATGATAATTGGGACGAAAATATACAATACAAGCAATGGGTCACCACCGATCGTTGTGACTTAGTGGCGATAACAAACAATTACAATGACTTTGTGAGTAAGTTAATAGATAAATTCACTGATCTGAAGAAGCATCATTTTGTTGCCACTAAACAGGCAGAATATATGAGACGAAGAAAGAAACTGTAAATCCAGCTGAATGCATAATAAGTGGAGATTTCTCTGAAAATTTTACTTTTGTGATGCAGGAAGAGATACAGAGTTTTCACTTGGTGAACAATCAAGCTACACTTCACCCATTTGTGATCTACTAGGCCTACATAGGTAGATCAGGCAAAAAAATTAGCTAACTTCGAGAAGTGTGTGCATTATCAGTGACCACTTGCAGCATAGTACTACTGCAGTGTATGCATTTTTTCAGAAAGTAGTTCTAGAATTTTTTTAAATCTTTTGCTCCCGACGTAAAAAAGTTATTTACTTTAGTGACGGTGCTGCAAGTCAGTATAAAAACAAACAAAAAATCACCAACTTGTGCCATCACTTTGAGGATTTTAATTATTATGCTGAATGGCATTTTTTTGCCATACCGCATGGCAAAGGTCCATGCGATGGGATTGGTGGAACAGTTAAATGTCTTGTTACGAAAACAAGCCTACAAAGAACATTAGATAATCATATCAAGACTCCTAAAGAGATGTTCGAATTTTGTGATGAAAATGTCAAAGGGATTAAGTTTTTCTATGTAGCCTAACTTCAGAAACTATCGTAAAAGAAGAAAACCATCTAGCTCAACGTTTGACAATGCAGTTGGGGTGCCAAACACAAGATCTTACCATTGTTTCAAACCAATTGATTTGAACTCAATGCAAGTATTCAAAACATAAAGCTCCGGGATTATGTTGCCTGGATCTATGATCACAAGTGGTGGTTAGGAACAGTTGCTGAATCTTCGGTGGAAAATATGGACTTCAAAATTGACTTTTTTTCACCCATCAGAACCTAGTAGGCCAACTGTTTTCAAAATGTCAGATAAAGATTCAGTATGGGTGAAAGTGAAACACGAAAACATTCTGCGCATTATATCACCTTTGGAGTTGTCGACGGCAACGAGAACGATCTCATAATACTGTATTACTATTAGTAATGCTCTTTGCATGGAGATAAATAGCATGCTATCAGAACACCAAACTTTAGGTCAAGGCCTTTCAAAAATATTAATGATAATTAATGATTAATGATTAATGATACTATTTTGATATTTTCAGAATCATTAGAAAACTAAATCTACATTTTAACATATTCTACCGTTATTTTACGTTGTGTAAATCTAAGTGGTTTTTAGTACTTTTGTAAAATCTGTAACTTTTAAACCAAGCAAAACAACATGACAAATTTTTGATATATTAAAATTCATATGATCAAGCAACTTATGGCTATTTTGAAATTTTTTTAGGACCTACCCCTTTTGTCGAAAAACTACCCTCAAAGGGGTACTTTTTGATTTTGCTCCATTTTCAGAATTTTTTTTCAGGCATAAGGGGTTAAAACAACACATTTTTTTCCTACAACCTTAAAGGTATGTACTCATAGTTTTTACTCACAAAAAATTATTTTGTTGTTGTCACCCCTTCCATATTAAACTATTTATTGAAAGTAGCCAAAAAGCCAAAAGCGTTGTCAATATTTGGCTGCCTCGTAATGCAAGAAAAATTAAAGTTGTTCAAAATTGAAGTGATGTCAATGAAAGATTGTCATTTTAGTAAGAAATATTGTCTTACTTCATTTTGATATCTCAAACGGTTCTCAACCTATTTCATTTACCGCTACTAGCTACAAAAGCAAATAACGCTACGCGGGGCGGCACTCGAATGCCTAAAATATGTGAACGGTTCATCCAAAAAATCTAGAAACTTGGATTTGAAATCTTAATACATATAGGTATCAACATGCAAAATTTGAAAAAATTAAAAATCATGATGCAACACTCATCTGGTGAATCTAAATGGAATGACCCTTATTGTAACTTATGTAGGTCTAGCTCATTAAAAGTTAAAACAAACCATTCACTTGCACACTGTCCAATTAAAACATCAAGTCACTATTGAGTGCTAGGATAGGATCCAACAGCTTATCTTCAAGAAGGCTGCCAAATTTGAGCAGAGCAGTCGGTGGTCATCTTCCTGTCTTCTTCTGAGTGAACAAGACATGTGTCAAAACATCTACTGTTTAATGTCGCCAACATATCAGCTGTTTGACAGTTGGACATCAGTCATTGGTCAGATGAAGACGACACCGGGCAACAACCTTTTTTCTTCGACACTCTTCTGTCAAGCTGTGATCCATCTCGATGTTTCTCAACAAGCCCGTCTTTAATCACTCATTTATATTGTATTGCTTACCAGTTACTTTTGTCTAATTATTTATGTTTGTGTATTACAAATAAACTATTAATTCTAACAGTTCTCAGCCCCCAGCCCTTCAGGCTGGGATTTATGTTCTCTTTGCTTTCCCAACCTGTCAACCCTTCTCCAATCTTTTATTAATTCTAACAGTTTTATCTTCTAGGTGAGCTGTCCAATGTGGCCAACCTTACAATAGACTGTTCTTGAATAGAGAATACTAATTAAATACAAATACATACACACATCAATACTTTTCTCATTATCGATTATCAAAATTGTAATGTCATTATCGAATCGATAATATCGATATCACCAACAAAGCCTGTTTCGACCTATAAGTGGAACCTCAAGTGTGGCAAGTGTAAGTCAAAACATGTAAGTCAAAGATTGCGTTCCGTTTGCTGCCTTGCTGTCTTCAATGTAATGTGTTTGGCTTCCGTTATCGACTGATAGCTCATTTCCAAACATAAATCTCTAGTGTGACACCATCAGCCCAGCCAGTGCATGGCACAACGTGAGATAATCTCGGTCTTTAGAGTTTTAGTTTGTGCCACTGTTGACCAATTCAATTATTTCGATAATCGATAATGAATTTTGGTATCCAAATTATATCCATTATTGATTATCGATCGATAATATTGATTATCGTGTGCATCACTAGTTATACCGCTGTTAAATGTTTGTTTTTTGTTTACTAGTTTCAGCTACAGCTTCTGGTTCCAGAGTGCAAGCAATCAACTCAAGGGTTAACTACACACAAACACAACCGAATATCAACTATTCTCCTTTCGACGAAATGGAAGATGACGCCGAAGATAATCCGCAATCCCCTACATGGCCTGTACTGGGCACTTCACAGCCCGTGTCCCCAATCGAAGAGGAATCTGATACAACGTGCAGTGATATCGATGGTACCGGTAGTGGTACTTCCGAGACTGGTACGAATAGCCCTATGTAGCCCTACGGGAGTGTTTCCCGACTAACCAAATCGAGAAATAAACCCTCGCTCATACCTGCGTAAGGTAATGACTAGGGGTGTGCGAATATTCGAAATTTTCGAAGTATTCGAGAATAATTTACTATTCGTATTCGATTCGAAACGCGAATAGTAACTATTCGAATTTCCGAAGTATTCGAATTCCCGAAGTATTCGATTTGAAATTCCCGCCAGTATGCAGGAAACTACATTACCGATCGACGCACCCTATCGTCAACTCCGCGCAACGTGTTTCAGCGGTCGTACCAACCAAACCAAGCTGTACCAACTTCGACAAACAACAGCATCTGATGTCACCGTTGTCACGACGTCGTTGAACGTAAGAAATTTCTCCGAAAACGTGATGCAAACCTCATCTTTCTTGCGAAAAAGTTCTAAACATAGTCTTTTTTCGGGTAAATGCTCATGTAAAAACCCGCATAGGGCTCTCGTGCTTACAGATTACGAAGAAGAAGCGGGCCTTGAGCCCGAAACGGACATAGGCCTAGGCCTAGCCTAGCCCTACCCGCTTCAAAGTCTAGGCCCTAGCCTAGCCTACGGCAAAAAAGTGCGATTTGGTACTTTTTCAACCCAAAAAAGAACGAAGCCGAATGTATGCATTGCAAAAAAAATTAAAAACCCCCACAGGTCAGAACAACGAACATTGTTTTTAATTCCCTGTGCTTTGCACAATGCTAGGCATAGGGCCCTAGGCCCCTAGCCTACCTAGGCCCTAGGCTAGCCTACCTAGACCTAGGACCTAGGCCTAGGCCCTAGGCTAGCCTAGTGCTAGGGGCTAGCCATTGAATTTTGCCAAGGCTAGCCTAGGGTAGACCTAGGCCCTAGGACCAAAGATCCTATTATTAATTAATAATATTAATATTAATAGCCATAATAAATAAAACTTAAAAACAACTAAATGTTTATTTTTATGTGTGCGCACTGTTTTGACAACTATTCGATATTCGACTTCGATATTCGACTTTTTTATTGTGTACTATTCGATATTCGTATTCGAACTCAAAAATCACTATTCGCACACCCCTAGTAATGACATTATAAATGTTTGGTGGTCAGTTCAAAGGCAGCAGATAATCGTTGCAGTACTGTTCCATCCATTCAGATGTATAATGCAACTACAATTCAGAGCTTAAAATGTACCCGTCCTGATGGTCTAGTGGTTAAGACGCCTGTCTGGAATGCGGGAAATCCGTGGTTCGATTCCCGGTTGGGGCGGACTTTTTTAATTTCTGAATTGTAGTAAATAATAGCCCTATGTAGGCCTACTCAATTTTGCTTAAAATCTTTATTGGACTGGTTTGGCTGTAATTGATCTTTGATAGGTTGATAAGTTTGTAGAGATATGCAAACCAGTTCAAATTTTTAACCGATCTTGAACCTTCCGCTTAATAAGGCTTGGCCACCGCGGGCAAGGTAGGGCCTATAAGCTAAGTTGCTAGGAGTTGAAACTTGCAGCTGAACGCAATATAGTTTCAATATAACAACAATATCCAATGCATTCAAAGTTGCAGAGACAACGTTGTCATAATACCAAGATAGCGAATTTTAGGAACATTTAAAATCACTCAAACTAAGTCTTTAATGTTGATTCCATTGCATTTTCTTCATGTTAAAACATAAAAGTAACTTTGACGCTTAGTTTAGTGATGGGGTAATTATAATTTTTTGTCGGAACGAGATGGTAATTCATGTAGGCCTAGGCCTTTTACGTGTACGTATTTTGGGGGCGTACAAGATGGCAAAAAGCCTAAGCCCTCTGCCCCGTAGTGTCAAAATTATATTTGTGTGCATATTCCACTTGAACATTATGATTTTTGTATTTTTTTTTAAAATGACCTAGTTGATCATTTTCTCATTATCAATAATAATTGGAATGGTAGGGTACCAGTATCAATCAATGTTTTGACTTTTGATTCATCATTATCTGTTGCCATGCCACGTCCAACTCTGCGTTGGGTCAGCATTTAAGATAGGCGCTCTTCATCTACTTGTGTCCTGCCACCACTCTTCTCTTTCCACCACATTCCAGTCTCCTCGTTGTTCCACATCTTTTCTCACACTATTCTGCCATTGTTGTTGTTGTTGTTGTCTGCCCCTTGGTCTCCTACTTGGAATTTCTAATTCCATTGACATCTCGGCAATCTTGCTCTTTCCATCAAGGTTTTGACATGTCCGAACCACTTTAATCTTCTTTTTCTTATTTTAAACCCATTTGACTTTGAAATACTACTAGTATGAGGATTTACTCAGGTTTCACTGCAGTCCAAAATAATATTTTTTCCTTTCAGATGATGATGTCCGCGACGACTCTCTGCTATGCAGGAGAACTCCAAGGCAGAAAACTTGGGACCAGCCGTCGATACAGTTTTGCGAATCTACTCACGCGGGGCCAAGTGCAAGAACTGTCTCACGGTCTGTTCGTAAAGTGCCGCGCAGAGTGAGTAGGCCGCCTAGCCATAATGTTGTCACCACGTCATCTCCGACGGAGGAGTACGACATCCACAACAGAACGTCTTGTAGTATTGTCGACATGGATGAAACTGTTATGCCAACAATTATAAATAAAACTCCGGAAGAAAATAAAGTTGACAATTCATCTAATGGTCTAAGCTTGTCGTTCCATACTGTGACTCAAGGCGTCCATAATCCATCGACTGACGATCCATCATGCAACGAAATGTTCATCTCCAAAAAGGATGCTTCTCTTAGATTGTCTAAGACGATTGGTGCCACAGATTTAAAATGTACTGGATTGAATGGTAATCGTGTCACTTCTCCTGGTGTTAATGTTACCAATTCTAATCGTAGGTCCTCGACTAACAAAATACATTTTAGTCCGGAATCTCCTGATGTCTTAGGTTGTCCAAGGAAACAATGTAGCCCTACCTCGCCTAAGAAAATTCTCCAGACTAATACATCAGGCAAAAGGCTCGGTTATAATAGTCCAATCGGACCAATTTTACCCAACTTAGCAGCTCAATCGATCTCACCCGAAAAATTTTATAACAACAAAACTTCCAATCATGCACATAAGCCAAGTAAATCATCTAGTGGTTTCCTCGTAAACTCTAAGCAATCGACAGAATCACCTTCAACTAGTACTAAGTATCAAAATGGAAATGATCTTGGCTCAAGTTCACATTTTTTTAAGGATGCTTTGCCTGACTTGAAACTATCAAAAATGACTAAGAATACAGATCTAAAAGTCTATGAAGGTTCTTCAAAAACCAAGCAAAGTCCTACGGTATCAAAATCCAAATCTAGCCAACAAATAAATAATGTAAAACAATCAAAACCTGAACGTGCTTGTGAATCTTCGAAACTGCCAAAAGCCTCTTCAACATTTACCAACAAAGATGAAAAAACTTCTGGATTAAAAATATCTCACGGCAAAACTTTACGGACGGTAACATCACCGGGGCATCTTCCAACTCCTACTTTAAGAACTAGTCCGCAAGCCCACGTGTCTTCCAAGATCGTAAATCTTGATAAAAACGGTACGAAAAATACCCGCTCTCCATCTCTACGACGTTCAAAATCTTTACCAAAAATACCCTGTCAACTTTCTGTTGAAAGTGAAATTTTTGATGATGATTTACCAACTCAACTAGGCTTAATACGAGTGTCCCACACTCCAAGAAGCAACAATGATGGTATGTTCCATGTAGCTTCTCGTGTCTCTGGCCTAACAAATGGTTCTTTGAATACGCCCAACCGACTTCCAGTTGTAGAACCACATTTAGAAACCAAGTCGGCAAATGAACCTCGCAGGGAATTGATAGTTAAACTTGAGCGATTGTCGGCGATATCGAAGAGCGCCGACATAGCGGACAGTGCGAAGAATAGGAAAAAAGGCCGTCTACGTAACACATGCAACGATGACATCAACCAACCATCCGTACAATTGTTGAAGGGATTGAAACGAAGCGCGCCGCTCCAAGCGGACCTAAATGATACTCCGTCTCGAGGACCCAAAGCTAACACCCCCAACGTGGTGGTGCTTGTGGAAAAAATGGATGATGACATACCAAACAGTGCGAAGAATAGGAAAAATGGTCGTCAACGTCTGAACACGAGCAGCGATGAGGACTACCAGCCGTCCGTACGATCGTTGAAGGGATTGAAATTGAAACGAAGCGCGCCACTCTCAACGGACCGTAATGATACTCCGTCTCGAGGACCCAAAGCTAACACCCCCAACGTGGTGGTGCTTGTGGAAAAAATGGATGATGACATACCAAACAGTGCGAAGAATAGGAAAAATGGTCGTCAACGTCTGAACACGAGCAGCGATGAGGACTACCAGCCGTCCGTACGATCGTTGAAGGGATTGAAATTGAAACGAAGCGCGCGACTCTCAATGGACCGTAATGATACTCCGTCTCGAGGACCCAAGGCTAACACCCCCAACGTGGTGGTGCTTGTGGAAAAAATGGATGATGACATACCAAACAGTGCGAAGAATAGGAAAAATGGCCGTCCACGTCGGAACACGAGCAGTGATGAGGACTACCAGCCGTCCGTACGATCGTTGAAGGGATTGAAAATGAAACGAAGCGCGCCACTCCCAATGGACCTAAATGATACTCCGTCTGGTGGACCCAAGGCTACCCCCAACGTGGTGGTGCTTGTGGAAAAAATGGATGATGACAATATTTCCATGTAAGAATCATTTTGTCTTTTCAACTTTATTAAAACTATTCAAGGTAGGCCTAGTTATGAAATCTGCTTATTGGTTGCCATTACTATTTAGTATTTACAGTATTTACTATGTAGTTAAATAATTTTTGGGTGTTTGAGTGATTGTAGCTCTCCATTCCAATACTTAAGTGAAAAATTTGTATTAATCATCATCATTATCCATTGTCGTTTCCTGCTTCTGGCAGGGTCAGCTTGGGTTTAGCAACCAAATTTTCCACTTCTTTCTATCCTACCACAATCGTATCTCTTCCACATCTTCCCAGCTCTCTCCTCTTGCCTCCTGCTATGGTATCCTTACATCTCTTCCTTGGCCTACTCGGACTCCGTCTTCTTCTTCCTTCTTCAATCCTTCCGTCATATATTTTCTTGGGATCCTATTTTTCCTAGGGTGACCAGATGTCCCGGAAATTCCAGAACAGTCCCGTTTTTTCGTAATGTGTCCCGGTGTCCCCAAAAAGTTTTTGGGGACACTGGTATGTCCCGGAATTTGAAAATGCCCGTGTTTCAGCAATCTTACCAATACGCCAGTGGAGTTTGTGATTTGTATTGCTCTCGTTGGCAATGCCTCGTCTCTACGTCTACTAGTGGAGTTGGGCGCGTGTTTGGCCTTGTCAGTCAGTGCCTGACCTTGAGTGGGGTGTGTTTCGTGTTACAGTCGTGCTCCTCTATTTTAATTGCGCATGTCACAGTGCAGTGCTTTGGAGAAGAACGTGTGGTTTTTGTTTCCGTTTCAATTGCGATTGCAGTACAGGTGAGATTATTGTGATGGGTAAACGAAAATGTAAGAATACGCATTTCTAGTTCGCTGTGATGAAAGTAATAGCAATGTTAAATGTACTCTCTGTCACGCGGCCTTTTCAATCGAACACGGTGGTCTCAGAAATAAATGCCTTGTGGACAGACAATAAAAATAGGCTAAAAGTCGATACAATAAATGCAATTTCAATTGTGAAATCAATCAATGTGAGTGTGTTGACGTGTCTTGTACGAACTTTTATATCCTTTTACTAAAAAATATAAAATTATTGGAGTCGATTCATTCATCAAGCAGTGATTCTTCTACTCCACTATGCGTTGCAGTTCTCTTGAAACCCATCTTTGCGTGAAACGATGCAGTGCGGGGTGGGGTTTTCGCATTCTTTTTGCCCGTAAGTCAACGCAAATAACTTGTTGTAAAAGTAGTTCCTAAATAATCTTGACTGTAAAATTCAGGTAAATAAAATCAATAACACGCATTTAAAACGTTGTAAAATTGCTGTTATTTATGTAGCTTTTAGGGCAATCTGAAAATGTACCCACTCCTTAATGTGTCCTATGACTTTGTCCCGGATTTTTTATTTCAAAATATGGTCACCCTAATTTTTCCCCATTTAATTCATATGTCCATACCAACCGTGTCCTTCCTATCCTGTCATGTGAAGGACATACTTGAACTTCTCTGCACCCAGCATTTCTCTAATGTCCGTGATTCTTATTCTGTCCCTCCTCGTCTTGCCCACTGTGCTTTTCAGGAATCTCATCTCTGCCTCCTGCATCTGACTCTCCTCTCGATCTCCCATTGTCCGGATTTCTGCTGCATACGTAAGGATCGGTATAAAATTGAAATATAAATTTGTATCAAAAACACACTTCCAACTTCCATCGTGCTTGGTAACCCACCATTATCTCTTGTCCTCCTTTGACAACAAAATCAACCATAGTTGATGTCTTCCACTGCCAATTACTGCCAAGGTTTGACACTGTCAAACCTTCAAACCTTTATTGTCAATATATATTCATATTTAAAAACATTTTTTGGTTTAGACCACGTACATATAATAATTAAAATAAAGAATACATTTTAACGTTTCGTGGAGATTGTACTATAACGTTAACGATAATAATGGACCAGTCACAAGTATGCACAAGAAGACAAGAAGCTATACAATATCATCTTCACAACCAAATCCAAAAATACTATTTGTTACAAGAAATCTACCAGTCACCAGATGCCGTATAAGATTAAACTACTTTGAAATGCAGTTTAAATTCTCTCCTATACATTTGTGGCCCTCTTTGCATCTTTTTGACATATTATTGACACGTGTTTTGTTAAATATATAAAAACAGTTTTTGAAAAAGTGGGGTGTAATCTCTACGAAACGTCAAAATGTATTCTTTATTTTTTTAGGTATTAAAAATGTATGTGGTCTAAACCTAAAAATATCTTTAATTAAATACTTAATTCGACTATGAAAGCCTTAAGTATACGCCTAATTTTGACTTGATTTTTGATCAGTATAAAAAAATATCTATTTGATATCATTTACTGATCGATAATCGATTTCACATGAACAATTATCGATATTCAAATTAATATCGAACGGCTACTAATATAAGCTAATATATTGTAGGATATAGGCCTACAACTTTAATACTACTAATCTCGATTGATTAATTGATTCACAATCGTCAGGTCGCTAAGCGACAAGGCTCAAGGAAGCGAGCCGGAAGAAAGTTGCCATTTATAAAGACACCTTTTTTGGTCTCCAGTGTGATGGCCATCGCGAAGTCAGCTGTGCAGTTTCTTGTTGGTTGGCTCTTTATAAAAGTTGTAGATGGATTATGGGCAATTTGAGAACTTAACCATACGCTTGCGACTTGGGCGTGATTGTGAACGTTTGATGAAATACTTCTTCTCAGCTCAATATTACACTTAGGCCTTCGCCTACGCCTTAGAACTGACTGTGAATGATGCTAATGTGATTCAGTGTCACGTTGACAGCAACAAGGCATTCAGAAAGGGAGCCCGGGAAGGTACCCAACTATTTAAGTGAACCTCCTTAGGTCTCAAGATGCGGAGGCCTACTCCAGACTGAGAGAATGCTGCAACCATTATTGATAGGTATGCATAATATTATTACTAAGATATGTAGGAGTCATAATAAGTAGATATTAAGAGAAAGCTATCGTTTAATGTGGATTGGCTATTTATGTAACTCATCTTTCTTTTTACCAGTATTAAATAGGGAATTCCTCATCTAGATATTAGCCTGGTTACAGAATAGTAGTATCACTTAAAACATGCGTAGTTATGTTAAGTAGGGGTGTGGAAAGGGAACCCAACAGCTTACCTGGTCGGTGACTGCAGGGATCTCGTAGAAGAATGGCACAAATAAAAATAAACGTGTCCCTACTTAACATTAACTAGCCGTTTGGCATTTCCTATCTATCACCAATGCCGTAGTTTATAACACTCTAAAGTAAAAACTGTATTCCACAGAGGTACAAAGTTTTACATTTACTCCCGCGCTTTTATTGTGAAAAGACGTGTGACGTCATATCTCAGCAGACAGCGTTATTTATGAATGAAATTGACCACGGTCTTCTAGATCACGGAGCTAAAGTCACCTCTCGGCCGTTCACCAGCTTGTGTTAAAACAAAAGTTCATTGTTGACCTTTTCTTTATTAATGTTATCAATTATCATAAAACCATTAATCGTTATCTAGGTACCCGTTAGGGCGCCGCAGCCAAGCCACGGTGCGCTACACACTCGGGAACCTTATACAGCAAGCAGAGTTGGGGTGATTTCGAGGTGTCACCCAGCCGTCATGAAACGTGATGTGAACTTGAAAACTATCAAAATCAAGGGGATTTAGGTACCTGGAGACCAAGTCTTGAGACCACTCGTTTCGAGTCGAGAAGTGATATTTAATTTAAACTTGGTGTTTGATCAATTTGGAAAGGGGTTGAAGCATGTATTAATACGGTTACATAAATTTGCCGGCTGCTAGCTCACCTTGTTCCATGTATAATTGCATTTACAACTAGTTAGTCATTCATCTAGATTGATCTGTCGCATTATATAACTGCCAAATCAATAACAAACTGTTTTGATCGTCTCAAGTCGACAAAGTTCACAAGTCGCCACCAAATACCTCGTGGTTTGAAACGGGAAAAAACATTTGTTCCAAGTCACCGTGCGACTCATCTTGTCCCCAAGACTACCGATTTGATGGTTTTGAGCGACTCGTCAGAAATTTGCGACTCGAAACGGGAGGTGAGTTGAAACGTAAGTTTCAAGACCTGGCATCCACATGCCAAATTTGGTTGGGATACGAGCATTCCTTCTTGGTGAAAAAATGGCTTGAAACATGCTCAAAATCACTTTAAGGATGTTAGCTACTTGCTACTGCTACTACTACGGTCTAATTCGTCAGTTTCAATCGGCCAGCGATTCTGACCAAACGGGTGGGGCTACAACGTTCATATTTTACATGGACATTAAGGTAATAGTTATATAGGGTCTTTTGAAAGAAAAAGTTAAATAGTTTGCTGGAAGGCTTCCAAATAAAGGTTTCAATAGGCCTATAAGCCTTATACAAGAATATAATCAATGATCAACTACATTGTTTACAAAAAGCAAGGCTTTGGGCCACTATGTAGATATTTTACATTCTATAGTTAATTGGTAATACTAATACCATAGCAATTAAATCAACTTTGATAAAATTATTATAATTTAACAAATAATTTTACAATGGAACTTGAAAAAGTAATGAGATCCTACACATAACAAAAACTTATAAAATACAGCCAAACCTTACACACTCAAAAGAAATGATGAGATCTAAAAAAAAGGGCCAAGCTCATCTACCCTTCCACATTTGCGCATTTATTCATAAACGTAGAGTGTCCCGTAACAACATCCTTGAACAGCTTGGCAAAATAGAATTTGTATGACCAGTACGTTTAAATTAATTAGAAAAAAAGAATTTGGATGAACTATTACGTTTAAAATTAATAGTTGCAAATTCTATTTTGCCAAGCTTTTCAAGGATGTTGTTACGGGAGTGGGACACTGTACGTTTATGAATTAAGAATGCACAAATAAGGAAGGGTAGATGAGCTTGGCCCTTTTTTTACATCTCATTTCTTTTGAGTGTGTAAGGTTTGGCTATATTTTTACATGTTTGCGCCAGTTTAAGCCCACTCTTGTTTCACGTTGTATTTAGTTTTTCACTCCCCTCGTACCCCCCTTGCTTCTCTTATCTCTCTTTGTAAACCTGACCTGGACAGGTCGTAGGCTCGTCTCTGTTGCATTCGAACTGCCATAAATAAATAAAATAAATAAAATAAATTTTATTTAGAGTCTACCCACTCAGTTATAGAACTGATTTTCAGTGTTCAGACCTCAGTACGGCTGTCTGTTCTAGACAGTGTATTCACACATTTCATAATTGCCTCGAGAGCAACAGCCAACAAGTATTCTTCGTGGTTACTATATGACAATATCTTAACACACACAGTTCACAGTGCTTTACAAGTGATATTTAAGTTGATTTTCGTGTGCATTACGTATGTTGTTGTTGTATCATCATTTACTACTTTCATCACTGTCGATCCCCCTTCTATCTATCATCTCACTAGGCTAGCCTATCATTTTCCCTCTTCATCACCTACATCGACACCTCGCACAAACGGCAAGTTCGCCGTCTCCTCAAGACAACTGTCTCGAAGCCAAGGTAAGCTCGATTGTGATTTGTTTTCTTCATTTTTCCCTCGTATTTATTGGCATCATCGTCTTGGTGCCAACATACAAGTTTTTGTTATGTGTGGGTAAATATATACTCAAATTTGCAAATCTTAATGTACAAATTATTGTTTATTAGCATTTTTAAATCATATTAGAAACAAATTTAATTCTAAAAAGTAAAAAGGCTTCTATAGGCCTAAGTAAGATAATCAGAAAAAATGATATTTTTTTCAATGACCACACGGGGATTGGTTGTATGGTTATGACTAGAGATGGGACGATTCCAAAACCGATTCCGGCGATTCCACCGATTCTCTAAGAATCGTTAGAATCG
Organism: Sweltsa coloradensis; assembly: GCA_024449915.1. NCBI lineage: Eukaryota > Metazoa > Arthropoda > Insecta > Plecoptera > Chloroperlidae > Sweltsa > Sweltsa coloradensis. Next base: position 393,933 of record JAMZAV010000843.1, on the reverse strand, counting down.
CAATTCCCATATTTTTAGTCCATTTGAGCAATTCCGATTCCTGTTGAAAATATCATCAAGGTCGCACGACCTACGCACTCCGAGCCCCACTTAGCAGGCCTCGGGGGTCTCGCATACGACCACTTCAAAGAGAGTTGTTTTTACCACGTTTTCGAGACTCTATGACATCTTCAGCCAATTAACAACACTTCATCCATCCAGCCTTTTCTGAACGCGAAGTATTTATCTCGCGTGGTAGGCCTATCTTATCTTTTGGCATTGTTCTACTTTTCAAGATACTAACATCGCGAGGAAACTTCTTGCTGTTATTTAAGAGCGCATTAGTAGGCCCCAAACATAACATCTATCTATTGTAGGCCTATCCGTTATTCCGCTGGCCTTTTCATAGACCCGCACTTATTACGTACGAGTTCGGAGATGTGCATCGTTAAGTAGTAATCCTCGCCATTTGAAGCGAGACTGACGTAAACACGAACACGGCGCCTGCCTGTATTCCGAGTCGGTAGCCGGTCGGCTAGGGCTCGCGTGAGTGAGAGAGAGAGCGCGCTGTGCCGTCTGCAGGCAGCCTGCCAACGTCGTCCAAGAGAGGAGGGAGCAATGTTCTTTTTCGTGAAACACTGAAAAACATCGCATTTTCTTGAACAAGACGCGAACGGAAATTCTTCTTTTACGTACGCGGCGGCCATGTTGTGTTGTTGTTACGTCATCGATTGCAAACTATAAAATCGACCTATCGATATATTTGCGAGTTTCTCTGTCTCGGGTGTTTGGCGCCGTATTCGAATTCTTTCGAATACTTCAAATTTTTATGATTTCGGATTCGAATACTAAAAGATTTGATTCGGATTCAATAATTTTGAAGCTTCTTACACCCCTAATATAATTCCTTACATTATTCTTGTAGAGAACCTTTCTACTAGTACATATTTGTGTTTATTTTTAGGCTTTGTCTAAGCTTGGTTAGTATAAGAATCGGAATCGTTAAAGAATCGGAATCGCACACAATAATTTAAGAATCGGAATGGGAATCGGCCTATCTCTAGTTATGACGTATTGCCCTGTTTTTCCCGCCATTATTACGTGTAAAACTTTAAGCTCACTTTTATGACTGAAATTATTTTATAAATAACAAAAAATTGATATTTATGTAATCAGAAACTGGCCCTGAATACAGTAGAATAATAAAATTAAATTAAAAATCTTATGCATGGTAACATATTACTTTTTTTTAGTAGCGAGGATAGTAGCGCACTATTACGTTTGAAAATTTAGTAAAGTTCGAGTAGCAAGCTACTATAAAAACTAAAAAGGTGGATTAAATAAATAAAATATTTTACATACATTTATAAACTGTATTTCTTTCTCATACACAAAGACTTGCGTCGGTAAGTTGCATCCGATGATAATGTTTGAAGATCAATGGAAACGAAATACTAGCAAAAACCCGTCCCGAATGGAACGAATACATTATTCTAACACTTAAAGAGTACTACTTCAAACTAGTATTTCTAGATAGGAAACAGCAAACTTATATTAAATTATTGTTTGTGTCTCGATTTGGTTAGTCGGTAAACACTCTCGTAGGTGTAATTGTTTTTATTTACTACAATTCAGAAATTAAAAAAGTCCGCCCCAACCGGGAATCGAACCACGGATCTCCCGCATTGGGGAAAAGCGAGAGGAGACCAACAGCTTACCTTAAAGGTTGTAGGTAGCTGCTCGAGACGAGGTGCACATATATTTACAATTAATAATTAACACAAATGTCAAACGTTTTGGCCTTGGTCACCTACCGTTGGAGAAGAACTAATATTTAAACATTATTTTCAGTTATATTACAAGGCGCTGTTGGGGTGAGTAGGTGGCAGTGTGCAGGTAGGAGGGGTTAGTGAGGGAGGCGTGGGCAGCCTACCTCAGATTGAGGTTAGGCTTGTGGCTCGAGCTGGTGATGATTTGGAGCGCCAATTCCCATTGTCTCAGGTGTTCCTCATTGCATGATGGGGGCAACGACTTCACTACCCTTGTGGTGTAACAGTTGTTAAAGTCTCTGTTGTGGGTGCCTGCGTGTTGGGCCACAGGTTTCAGGTCTAGTTTTTTGTTGACAGTGTCCTGTCTGTGCCCATTCATTCTCGTGCTCAGAGAGTAAGTGGTGAGGCCTATGTACTCGGCTGGGCATAGTTGGCTATATCAGGTTGGTAGTGGCACAGCTGTTGTGTTGCCTGATATTAAATTATGTGTCACATGCAAGACCCTAGCCCTCCTTAAGGCGGATTCACGACCTTGCGTGAAGTTCACGCAATGCAGTGCAGTGCTGCTGCTGCAGCCATTCAGCCAATCACGAACGACTTGCGTGAAGAAACGTGCAGCGCTGCAAAGTTTGGTCCAACTCCAAACTTTGCAGCATGCAGTGAAAATAACGCAAAACACTGCCTCCTAAATTCACCCTGAAATTTTCGTATCCTAGTGGCTTATTGATCAGCTGTCCATCTTTGATGCATCTTTGCAGCTGTCAGATTAAAAACTTGGATGTAGGGCCTACAAACAAATTGGTTATTTTCTGTTGACAGTGAATTATTCAGCTCGGCTATGGCCTACGAATTGAATTTTTAAAGTTAGCCATGCCGGTTGTTAGGCTGGAGATTCGGAGACGTGCAAATAACAACAGAAGACATATACTTTTACAACTTCTGTACATCAATAATGTGAGGAGAATGTTGCTATTATCAAGCGCTAAAAGGTCAGATTAAAGATTAAAAACTGGATATAAAAAATAAACGAGAAGAGAGCATGGGAACTTCTATAATCTCATTCCAACAATGAGATTCCACTGCAAGTCGGCTGCAACGTTGCTGCAACGTCGTGAACTACTACAACAAATTTCACGTTTCACGCATTGCAGCAGCAGCACTGCACTGCATTGCGTGAACATCACGCAAGGTCGTGAATCCGCCTTTAGTGGCTGTTCGCGGAAACCTATTGCTAATTGGGGTCATATCACGTCAAGTCAACACAGTAAAGTACCAAAAAAAACTTACCACCTTCGATTTTGACTAAAGTTGGAAAATCTCCTCAAAAACATAAATAAAAAATATATTTTGAATTTTATCAAAATATCTGTTACGGTTTTTTATTTACGGGCAACTCAAAAACAAAAAGGGCGTGTCGCCCACTTTCTTAAAATTTGTATCTTTGGTACCGTTCATCGTAAAGAGCTAATTCTTTTTTTAAATTAAAGGTTTTGGTTGGAATTCTTCAAAACTAATATTCCATGCAATAATAAAACATGTATAAGTAAGATATAAGGGAAATAAGTTTTCAAATTTGGATTCCCCCCTTTCGGGTTTTTTAATTTTTTTTTTAAATTGAAAACATAAAATTGTTTTTATGTTTTCTAAATACCCAAAAGTTTCATTGTGGGATGGCAATGGGATTAGAAGCTTTGATGGGGTCACAGTACTAATGTGTGTCAATCATGTTATTTTATCTGGATAAGTGTTCTAATCTTCATTATTTTGAATTTTCCGCCATTTCCGCCAGGCTACCAGCCAATAGTAGGATAGACGTTACACATTAGTACTGTGACCCCATCAAAGCTTCTAATCCCATTGCCATCCCACAATGAAACTTTTCAGGTATTTAGAAAACATAAAAACAATTTTATGTTTTCAATGATCAAAGTCCAACTCGCTACCTTCCCGTGGTTTGGCCTGTGAGTAGGGGAGTAGTGTATTCCCCAAAACTAAGGGCAAACTTTGGCCGGTTGGGGTGCGTGTTGCAGAGCGAGCTCTCGCGCAACTTTTTATCACACCTTTCTTCATTCACACAGCCTTACTCATATTTATTTTCTTCTTTCACTTTTTTCTTCTCCATACTTGCCGGCCCTCTCTGCAACGAGCACTCCTCCGTTCCCACCCAGTTTAACCTATCCTATCCAACATCCTCACTCCTTCTCATTAACCCCCGTGTCTTCCCTTACGTTCCTCCCTTTTTAGAGAAGAAAACATGGTGGTAATCCACAATTATGAAAAAAGAATATTTGGAAGATTCCAATACACTTGACATGGGCACTGATAACTCTACTGTTGAGTGCCCTAAAACAACATTAACTAACTAACTAACTAAAAAAAAATTTAAAAAACCCGAAAGAGGGGAATCCAAATTTGAAAACTTATTTCCCTTTTCTTATACCTTACTCATACATGTTATATTATTACATGGAATATTGGTTTTGAAGAATTCCAACCAAAACCTTTACTTTAAAAATATTTACGATGAACGGTACCAACAATATGTACAAATTTTAAGAAAGTTGGCGACACGCCCTTTTTTGAGTTTTTGAGTTGCCCGTAAATCAAAAACCGTAACAGATATTTCGAAAAAAATTAAAATATATTTTTTGTTTGTGTTTTTGAGGAGAATCTCCAACTTTGGTCAAAATCGGTGGGGGTAAGGGAAATGACTGTGTTGATTTGACATGGAATGACCCATTGACGGCCACCATTTAATGGGCATTTACATGTGTTTCCCTTTATCTGTCAAATCAGCTGTGCGCCCGAGCTTACACAATGGCCGTGTAGGCCCTACTCAATTTGGGTACGGTATTTACAGCTATTCAAGACTTCAAGTGATCCAGACCTCTTTAGACCATTGCAATATTATGTAAGCTTAATTTTTAGTCAACCATTTCTGTATTATTCAACCAATATCAATGTGTTTTGTAACTTTTCGAGGCTAGAATAGCCTATTATAAAACTCATATTTTAGAGACTTACTGGGAAAATATTCGGTAAACACAGCTGTAAAATTATGCATTAGTCCTTTTAAAATGCTATATGTGAGGATAAACTCACAACTTGACTTTTAACAAGGAAAAGATCATTTGACATTTTCCTTTGCCTTACAATGGCCGCTGTCGGCCGGTTGCAAAGGTACAGCAGCGCTGATGCGTCATCTAGATTTACTATCACTATTCCAACATCTTTGGTTATATGAATAGTCTACAACCAATGTAGTGGTCAAAACTCCAATATTTATTGCTAGCTGGTCACTTTGGAGTAGTGGTGAGCAAGAGATACTTCTATGCTAAAGGTTGCGGGTTCAAATCTCATTCAATTTTTTTGCAATTTTTGACTCAGTATTTCTCTCCCGTTTTACTGGATGTTTTACAGAAATTGTAGTTGAAATATTTATTTTCTGATACAAAAAGGGTTGATATTTGCAGCACATCCAGAGGAGCCACAACTTAACCGACCATTTAGCTACCATCTTGCGGATGCAACTATCTTTGTGCATATAGTACTTTTTATAGCCCTATAATTTAACATTGGATTTGCCCAAGCCCCCCATTTTTAACGAGACGCAACTTTGAGCTGGTAAATCTTTGTATAAAAAGCTTGTGGGGCTCGTTGGTCTTGTGGTTAGCTTCTCTGCTTCCAATGCAGAAGGTCCAGGGTTCGATTCCCGCTAAAGTCAGAAGTTTTTTAACTTCTGATTTGGACTTATGTCCATCAGTTCTTGTATTTATTTATTTATTTATTTATTTATTTATTTATTTATTGGATAAGCGTAGCGAGCGAAGTGAAGACTTCAATTTGACTTTCTGTTTATTTTGTTTGTTTTTCACTTACGTTACCCCAAGAAAAATAGCTCTGGTGTTTTGTTTTTTGTTAGTTTTTCTGTCTGTTTGTTCGCTCTCTACCGGGCAAACGGCATATGCGATCTTGATGAAAATTTGAGGGGACCTTCGTTTTCTCTGAACTTAGAGGTGTATTGTTTTTGGGTACAATCGAAGAAATATTTCTCGTGAATATCGTACTTTTACGAATTTTTTCGATTTTTAGTGCGATATTTTCGTCACATTTGGGCCCATTCTGACCAAACAGGCGGGGCTACAACGTTCATATTTCACATGGACATTAAGATTATGAAGATGCAGTACCTTTTGAAAGCAAAATTTGAAAAAGTTAGCTAGAATCTATAGAAATAAAGGTTTTATTAATATGAGTTTTTTTATTTTTAGTGCGATATTTTCGTCATATTTCGGCCGATTCTGACCAAACGGGTGGGGATACAACAATCATATTTCACATGGACATTAGGGTAATGGTTATGTGTTGCTTTATGAAAGAAAAAGTTGAAAAAGTAAGCCAGAATCTATAGAAATAAAGCTTTTAATATAAGTTTTTTGATTTTTTGTGCGATATTTTCGTGCCATTTGGGCCAATGCTGACCAAAAGGGTGGGGCTACAACGTTCATATTTCACAAAGACATTAAGGTTATGGTGATGTAGTACCTTTTGAAAGAAAAAGTTGAAAAAGTTATCCAGAAAGCATAGAAGTAAAGGTTTTAATATAAGTTTTTTGAGGAATATAATAACTAGGGCTAGGATTCTTATGTATTTAAATATTTTTATAAAGTTCTCTAAACCTATGCCCATGATCAATTCTTCACAAATTGTTTGATTGTGATCTCAAATATATGGTTTTTTAATCAAATATTTTTGCATATTTTGTTATATTTGGTTAATAAATACATATTTTACACAAAAAATCCACTATTCTTTACTTTAATATAATCAAGAACACTGTTAATTTACTTTCCAAACCATTTTCAAAATTGCATAAACTAAACTCGGTGCTGTTAAAAATATTGAGTACAAAAAACTTGTTCAAATAAGTGCTATTCTAAAAGGTGATGGACACTAGCCCAACGAGGAAGATTTTTCGTTGTCTGATATTGAGAATTTTAAGTTGCACCCATTACATCCTGTGACGTAGAGCCAAGTTTTTCGCAATACAAAAATGTGCTCGCCGAAAACGACATTCAATTAATATGAACATTTGAAAATGTGTGATGTGGTACACTGCAACGGGGTATATAAAGACACAATTAGTCCAAGGTGGTATTAAAAGTGACAATGTTACAAACTGTTACAATATGTTCAGCAACAATAAAATTGTTTTAGTACCAACGTATTTTTTTTCTTTCTGGTATTATATTGCAACATGATTGATTATTTATGCTCATATTGTGCTGGGAAGACTGATGGTACGTAAACAATATTTTTGAACACATTATTTTGTATTTTTAAACAAATATTTTTGTATTTTAAGCACATAATCTTATGTTTTAAAGCAAATATGAAATACATATTTGGACGTTTTTAAACACATAAAAATCCGAGCCCTAATAATAACAATTAACAAGTAACAATAGAAACTTGACAACAATCACCTACAATGCGTTCAAAAAGCACTTGATAAGTAAAGAGATCCCACGCAAACTAAAAACTTACAAAAAAGCTCATCCATCAACGCGACGGGACTTTAGCGTTTTCCTAGTTTATTTATTTAAGTAAGCCTTATACAGTGTTCACTCATATGCACCTCATATAGACATGCGAGATATTAGATATTAGATATTTGTAGACGGTGACTTTGGAGCGGTCCTAGCTACGAGGCACATAATAAATTCAAGGTTGTTCTGAATCGGCCTTGTTGATTCTGGCGTTAATCCGCGGGCGTTTGCACTGTCCAGTGTCCATACCACTGATTGCTATATTTCCCATTAAAAAATATCGATCTTTAGTTGGTTACCGCTCCCTCGTCGATTGCGTCAGGGCTTCCAGGATTGGCTTGGTCGCTTTGGTTTACTGTCCCCCACTGAAAATCAGTTTTAAATTATAATATGACTGAGTAGGTAGACTCTAAATAAATTTATAAAAATTATTTAATTTATACTTATTATGGTAATAAATTGATAAAACTAAAAACAATGAACTTGGTTTCAGATTATCATTGTGCTGCAAGACTGCGCAGGTCTCTGGTCTCTGCAGGTACAGCATACAAGATGTTTGAATTTGATGCTATTTCAATAACTTGGTAGTCCTATTCAATTTTCAATTGTCCTAGAGGCAATGATTCATATTTTTATACTCTATACTTTTAGCATTAACTACAAATTTAGTAAAATAGGAATCAAGATTTATAAACATGTTATTTTCATCAATGTTTGCACCTATATGTTTTGGCTGCATTTAAAACAATTTTTATTTTTGAATGCTATGAAGACTTATGAATGCTTTTATTTGCAAGATAACCTTCATTTTTAAAACAATGTTATATATATTATTGTATTTAGCAAAATAAGACATTTTGTTAGAAAAAACTTTGTCATTCGAAACATCTTTTTTTTAACTGAGCTCTGCATTTCCAATCGGGGATGTAGGTATGCACTATGCATATATACTAGTGATGCTTAATCGAATAATCGGTATCGGTGTCATTTTTACGATATCGTATCGCAACATCAAATCAAATTCAATATCACAAATTTTCAATTTATGCCCAAAAGTTTCAATGTTTCTTTTTCGCAGTGATTTGAAACCTACTCGATCGAGATTGGGAGTCTTATTTTTTATTTTTTTTTATGGAATGATGGGTTATCAATTCATAGAGATTTCAAGTGAATACACTTCTAAGATGTTTTTATGCCTCATCACTATCAGTCATCATAAAAAATGCAGAAACTTTAGCACGTTAATACCATGAGTTTGGCGGAATAAATTCATCTGCATAGTGCCGATATAATAATTGTTACTGCTGTCGGTCTCAACTGAAGTCTCGTGGCAGTGAACTTCATGAGAAGAGAGAGCAAGGTTGGTGGGCGAGTGGGCAGGTATTGACTTTGCTTCAAGACACGACCTAGCGCTCAAGTCATCGAGGGGCATTCTTAGTTCTTTGACGACGGTATCGGCTGGTGATGGTTATCGTAGGAGGGGAGTGGGAGGATGGGAAAAGCATTTTTTTTAACTGCAGAAACAGTTTAGGCTACTGTTTTAATGTTGAATATGTCTGATATGATTTGGGGTCAGGGATATCGTTATTGGCTTAATATTTCCGCGGTTACAAGATTTAGAGATTGTCAATTCTATGAAATATCTTAGATTAGATTACAATTAATTTTACCAACATGGTAGTGGTATGGCCCTCATATTGCTCTCATAGAATATGGTAGGCGTCACTAGTATATACTATACATAGTTTATTCTCAGATCCTGGTACACTATGCAGAATAATGCACAGCCTTGGTTGCATTTTATTAGGTACCATGCATTTTTCATTCGTTTACACACTTATGTTTTTATGGTTTATTTAATTGATGTGTTTTTTGCATTATTTGTGTTATGCTACGTAAATACATTTTTTCAAGAAATTTGTGCTACAAAGTGCTATTTTAATTTAACTCTTATCGTATAAGTTATTTGATTTCTAATGTTTAATGCTAAATATCATTGCCTCTGGTTACAAGAACCACAATGTGGACTTGCAAATTGCAATACTTTATCTCTGCTATGAGTGAGTTGATGTCATAATATACTGAGCACAAAAACACAAGTATGGATTACTTTGGGTGAAAAAATGTACTGTTAATAGAAGTGCCCTGATTGTTTTATTTTTTTACTAAAGTACGAAAGGTCTATTTTTAGTTTTTACTTTTTACACACTTTTCTTTTGTCATAACTATATACATAGGCCTAAATATAAATACCATATTTACCTGATGGCAAGCCTACCATTTGGGAAGATTTTAGCTGTTAAAAAGCACTTTGGCTTAGGTAGTATGGATGAAAACTTATGGGTATATTTAAATGCTATAGCTCTTTTGTGCTAGTTGAATTTTTAATTAGGGGTCAGCTTGCAATCAAGCAAATATGGTAGGTATTTTGTATTAAATAATAATTAATAATATATTAATTTATGTACTTAAATGTACATTGTTCCCCACCTCTGACTATCCACCCATTCAAATAAACACTGTAGTATTTAGAAAACTTTATATTTTTTATTTCAGATTGCCAAGACAGTGTAAAGTGTACTTGAGCAGTTAGGTACTCTACTAGGCAATGCACAACCTAAACCACATTTAAAGCAAATGTAATTTCCCTTGCGGAATCTCAAGCAGTTTAGTAGATTACTTTATTTCTCAGTTACTATGTATAAGGTTTATTTTTTACGTTCAAGTACACTATACTATCATCTCATGTCATACATACACAAACTGTCAAACACACACTTGGACTCCAAAAAAAGGTTAAAATGCAAGTGTTCTAACTACACTTCCGAATTTTGGTGTCATGTTGAGTTACTTTTATTATTTTGGTGTTTCCCAACAATCAATTTTGACATGCAAAGTCAAAAGTGTTTTTGATTACTATCTTAATACACACACACATCAATTTTCAACATTAGTGATAGAACACAGTCTTGCATTCTGATGAATTTTGAAAAATCCAAAATCTTCATTGTTGTAATTTGGAGATATTAGAACACTTGCATTCTAAGGGGATTCAGATCTCTAATGCAACTACAATTCAGAAGTCAAATAGTTACCGTCTCGGTGGCTTAGTTGGCTAAGCCGGGCGCCTAACTGGAATGTGGGAGACTGGTTCGGACCCCGATCGGGATGGATTTTTTTAACTTCTGAATTGTATTAAATATTAAACATTTAATGTTAATCATTATTTATTATATTTGTTTAAATCTTAGGGTAAGATATTATTAAAGATTTTTTTAAATTTAACATTTAAAAAAAAATTGACACTATTATTATTATGCTATTGGCATATTAAAACAAATATTGAATTTTAATACATTTTAGTTTAAAAAGATGATGTTTTTAACTATCATCAATGTCACGTGATGATCCCCCATGATTGGCTGTTGAATTGATGAAACCAATATGGCAGAGTCCAGCATCACTACTATTTTATTTCATTGTGGTCGAGAGCATTCTTCAATTATGTTTTCTTCTCTAAAGTTGTCTCTTTCTGTTGCAATGTCTTAAAAAGCAGACGGCCTACTAGAACTAGATGTGTTTTAACAATGTTTTCCCAAATTCTGTTGAGATTTTCATAATTTGACCACGTTAAAACAAGACAAGAAAAGATTGTGTAGACCTATGTTATTTCTTATTATGTATTTCTCATTCAAAAGTCAAAAGCATTTTTAAAATGCCCAACTCAGGCAATTCTTAAGCGGGACTTCTCGCCCACTGATTCCCTAAACTCAGTTCCGCTCGTTGCTTGTGATAGCTTGTTAAATTTTCAAGGGAGGGGAGAAATAAGATGCTCACTGTTTTTTCATTGCAATGTGCCATATGCCATACAGGTGGTTTTGCATATTTACTAACCGATTACGATCCAAGTTAATAATAATAAGTTGTCTTTATTTCTCAAGGAAAATGGCAAATGTTAAGCCTGAGGCTTCTCTTACATTAACTGGCTTATAAATAGTACAAGAAGTTTTGCAACCTTAGCCTGTGAGATACATATAAATTTAATTTTTACATTTTTGTTAAAGTGCTTGCTTCCGTTATGAATCTACTTTATGAAAATTCAAACATGCTTAGTGACATACTGGTAGTGTGAGATAGGATCAACAGCTTACCTTTGAAAAGTGATGGTGGCTGCGAATTTCTTGATAAATAAGACACATGCTGTACATCGAACTGAAGGAGTGTTGCTGGTGCACTATTAATATTTTGAAAACTCTGAGCCAGCTATGATAAATTGTAGATTTGTAACCTAAGAGTTTTTATGAAAGAATATTCTATGATCTGATTATGTCTTTGTCAAACAAGTATTGACCTATAATATATTTTTGTTAAACAATAAATAAAACAATATGTGATCTTAATTGCAGTCAATGATTCAATGTGTTTTAGCACGTCCTCCTATTGAGGGTCAAAAAAAATTATACTTGTACGCTGTATTCATCATCATTATCCATCACCGCTTCCTACTTCTGGCAGGGTCAGCTTGGGTTTCATAACCAAATTTTTCCACTTCTTTCTATCCTCCCACAATCATGTCTCGGTTACTACCCTGTATTATATTGGGAAATGTATATGTATAGACGTACCAACGCCACTGTGGCCAGCTTCATTACGCGCCCGTGCCTCCGGGCCATGTTTATTTATTATTTATTTATTTATTTATTTATACCTTGCAAATATGTATTATACATGGTGGCAAGTAGGCTACTTTACATTTTTATCTTAACTTAACAATTTTTTTTTAAATTAACAATTAATTACAATATCAAAAGTCAGAACTTCACATCATAAATGTGATATCTAACTCTTCCAAACATCCTTAACATTTTTATCTTAACTTAACTTAACAATTTTTTTAATTAACATTTAATAACAATGTCAAAAATAACAAACGTTGACATCATAAATATTATTCTTTATCTACTTCCTCCAAACATCTTCTGAAACTTTTCACTTTGGATTCCTCAACAGCTGCAGCTGGCAATTTATTCCATTCCACAATTGTTCTGTTGAGAAATGACCACCTTCCAACATCCTTCTTTTTTCCACTGCATTCCAACTTACAGTTATGGTCTTTCCTCCCTTTGTAAAATCCTTCTCTGTTTTAGAGGCATTTCGTTGATACGGATACCGTACTGGCTCGGTTCTTGCCGGCAGCCAGAGCAACCCATCTCCTAAATAAGCTTCCACCTTACAGACAGAGAATCAATATGACCTCGCCGCACACACCTTTGCACTCGCGGAGTCATGGTACATGAGTATACGCTCTTATCACCTGCTTTCAAGTCAACTTAGACTTGTTTGTTTGGCCTTGCCTTTTGTGTTGTTGGTAGATCTAGGTATGTGCCTCCCATTTTTTACGAGATGTGAAAAAGGATCCCAGCTAAGCTGGCACTATCCGAGAAAACACTGCACTATCGCCCACTCAATATGACCACAGAGTAGGCAACAAATAATAAATAAATTGTATTTAGAGTCTACCCACTCAGTTATATAACTGATTTTCAGTGGGGAACAGTAAATCAAAGCGACCAAGCCAACCCTGTAGGCCTTGACGCAATCGACGAGTGAGCGATAACCAACCAAAGATCAATATTTTTAATAGGAAATATAGCAATCAGTGGTATGGACAGTGCGAACACCCGCGGATCAACGCCAGAATCAACAAAGCCGATTCAGAACAACTCTGAATTTATTATGTGCTTCGTTGCTAGGACGGCTCCAAAGTCACCGTTTACAAACTCCTAAGACAAGAACTGATGGACTTAAGTCCAAATCAAAAAAGGGAAAAACTTCTGACTTTGGCGGGAATCGTACCCTGGACCTTCTGCATTGGAAGCAGATACGCTAACCACAAGACCAACGAGCCACACAAAATAATAAATTACAGCGTAGGCCTACTCTAAATCTGCTTGTGAAGAACACATTAGGTATTATAAAATCAAAACATGTGTAAATAGTCTGATCTGATGTCCCTAAACATTGACATAAGTTCAAGTTCAAGTTCACCAATTTTTTTATTTGCATGTTGTTAGTTAATTACAGATTTAAACAATACATGATACATCAAGAAAAACAGCAAAGCCCACAAAGTTTTTTGAAAACTTGAACGTGGGCAGTTATATACATATAATACATAAAAGGACAAGATGGTGAAAGATGAAAGAATTAATTAATGCAAATTTACAAAACATAGTTTAGATGATGCAGTGTGCACTACAATAGCCATTCTACAACATTTTGTTAAAATTCTAACACTGGCATAAATTAAAATAAACAAACTAAATTTGAAATAATGTAAGAATCTCTTATATTTTATATGCGCCAACTAACTATTTGTGTGATCTAATAGCTAATTGTTTCGAAATCACTTGGTACGGTACATTATAGGGTTGCTCGTTCGTACACACTTTTGTGAAACGAGCCATTTTGGTCCGTTCGTTCGCTTCAGTGTTAAAACCTCCTTCCCCTCAAACTCCATGGTCAAACAATAGCCAAAAAGAGGTATGAATAGAGGTCCGGCCTTTGGTATCCAACTGGCCCTAGCTATGGACCGGGTATGCAGACCTGTGGAATATATACGATCAATGACGTACATAAGCTTTAGCAAAGCGCTAATGACAACTGAATGACAGCCAAGCCCAAATAAATTTAAAAACAAAACGCTATAATGTCAAAGAAAGCACTCGCCTCTGGACCCATTATTCAGTATACTTTTTAAGGACAAAATACCCGTTAATGGGTATAAATCAACAATGAAAGTCCACTATTGCATTTATGAACACTCGGAAATTGTGTTTTTTAAAGCAATGCGCGGTATGATTTATAGATTTCGATTTCGACTAATCGAAATAAAGTCAAAGTATGCGAGTGTGACAAGCAGTGAAAAATGGACGCCAAGTTATTAGTAATGGACGTGTTTATTTCATATGTTTTGTTACTTCAAACCTATTTTTCTTAGTGAACTTCATTGAGTTGTTGCTTTACGTTAATATTATTTAATTTGGTAATGGTTGTTTATGACAATGAAGGATAGAATGCCTCCATTTAGACGTAAGAAGTCAAAGTCTTTCCCAGTGAAAGTTTGCACTTTGGATGCAGAGCTTGAATTCAACTTGGAGGTTAGTCATACATTCCACAGGTAATTGCATATTGTTTACTATTCATTAAACGGAAACCACTAAATTCTTGCTTTATTTTCATCACAGTGGCGAGCAACAGGGAGGGATCTATTCGACTTGGTTTGTCGCACAATAGGACTGAGAGAAACTTGGTACTTTGGACTTCAGTATGAAGATTCCAAAGGATTCATTTCCTGGCTCAAACTGGACAAGAAAGGTAGGCCTAGGCCTAGGTAGACCTAGGCTAGATGTAGCTTATTTACCTACATACCTAAGGTGCACTTCAAACGTCTTCTACATATTGAGCCTCGAGTACCCCTAGGGCCTAGGGGCTAGGCCTTCTTTGGGTCTCGGATCATTTTAAACCACATAACAATTGCTTCCGGTTGCAAATGAGCCTGTCCGCCCGATGGCAACCACTCACTCCCCCCATATCTAATAACTGCCCTCCCCCAAACGTTATATAAATTTCGACAGACCTACTACTAGCTACAACATCCCCAGACAAGTCATTCCACTCCCGAACAGTCCTTTCCAAGAAACCATAATGGACCAAATCTGTTCTTACCTTACAAGTACATTGTGCTGAAACTTCTATGGATTATCCCCCCTATGCCCTACCTCTGTAAAGTCCATCCTGCAGCCTATCACAGATGCTCCCCCGGCCCTTATTTCCCCTTACCACCCTATATGTTGACGAATACTTTCGTGGCTGGACATTATGTTAACTTATTTTTAGAAATAATAGTGTTTTTCGGTTTACGCCACTCCTTGAGTTTAATTGCTACTCAACGTTATATAGGCCTATATATATATATATATATGTTAGTACTTTAGACAGAAATTAAAAAAGTGACTACACCGATGAATATATTGCACAACCTACCCCTCTCAAACATGGCAATGACACTTTCATAGACCCTCTCCATATTACCCTTATCATCTTCTCCCACCTCTACTGCCTAACGGTCTTCGTAACCACTTGCTGCCTTACCTTGAACCTTCTCTACCTCCAAAACCTCTCCCAATCTATATGGATCCCATGCTGCCACCCCATACTCCAGGACAGGTCTAACCTGTATCCTCCCCCCCTATACCATACTCACAATCTTAAACCCCCGACTGGCCCCTTTTCAATTTCTAATAGGCCTAACCAGGCCCACCTTAACAACTTCTTGCACCTGCTGCCACCAACCCTAATCAACTGTCAACGTTACACTCCCAACAGTGCTATATGCCATCACCAACAGTGCTTAGTGCGATACCATAGTGTAATGTAGGCCTAAGTCCCCTCGATCCAACGTACGATAGGCTACACTCCATACCAGGGTTCCTGATTTTTTTAATGTTTGTTAGCCTATTTTTAAAAAAAATAATAATTTAAATCAGATTATTTACATTTTTTAAAATTCCCTTTGAATTGGTAGGTAAAAATGTCGCACTTTCTTTCATCTTTTCTGTTTCACTAGGACTAGGTAGTTAGGCCTAGGCCTACTGCATAAATAAAATAGTCCAAAACAAACCAATTAATGTGGCATAATGACAAATAAATTAGTAATGGGTAGGCTAAGTGACACCACCACATTTTTCTTAGTTTTAATATTATGGGCAGAATATTTTAATGTTTTAATTGGCAAGCTTAAGAACAATTCATATCAGCAAGATGTGACCCATGATTAGACTTTCAAATAAAACGTGCAACTTTATTGACCAGTGACCACAATCCACAAATCACACAAAGGGACTGGTCGTTGTTTCTTTAAATTATTTAAAAGCAAACTCGTCCCCAATATGCATAGAACTTAGCAGCATGCATATAGGCTAGGTAGGCCTAGTCAATTTTGAATTTGTGTTGAGTAGGATAGAATATGTCCCTAAAACAATGTTGTGGTTAGTCTAGCACTGTAGGCCACCTTGGCAAGATGTCAATGAGCTAACTATACATTTAGCACATTTTGTAATCTTTGATTTAAATCAATGATTTTTTAAGTATAAATCAACTGGGTATAAGGGTAGTTTGACGGAAATGTTATTTTGTATTAAATTTATGATTTTCCTTTTTCTTCCTGAATATTATTATGTATTTTCTTGGTTTTCGGCCGCGGAAAGTAGTTTCTGGACTTAATTAATCACTTTTAGTTTGCTTGAATCAGTCGTTTTGGTACTAGTTCAGTTGGTGCGGTCCAACTTTTCAACACTGTTTTTTTTTTCAAAGAAAACAATAAAAACACAAGTCCAAATTAGAAATAAATGAAGAACTCATTAATAACGATTTAATTTTACTAATCACTCTGAAAATATACCAATTATATAGAATAATGAGCTTGAACACAGATTGAACACAAACACTCGCTCATTTCACTGTCATTTGGTCGCCATGTTTGCTGTTTACGTCTTGATTTTACTTAGGGCCTACTAGGCCTACCAACCTTTTTCACTTAAATACTTCACCTACAAAGATTTTAACGTCGCTATTTTAATTATAAATTACATTCACCACAAAGGGACTTTCGTTTAAAATAGCGACGTTAAAGGTTTTGAAGTTTTTTTTGTTACTATAACAGCAAAAACGTGATGATTCTCTTTTGGATTTTTGTTATTATGTTCTTGTAAGGTTATTTGCAGTGAGCAGAACATCTCAGCAGGTAGGCCTAAGCCTAGGCCGTGTCACTCCTCGCTATGTTTTTTCATGTTTTTTTTGGTAAATTGTCGGTAAAAGTGGGTTTCCGCGTGTTTATTTTTAATTTACTAGTGATTTTGCATGGTTTTGAACAACAACAAAGAAAATTGGTGCAAAATTAGCCATTCCGTCATACTACCCTTTTTCCAATCAACTGATTTAATTAAACCATAAAATCAATTTTACTCTGCTCCATACATTTAACTTTAAGCCTTAATCTAAGCCCTACCTTAACACCTTCACTGCCACATAAAGTAGGACTAACCATCTGTTCTGTGCCAAGCAGGGAATGAGCATACTTTTGTGTGTTAAATACTCATTACCGGTAATTTACCTGTTGTCTGCCATACACGAGTTTTCTCGTTTTAAAATTACCGCTCTAAAACGCCATACACGAGTTAACTCGTTTAGCGCCGAACACTTTGAATGTAGCGCGCTATCTCTTGGAGATATGGTATGTGGAACTATTACGAGGGTGGTGTTTAAACGAGTTAACTCGTATATGGCGATTTTAAGTGCGAATTTTAAAACGAGAAAACTCGTTCAGGGCAGCGAAGGTGTTAAGCAACGAGTCATACATAATCTAATGTTACTTAATAACTTTTAGTCCAGGACCAAGGAATCTCGCAACAGCCAACAACTCCGTTCATGTTCCTTGGAAAACTTTATCCGGAAGATGTTGCAGAGGAGTTGGTTCAAGAGGTGACACAACATCTGTTCTTTCTTCAAGTTAAACAAGCTATCTTGTCCATGGATATCTACTGTCCACCGGAAGCTTCGGTTCTCCTAGCGTCATATGCCGTTCAAGCAAAGGTAGGTTCTGGCCAGGTCTCAGGTGTGACAAGTCTGCAAAACTAAAGATTTCTCTGTTTTTACTTTTTTATTTGTATCTTGAGGGAAATTTTTACTGGTTACTCAGTTAGCATTGCATTGACTTAGAGTTAGACCTACACTGGCCAACCTCACCTAGGAACTTCTTTCTCATTTGCATAATTTGGCCTAGGGCCTATGGCATGAGCTTCTTAGTAAGCTTAGCCTAGACCTAGGTAGTGGCCTACTACCGGTACCTAGGCCTAGCGTGTGGCCGAGTTTTTTGTTATATAGGCCTAGGGCTTAATGGCTCCTTTGTAGTTTTGTATGCCATTTTTTATTTTTTTTTAATGAGCTGAGCTTAAATTTTTTTGGTACATTACAAATTCCATGCTACATACTGTTCAATAAAATTAATTTCTTCGTGTTCTTCTTTTTATCAGTATGGTGACTATGATGACGTAACCTATAAACCAGGAATGTTGGCTAGTGAAGATTTGCTTCCGCAAAGGGTGATCGACCAATATCAGATGACTCCTGAAATGTGGGAGGAGCGGATCAAGATCTGGTACGCAGATCATAGAGGAATGTCAAGGGATGAAGCTGAAATGGAATATTTAAAGATAGCTCAAGATCTAGAAATGTATGGAGTAAATTATTTTCCAATCAATGTAAGTATGTCTACCTAACTTCAGTTGGCACTGCACCTAGATCTATGACAATGAATGCCACCTGTTTCAAGTACTAATATCTTATCAAACAACAATAAAACTGGAGAGGTAGGCATAGCGCATAGGTCTACCTAGTTCCTGGAGGGGCAAATTGCCAGCCTGTTACTTGGATTGGAGAAGAGAGGACAGGTGAAGGTTCTAGATGTTCTTCTAGATTGTTGCTTGTCTATCCTATTATTGGCGGGCCAACATCTGGCTATCCTTTGTACTTAAAATTAATTTAATGTTTTTACTCTTACAGAACAAAAAAGATACTGAACTATGGCTGGGTGTAACTGCATTGGGCTTAAATATTTATGAAAAAGAAAACAAACTTACCCCAAAAACGACTTTCACATGGTCAGAGATTCGACATATCAGTTTCGATGACAAAAAGTTCATTATTAAACCAGTGGAAAAGTCATCCCCAAACTTTGTGTTCTTCTCCCAAAAAGTACGTATGAACAAGCTCATACTGGACCTTTGTATCGGCAACCACGACTTATTCATGCGACGGCGTAAGCCCGATTCGATGGAAGTCCAGCAAATGAAAGCTCAAGCAAAGGAGGAGAAATCTCGTCGACAGATCGAACGGAACAAACTCGCACGCGAGAAGCAGCTACGCGAGGCAGCGGAACGGGAAAAGGCGGCTATGGAACAGAGATTAATGCAATACCAAGAGGAGATTCGGTTGGCCAACGAAGCGTTGCGTCGCTCGGAAGAGACCGCAGACCTCCTTGCGGAGAAGTCTCGAGTGGCGGAAGAAGAAGCCATGCTTTTAAGTCAGAAGGCATCCGAGGCAGAGTCCGAAATCACCAGGCTGAGGCTCGGGGCGATGAAGACGGAAGAGGAGAAAGTTCATCTGGAACGGAAGACTCGAGAGGCAGAACTTTTGACGGCGCGGCTCGTTGACGAATCGGAAAGGAGAGCCGCCGAAGCCGATCGACTGAAGAACGAGCTACTTAGGGCGAGAGTGGCGGAGAAACAAGCCAAAGAAAAGTTGCTGGAGTTTTTATCCAGAAATGCCTATAATAATATTACGGTAAACAAACTTCAGTTGGGTGAATTCAATTACAATACATTTTAGTTTAGGGTAGGCCCGTTGGCTATTTGGACCTACCGTACCGACTTAAAATACCAGTTGGTACCTAGTTTACCACTGTTACCGCTGTTTACTTTGACCACTCAAATACAATTACTACTTCAGATTGTAACTCATGTGTGTTTATCAACTTTTAATTAACTAAAACATACAGCTAACTTTTAAGAGAGCCCAGTAGCTGAACATTTTGTTGCACCTAGAACGATACAAAACATTGCTGGTAGGCCTACTGGATTTAAGTAAATTAAATTGTATCATTCTAAGTATTAATAATTACTAATTACTACGGTCTAATTAAGTTTCTATATAAACACAAAATAGGCTACGTTTCAATGTAGAATTGTTTTGTGTTGTGATTTTCCATACCCCTCAAAACAACAATTTTATTCTTTGCATTTTTAAGGGAATAATTCTATATTTTGCCTTCATGTTCTTTCAGGCTGTTCCGGTCACTAACCTCTACTCCTCGAGCCAAGTTCTTCCCTCGGAGCTCCAGGCTGACTTACGATCGTTACAGCTGGACTCTGAACCTCTGCCGCCATAATGCCTCTACGTTCTCATGAGGTGACATGGAACGGTAGCCACACTCATTACCTATTACTTATAGTCGCATCTAATTTATCTATGGAGTCCAGTGACTTACGATTTAAGTCGGAACTCTGAACTAGTGGCGAACTACTCTTAGAATTAAAAGACGGTGACATGGAAAAGTGGCCACCATACCAATTAACTATATAGCGTATCTTAAATTATAATTTATTGGTAAAGTTGTTAATGCAAATTTTATATAACTGAGTGATAAGGTAGAGATCCCTAGCTCTAGGTTAAATTAAGAAAAGAGAGATAGCCGGTACCCCCAAAATGGCCAATCCAATACCAATTCTATTACCGATACCTGAAAAAAGCACTTGTAAGTTGTAATGCAAATATTTGTAGTGATATGAAATGTATGATACACTGCCTAGGGATGTGAAGCAAGCTAAAAATGCAGGTATCTTCAAAAGAACAATTGTGTTACATGGGTGAGAGATCATGATTTGTAACTCCTTTTTCAATACCTGTATGTCTTAGGTAGGTTTTATTTTGGATTTATAAAGTGTTCGTATGTTTTATTATATTTTTTCACATTTATAATTTAATGAATTTTCTGCGTAACTGGCTACCAAAACCTTTAAATAAATACTAAATACTAGCATAGTGTAGACTACGCCCTTAAGTCACTTTGGTGGTATGTATATTATTTAACATAATAATTGTGACTTGTCTGTTTGTAACATTGTAACATGTACTTTAATTGTAACTGGCTATCTAAACTAAATAAATAAAGACATTACATTATATTTCATCACTAGAATCACTTAATTCAACTATAGTGAGTAGGCCTAGTAAACCTATAGACTTGGTGGATTAGCCTATAACATGACTTGTAGACAGGAGATGTAGGTATCTTACTCCGAGGGTCTTTCTTCTAGTGCTCTACTGATTCTGGTACCGACTCTTACCGATCTGGAGAGAATTGGTATCAGATCGGCACATCTCTAATAAAAAACCCTTGAGACATCTCACACACACTAGTTCATTACTATTAGTAAATACTAAATAGGGTTGAGACTTGACTTTGATGTCGAAGCAAAATTGACTTTCGATTCAACATCAATTGAACATCTTTAAAAAAATAAAAAAATAAAGGAAAATCAATTTTGAAACCATGTAAAAAGTAAAAACCATATATTTTAGTTTAACTTTTTGCATCATTACATTACCTATTTGAATTTTTTCATTAACTAGGAAAACGCTTTAGTCCCGCCGCGTTGTTGGATGAGCGTAATTGGTGCATTGAGCTGCCATGTGTTACGTGGATTTTCTGTTGTTCCGTGAAAAAAATCATTACTTAGTCGAAGATTTTTTTTTAAATTAAATTAAATTAAATAAAAAATAAACTTAATTTTTTTAATTCATCGTAATTTTTAAAAAAGAAAAAAAATCGTAAAATTGCAATTTTCATAAGAAATAATTATTCGATTGCGCTCAAATTCAACACGACTATATTAATTCATGAAATTAAGGTTCTGTGAAAAAATCATTACAATAGGATAAAGCAGGGCTGCCACTGACATTTAAAAAAAATCCGTTGGAGGACATTAAAAATCCGCAAAAATCCGTGAAAAGTCTAAAAACGTTAATTTCATTGATCAAACTATGAAAATGGCTAAATGTTATGTTTATATTTGTTACCATCATAACCTAAAAGTTGCTAGGGCCTAGGCCTAGGCCTATGCACAGACGAGAATAAATGAGCCAGAAACGCCCGTGGTTGCTTTAATTAAGATTGCATAAAAATGTAAAATGTTACTTATTTACAGAAAATCTGTTTTAAATCTGACCTGGTTAAAAAATTCTTAGGCCTAGGCCTAGCCCCTAGCCCTAGCCGCCTAGGCTAGGCCCTAGGAATGTTGCATCACAATTTTGACCTAGGCCCATGTGTTGTGTTTATTAATAACATTGCAGTCTTGCAGAACTTGTTAATAACATTTTAATCATATACCAATTCTATTTTTCACGTTTATGATCACATAATCCAAACTTTATAAACAAAAACGAAAGAAAACAATTTTGTAGGCTCCAATCTTCATTGTTTGTTCATGGCTCCTCCCACTCCCAAAAGCAAGCAGAAGCAGTTCCTACAATGTCTAGGAGTCTAGGACTTGGCTCCGCCCTTGCTCCGCCCCCTATCGAAAGTCGAATCGATTATCCCCGCCTTCAAGGTTTACAATCGAAATTAGCCCGCGCAGATTCAAATATACGAAAATAAGCATAGAAAACGTACATAAACGAAATATCCGTAAATAAGACTAAAAATCCGTTTATCCGTTTTGCACCCTTAATATCCGTAAAAACGGATAAAATCCGTTAAAACGGCAGCCCTGGGATAAAGCATGTAGGTGTTATAAGTCAAAGAATGTTTTAAACTAGGAAAACGCTTAAGTCCCGCCGCGTTGTTGGATGAGCGTAATTGGTGCATTGAGCTGCCATGTGTTATGCGGATTTTCTGTGTTCTGTAGAAAAATAATTTAATTGAAGATTTTTTTAAATTAATTTAAATTAAATAAAAAAAACTCATTTTTAATTTTTTTAGTTAATCGTCGTTTAAAAAAGAAAAAATCGTAAAATTTTGATTTTAATTATTCGATTGTGCTCAGATTTCACACGAATATATTAATTCATAAAATTAAGGTTCTGTGAAAAAATCATTACAATCCGATCGGATAAATCATGTAGGTGTTATAAGTCAAAGAATTGTTTAAACAAAGAAAAAACCCGTAACTTTCGATTTTCTTGAGAAATAATTTTTCGATCGCGCTCAAATTTCACATGAGTACCTAATTCATAAAATTAAGGTTCTGTGAAAAAGCATTAAAATCGGACAAAGCATGTAGGTGTTATAAGTCGAAGAAATTTTCAAAAAATCGAAAAAAAATCGTAAAATTGCGATTTTCATGAGAAATAATTTTCCGATTGCGCTCAAAAACGTGGCAGTTCTTCGTTCAGAGATTTCGAAGGTCTCCATAAAATTCATTGCAATCGGATTATCGGTTTAGCCGGAATCGTGCTAACAAACAGACAAAAATACAAAAAAAAAAAAAACATTCCGGATTTTTTTCTCCAGTGTAGTGAAATGGAATCTTCGCTTCGCTCGCTACGCTCATCCAAAAAGAAAAAACCCGTAAAATTTCGATTTTCGTGAGAAATAATTTTTCGATTACGCTCAAATTTCACAAGAATATTTAAATTCATAAAATTAAGCTTCTGTGACAAAAATCATTACAAGTCGGATAAAGCATGTAGGTGTAATAAGTCGAAGAAATTTTTTAAAATCGAAAGAAAATCGTAAAATTGAGTTTTTTATAAAGAAAAAAATTCCTGATTGCGCTCAAAAACGTGTCGGTTCTAAGTTCAGAGTTTTCGAGGACCTATATAAAATTTCATCACAATCGGAGTATCGATTTAGCCGGAATCGTGATTAACAGACACACAAAAATACAAAAAAAAAAAAAACATTCGGATTTTTTTCTCTAGTGTAGTGAAATGGAATCTTCGCTTCGCTCGCTACGCTCATCCAAAAAAGGGACAAATTTTTAATAGGCCTCAAAAAAAAATTGATGTCAATTTTTTTTTTGATGTGATGTCGAAATTATTGGTTTGACATAGATTACGAATTAATAATCGAATCCCAACCCTACTTTATTAAAATATCCACCCATCTCTTACAAGTAATCACCGCCACCGTATTGTTCTGTTTCCTTGAACAGCTGTCGCTGGAGATTGAGAAGGAGCGCGTGGAATACTTGGAGAAGAGTAAACACCTACAAGACCAGCTACGCGACCTTCGAACAGAGATCGAAGTCCTGAAAGTTGGCGAGAAACAGAGCGAACTCGATCACTTACATGACGAGCAAGTCCGGCTTGGAGAGAACAAGTACTCAACGCTGCGCAAGGTGAGGACAAGACTGTGATCCGACTGAAATCCACTTCAGGGAATCAGCAAATTGCAACTAAACTATTTTTACAGTGAATTTTGTTATGTTAGTTAGTGTTACTGTTTTTGCTAAGGTTTTCATAAGTTTTTCGTGATGAAAGTATAGCACGTCCTACTATTTAGTTTATTTATACTTTTTAGTTAATTTGGGAAATTTTGATGATTTACTTCTTCTTTTCATATACGTAGTAGCCTACCTGCATTTTTGGCTTACTGGGCCATCACACATTTTCTGGTTTTCCAGTAGAGACAAGCTTCTTTTTCCTCATAGTTCATGCAAAGGACCAAGATGCCAAGAGCATCTATTTTGTCTTTAAAACTTGAACATCTCATCAGATGCTCTATGTTCTGTTCTTTGCTCCCACATACTAGATTGCAAGTAGGCCTACTGCTATTGCTATTGGTTATTCCTATCCATTGTACCGGTAGGTGCTTTCCAAGCAGATCATGTCCTGTTTGTTAGTCTAAACTGTGTAGTAGCTGTTCGTCTATTTCCATGATGTTTGAATGATTTACTTAATATTATTTTGTTTATCCTACGTTTGTTCGTGCCGAAATGTGCCTTCTAGGGTGAAAAATTATACCTAGCCATATGTCTACCGGTACCTCTTATGAACGTATAAAATGCTATTCTGGCTAGGTACTATTCTTGCAACTACGGCAATTTTAATATTATAAAGTTCTACTTTAAAACTATTTTCCTGAACCTAAAGTCATTTGTCTGCCTTCTGCATTGTGCAAGAAGAGTTTTATGGCAATCAACACTAGGCCTACATTGCCTTAGCTATGCTGTTGAACCTTTTCTTCTTGAGTCATCTCATTATTTAAATTGTGTCTTCTCTTCTTAGTTCAAGCAAGGTATCTACTTATTCATACAATTTGCTTGTCTTTGCAGGTGAAATCGGGCTCTACCAAAGCAAGAGTAGCATTCTTCGAAGAGTTATAAACAAGCTTAAAAGTTAGTCACTTATGCTGTCTCTTGTACACAAATAGCACGATCATAATTAAGAAAACGATACAACTTTGTACGGTAGTATGGTTACTTAAATGCAAAGACTAAATGCAGGGTTTAAACTTTAAAGCCAAGGAAGCGAGAACACAAAACTTCTTTGAATAGTTGTAGACTTCTATAGGTAGGGTAGGTACCATGTTCTTTTCCCGTTTTTTGGTCGAAAGCTCTCTTAAAAAGTTAAAATCGTCTATTTGCCATCATAATTATATCGTGAGTGAGAAAATGTAAGTTATTTAATTTTTATTGGTGATACTGATAAGTCTAGATGGTGTTCGTACCATATCCAATCAATATCAAGCATATAATTTAATATTTTATAATAGTTCTGAAGATGTTTGTCAGTTTTTATATTTTATGATAATTTTAGCATAATTACCGTATTATTAATTACCACCTACCGGGTATATAAATATATTAGGCAATTGTCATCCCCCTAATTATTTTTGTAGTATTTTTTGTTCTACATACCTACTAGATCTACCAACACCACAAATATTTCGCCAAAACGGTTTGACATGAATTAGCAGATGATTGAGCCTGAATGCGTGTACCGCGAGTGCTCGGTAGAGAAAAGTGGAGATGCGGGGCAGCGAGGTCATGTTGATTCCTGGCCCGAGCTGTTAGCTTATTAGGGCGATGTGTCCCTCACGGCTGCCGACAAGAACTGAGCTAACACTGCGCCCGTATCTACGGTACACACCTAAAAGCAAAACAGAATAAACTTGCATATGCGTAGGCACGCGCATATAATGGCACGGGCCACAGTGGTGTTGTATAAATCTATAAAAAAAAATATAATACAGTTTCTTTATTACGAGATGTTTTGTTCAATACCAATCAGCCAATCATATAGTTGCTACAAGTAGATCCTAAATATATTCAAACACTTAAAATATGCGTGCATAAAAAGTTAAAAGACTCCCCTTCATTAAAAAGCACGTGGAGAGAGAATGGCTATAAGGTGAAAGTCAAGTTTTATTGACTAATGGCAATGGAACACTAATACAAGAATCACCTACATACAATATCCCTGTTGACTGGTCACTAGCAAGATAAATTTGCAATGGTGCATTAATATTTAATTTAGCTGACAAAGAATGTCCATTTAGGTTATAGTACTTACCTTACAATTATAATTTGAGTATAATAATGCATTATTAATGCCACTTAATGAATATTAGTTTTTGAAAAGATCTTGAAAGTGGAGGGTTGACTCTAAATGCAAATTTTGTTTTGTTTTTATTGTACAAATGTTATCTTTTGTGTCTTGCAATCACCAGTCTAGGTTAGTGTTGCGAACTCTGAGAAGAAAATGATCAGGCCATGGCATAATGCTTTTTTGGGTCCATGAACATAATATTACCTACTTGTTAAAAACAGCAAGGACTGTTGAAGCAGCTCTTTTATTTTTATACAGCAGTTTTATGTTTTAGATAGCTTAAAATATTTTGAATTTTGATGTTCACAACATTTTTTGTTTTTACCAAATTTTTATATGTATTAGTCTAGCTAGTACCCTAAACGGTGGCAACTTCTGTTGGGAAAGAAATTCTTGTTAATGGGAATAACAAACCGTGTGAACAAGAATGAGAGAGTTGAACGAGATTCAAAACCACACACCTTGGTACAGTATATGACCAAAGTGGATGAGGTACTCTTAAACAATTGCATTTTTATTTGCTTTTTCAACCAGATTTGAGTTATCATTTTATCAACCATCTAACTGGGAAGATATCATGACTCATGAGAAATGTTGTCCAGACTTACAAAGATTTTACTCAAAGCAATTAAACATCACGGATTCATGGGCCTTTATTTCAATCACAGGTACACAGGGCTTGCAAATCGGCAAATCAGCACAGGGCATTTTGATCATGCAATGCATTGTTAATGGAGAAAAGTTATTTTTATTTTACTTTGCAATAATTAAAATTTAAAACATCAGGCCTTCATAACATACATTTCCTTTTGAATCAAGTCTTTGTGAATATATTTTCACTTCAATTAGGCCAAACGTCATGGTTTAGGTTGGATTATGCTGTTCACTTTCTCCAAATCGAAAATACTGACGATTTTCCTAATTACTATTAACTGCATCCGCGGAGCGTGGAGATCGTCGGACGAAGTATTGAATATTTTACGCGCCACGTAATTCGCGGCTTAAAATTACACCTTTATGTATAATTGAAGGATCTTTTGTTTGCATTATCCATCAGCCGACTTCAAGTTAGAACATTAAAGACTAATAGTAATAGCATTCATCAACTTGTGTTGGAAATAAATATTTACAGAATATTGAGATTTTCTGTACTACATAGTACATACATATATATTTATTTACATAAGGGTTTTCTGTTCAAGATATACAAATGAATATCTAATGCAGTAATCTAATGCTTAATGCACCACATATCTTTGTTGATCCCAGATCTTCCACATAATTTGTAATATAATAAGTGGAAAGACAAATTCCATAGTAAGTAGGCACGAATTTGGTATTAATTTTTGTATGTTTCAAGATTTGTTATTTAGTGTGGAGGTGGTATTTCTCAAATGTTGCTATGGGCTGGCCCATAATATTTTGATTTGAAATAACATGATTATCACTTATCCCAAAACTTGCACTTTTAACCCTTTTACTGCTGGTGAAAAAAATTGAAGAAATACCCTGTGTGTTACACAAAAATGGAGAGTTAAGACAAAAGTTAAATTCACAAATATAATTTTTTAACATTTTTTTCAGACATATTTTTTTTAAACTGATACCCAAGTATGAATTTTTTTTTTTCAAAATCATCAAATATCAAAATGTTTCAAGGCACTGATAACTCTACTGTTGAGTGCCTTAAAACAACACAACTAGTTCTTTCTAACACCAATTTTCAAAATTACGTTTTTTATTGGTTAGAGACTCAAAATAGATAGGCCTACCTTTCTTTGAATAAATCTCCAATTTCAAAATTTTAAAATTTTAAAATTTCTAAAATTTTCTCAAAGTAGTAGTCGTCTAGGTTACGAGTTACGACTTCAGTAATTGCCCGACGTATCTAGTACATCCATAACAGAGAAAGGGTTAAAACCTGAAAGGTGATGTACCAATGAACGATATAATTATTCTACGAGGGGTGGTTGGTACGGATATTAATTTTAAAAAAACAAAACATATATTACGATAGCATTAGTTTCAGAGTATCGTCCATTTATAACTATCGGCTAAGATTGTGATTTCCAACTCTTGCTTGTGCAATTTCTAAATTAACTGTTCTAAAAGTACTTATATATGGGTGCAAAGAAATTTAACTGTGAAATTAATTACGAATTGAATATTTTTCATAAATGTTGCTGTATTTGTATACTATTTTGAGTGCGAAGGTTAGAAACTAAGCCATTAAATG
Organism: Sweltsa coloradensis; assembly: GCA_024449915.1. Taxonomy (NCBI): domain Eukaryota; kingdom Metazoa; phylum Arthropoda; class Insecta; order Plecoptera; family Chloroperlidae; genus Sweltsa; species Sweltsa coloradensis. The sequence goes on along the minus strand of JAMZAV010000843.1, from coordinate 365,230 downwards.
GAATTAGTATATGTTTTAACTTTTAAGACATTGATAGCAATGTGTATTTGCAATTAAAGTACAGGGAAATCTAACAACATGTTTTCAACATTTCTGGTAACCGTTCACTGCTGATTTGCACCTCTTGTTTATCATCATACTGTTTGTTCAACCTGTAGGTAAAAGACAATGGGATATGTAGTACCCACCCGTACAGTAGTTAGGTCCACTCTGTTCAATCATTTAGGCCAAATATATTTTTGGAAAGTTCATGGGTGTTGAATGAACGAGTGACATTAATGTAAACTTATTAGTTTATTGCTACATACTTACAGTTTTATTATTAGAACATAGGACTCAATGTTATAAAATACTATAGGTAATAGGTACTAGGTACAGTAGTCATTTAACATGTTTTGACTTAAGTGTCGAAGTTAACTACACATATACCTAACGTGTGCTAGTACTAAATTTTTAGACAAAATCCTTAATAGTATTGCATTGAGTAGGTCCATTTTAGAAATGGACTGAATATCGGAATGTGCATGATTGGGGAAATGTCCGTCTAATGTCAACCATTTAGCAGAGAGCAGAGCCTTCTAGCCTATGTCTGCTAAAACGGAGTTGTTTTCAAGTTTCCATCTCTAGTACTAATAGCATTACTACACCTATTATTCCGGTTTCAATTGGCTGCTTGCTGCTTCAATCTAGTAGTAGAAACTAGAAAGTAAATTACTTATAGCTAGAGGTATGTGAAAATAGTGTTTAGTGAATAGATGCTACAAAGCGCTATTTTCTCACTTAAAACCAAGGTTTTCAAGTCCTATTTTATTTTATTTTGCATAGTATCTATAATTTGTTTATACACATCTTTATTCAGTTGATATTAATTCAATCCTGATGACCCAATTTCAAATTAAAAATCTGAAAAAAGTTCTACACAAGGTATTGTGTAAAAAAAATGATTGAAAAATCAAGCTTTCGGCATAGGAGAAAAAAGATATTGAAATTAGTCGAAAAATAGATGCTACAAAACGCTATTAAATGATACTTGAAAATGCTATATACACGCACCTCTACTTATAGTACTTTATTTAATTGCTTTGATAACTATGTACATCACACAGCTTGAAAACGGTTTAGTCACATCGGTTCTGGCTGAAAAGGTTTTAAGGCTAATGTTATGATGGTATTGTGCCATTACAATGTAATAACAAAGCTGCAAATAAATTACAAATTACAAACAGTTGGTGACAACTGTTACTGCCGAAACGGTTCAATATTTTTGTTAAATGCCAGCCATGTTAAAAAGCCATTTTATAGGTTAGGAGCCACATTTTTTCTTCGTGGTTGTCTTAAAGATATTATGATTGTGTTTGTACTAAACGTGCCATGGAGTGTGTTGTTGGTCGGAAGTCGGATTGGAAGTCGAATTCTGGAATTTATACATCTTATTCTCATTTCCCTTGTAACGGTTTGAGCATTTGATGCATATCAAGCACTGATCCATTGATTCGAGTTATCCAAATCAATTGTGTATGGGAACTGAAGTGTTTTTCATCAAAACTGAATGGTTTACCAACATTTTTGAACCGTTTCTGAGCTGTGTGATACACATAGTCCTAGGACAAAGAAACAAATTGAATTCTGTAATAATCTTATTATATTTTTATTGTAGGGTGTTTATTTACAACAATGCCTATTATAGCTGTTATGCAATGTGCCTAAAATATAGTTATTTTATTGGTATATATTAAAGTCACCAAAAGTGCCTAAATAATAAGAACTACTATTTTAATAAATTATGCAATTTCAGCTAATTAATGATATTTGAGTACATATTAGGTAAATACGTAGTTTGTCTAGCCCTATAGATATTTTGTTGATGAGATATGATAGCCTAATATAATTGTTTAGAAACAATAACAATATTATGTAATGTGTTGGGGAATATTTTTTAAGTGAATCTTGTTACTAGTGCCTACTGAACTGTTATGTATGTTGATGGTAGTTATTTGATAATCAATGATTTTAATGTTCCTCTATTAGTTGTGTTAAATAAAACAATTTAGAATGTAGAAAATTAACTAACAATAGTTTTAACTTTTAATTAACTGAACCTTTGGGAATATTAAGTGCTGGTTCTATAGTAGGTGTATTACCTGTTGATTCATATGTGCACACCCAAACTAATTGCTTTCTTTTGTTCACTATTTTAATTTACTTGGACATTGTGAAGACATCTAAAAGTTTTACATTTTACTTTTGTCATTTGTACAACTCTCATAAACTATCATTACAATGGTATGTCACACTTCCACAAGGTTTCCAAACAGTTGCACAGATACCAAGATATTGCATACCCTCACTTTTTGTTTATTACATATATACATGTATTACTGTTACTTTGTTTCTTGCTGTGTCACTATTATTATAATTATTACACATGTGCTTTATTTTTATATCACACGTTAAATCAAGATTTACAGACATATCACATGAAATGATTGTGAGTTACTGTTGTTGGAATTATAGTGCCTGCTCCCTACTTGTAGTGCCAATGGCATGTAATGTCCACTTTAAATGAAGGTTTTATTTTGTTGTACTATATGAATTTTTATTTTATACATATTCAGATTCTAGATCCTTAACAGTGCTCTTGGGGTAATCAGATTTACAAGGTATAGAAACAAAATAGACATATGTATTGTTAATAGGTGGATGATGGATATTATTGTTCATAAATTATGTGACATTACCACGTAACCAACATTTCAAAAATTGTTCAAGAAAGACAAAATACTTCATATTTTCTACATGAGTAGATTAAATTTCACAAAATAAACTTCAAATTATCATTTAGATTATTTAAAAGAATTATAGTAGTTTTAATATATTAATGTATAAAAATAAAATCCAACTCTCTATTATAGCTTGAATTTTTAAGAAATACCGCATTTAACAGCAATACAATAATGCTAGATTTGTACTAGGAGGCTATTAAAGTAAAAGCGGGTAAGAAGGTACACACACATGGAAGGTACACAACATCTAGGGCCTCTGCATTCTGCTCCCAATATGCAGTGGTGTCATCCACAAATAATTTTGGGTACACACTCTTTCCTGGGTAGAGTGTATTTGCTTTTGTACAATAGGGGGACTGGGGGGAGGGGGAACTCAGCTAATGCGCGGAAATTCTTTTGATTCTTGGAGAGTGATTGGAGTATTGGTTTAGGCTCATTTTATTATAACATTTGTTATAGCTGCTCCATCGGAAGAATGCAGATGCTGGCGGTATTGGCCGGCCAATGAGCATCAGTATTTAAATTAGAGGTCGCTGATTGGCTAGAATTAGCCCGCCGGTGACGTAAGCTATACTGCTATAGTGGGGACTAGTAGTGATGATTGTTGTGATTGCAAAACTACAAATTATGTTCTTTGACTTGACATTGGATTTCCTCATTTGTACCAAGAGCTACACAGCATACACCCTGAACATATTTTTTTTAGGTAGGCAAATTTTTTTTTATTTTGTCAACACCCATCAATAAAAAATATTCATGTTTTACATTAGGTCATACCATAGAATATCACTAGATTTAGGGAACATTGTGTTCGTAAAGAACACAATAAATTAAGAAGACGTTGATTCTCCACCTGCTATCTCCTACTAGTCTAACCTGGTAGTTAAAGGGTTTTCATAGTCATGATGGGCCTAGTCCTCTCGCAAACAGACAAAGCAGCCAACCAGCGACCAATTTGTAGGCCAACAATGCAAGACTTACTGATCATCAATCCATTTGTTGATCTGTAATAAGAAAGAAGGTATCAAAAAGCAAGGTTCCTCCGCATTCGATTGCGTTCACGGGAAAGATCAGAACGTCTCCTAGGCGTGGCAGGAATTCTTCGAAGAACGAATTTATCACAAACGAGCAGATCTGGCAACTCTTTATTGAGTCGAGTCTTCCAACTGTGCGAATTTAATTGTGAACAAACCATGGAGAGTTTCTCCAATCGCGGCAAATATTTTGGTATCATCATGATGGTGCTCTCAACTAGATGATTGCCTCCACATTGCACCTCCAGAGTTGTCAGCTTGCTACACCCCTGGATGATTCTCTCCAACGCTCTACGGGTCACAAACGCAGTCGTTGTGCAAGGATGTAACCAAACGTCTGACCCGATGCACAGCTCGGTTAGGCTCGTTAGGTTGGCAACTATGGCCACTGCCACGTCAACATTGAGGCTTTTGTTATGCAAGTGAAGGGAATTCAAATCTTTTAAAGTATCGTTGGAAAACATGGAAATCCATGTATTAGCAGACGGTCTGAAACAGCTATAAATTTTGAGCCGACGCAGACTTGACATGTTGGAGATAGCAAGGATAGATTTTGGGGTGAGTTCGAGGGCTTTGAATATTGCCAAGTCTTCCAGCCGGTGGCACTTGGTGATGGCGTCTACTCCATCCAAACATAGGTTCATGATGTCGAGGTGCAAGTGCAACACCCGCAGAGTCCCGCATAGCATTTCACACATTGAAATCACCTCTGCATTACAGATGTTGATGCAGTTGTTGTTGGATATCTTCAGCACTTCCAATTGAGTGCACATGCTCAACACCTTAAGGTCAGGATATAGCTAGCACTAGGGCCCTCTAGAGGGGTAAGGGGGAATGGAATATTATTTGGCGTACTTTGCAGTAAAATAGCCCTATCTTCGGAACTAATAAAGCTAAGAAGGTGATTTCGGACTTTTTAGAAAGCATAAATATTCAGCTTCAATCGTGCCTAGCATTACTTACTAAAATTTATAATTACATCATAATAATGCAGTTTTAATTAGCATCTGCACAATTGACTATTCCAGCGATAAATAGAGCAAATATCAACTTAAAAACGAAATTCAAACGTTTTAATATAAAACGTATAAATCGCAATGTCTGAATGATGATGCATTTTCAAATTTCCAATTATAAATCCTTTAAAATAAAATTAATTACATTTGATTAAATTACCAATTGTGTCTGTTACTGACAAAACATTACTAAAAGGACTTCACTTAGACATTGCATTTACTTGTTGTAGATGATTGCTTTTTAAATTTTAAAGATATCTTTCACCGTTTTCAAACTTTGAGTGGAATTAGTTTATAAACATTGAACAAAATTTTCGTCCGACAAGGAGCGCTCAGAGTGGCAGTGTTTGGAACTCGGTAGTAAGTTTACCAGTCGCCTGCGGGAAGGACAAAATTCAACTTTGAAACAAATTGATGCATGTCACCTCAGCACCTGTCACGTATATATAATTACTAATTACACTATACTGAAATGTGTATTAGTGGATTTGAAGGCGAGGGAACTAGACGATAGTCCCCTCACCTACATGCGCTTACAATTATCTCGAAAATGCCACTCGTGGTTAAATTTAATCTAGAAATAATCCACGACACACTTTGAACTTTGAAGTTCGTAATGATTATCATTTGAGACCATTGAGTAGGCGACCAGGCATCGAACTATGTATGCGGCGACGAAAGGGCGTCTTGTTATTTTATTGGCATATAATGATATCGAGTGTGTATCCACTGGGTTCTGCAGTGGCTTATAAAATTTGAAGGGTACTTAATTATTCGTGTAGCATACCGCTAGGTACTATAATACTTTAGGCAAGTTAATAATTAGTTTATTATGTCATTCATCGAATAATCAATACACACATTTGAATGAAACTAAAGCTAAAATCGCCCCTCAAAAACTCAAATAACCGGAAAAAGCAGGCTAGGCAGGTGTGTAGTATAGATTTTGACTCGACTCATCAATTAAATGACGAGATTGAAATAATATTAGTTTCATTACTGGTCAGTGATTGAGTTTTGCACAAAACATTAATTTATACAGTCTGCAAACCTTTTACAAAATGACAACAACCCAACCCTTTCCAAAAGTATTTGGCTTGAAGAAAGGATGGAGAGATGCATGACGAATACAATAGGGCGATTTTACGACCTCTGAAAGGATCTGATAGCAATAAAAGGAATGGTTTGAAAGGTGGGGCATTCTTGTATTAGTGATAGTTAAATCGTGTAATTTTTCTCATTTAGTGATTATATATATAGTTCATTCAATTCATCAAGTCAAAACCAGGCCTAAAATGTTTTTCAATCAAAATTGTAGCTCAATTCTAAGAGGAATTGCAAAACAAATAACACAACCAGTTGAGAAGATTTAATCGGTTATTTCCTTAAATATAAGGATAAACACTTCGCAAAAAAAACGAAAATGCTTAGAAAAATGTAAATAAGACAATGAATTCATTAAAACCGATATGAGGCTTATCAAATCTACTTTTAGTTTAGATATGGTATTTGTTTTTTGCACAATAGGTTCCTCTTTTCCCATTTCTCGTTTTTTTCTTATGCGATGTCGAAATGTTGATTGTTCGCCTCATGGAGGGATCGTCCATTCATTCATCTTTGGCGGTCGGAACTCGCCTTTCAATTTACCTAAGTTATCTGACCGTGGCACCACCCCTGTCACTGTTAGTCTACAAAGATTTCGACCAATATTGGTGTCTTCGCTGCGAAACAAATTTACTGTTTTGCTCGATTCAGTATTATGCTCACTTCACATAATTTTCGTGTAAAAAGATAAAGCAACATTTTGTGAATATTTTTTACATAATATTGACAAAATATATGTTGTAATACACGTTTCACATCAATTGTCATGACTAAATCACTTTTGACCATAATAATAGCTACTTGTATTTTGAAGCTGATTGGGACTCTTATCGGGGAGTGGGAAGAAGTAAATAGAAACGAATAATATAAAGCAAAATAGTTCAATGCGTAGCCCTACTTCAGATAAGAATAAACTATCTATCTGTGAACACTCCTCAACTGACAAAACAAAACTACAATACTGAATTGTCGTTATCACCCTAGTGAGCAAAATGACAAAATGTTTGTGAGAAATAGATTCTTTGATTTAGTTCGATGCATACTTTTTTTTAGGTAGGTATTATTTTAATTATTAATTTTATTTATTTATATAAAGTCTATCCTATTCAGCTAAAAAAACTTACAAAAGAGGACAACTAAATAAATCTGATTACATAAATGCAGACCGCTGCAGACACAACAATGAACTAGTAAAGTAAAGTTTTACTTAGTAATATTACAACAACAATGTATTAATAACACGACAATTTAATAACAAATAATTCCAAATTGATATTTTAAAGAAATTAATAAATGAACCCAAGGGCAAAAAAAGAAAAGAAAAAGAAAAGAAAGATTGAAAGAAAAGGAAAGAAAGAAAGGGGGAAAATCAAAACAGAAAAACGAAAAGGAAAAACTTATTAAAAAGACGATCCCCCACGATTTTATCATTGAGTATAGTTTTATGAGTATATGATTTTCATCGGCTTCCGTAATGGGCTATAATATTGGTTAGTGTCATTGATAGCAATTGGATAAATTATTGAAATATTGCACTGGTTTTGTATAATTTATATTATCATAAAACTTTTAAATGTCTCGCTACCCGTTGATGACATTTTTTATTTATCGGGTTGTTTCTGACTACGAAATAGGAAAGTTGTGTAGCAAATGATAATCTGACAGTGAATTTAGGAAGCTTATTTAGGTTAACCAATCAAAAAAAAACTTAAATAGTAACAATAGAAAAAAACAATAACAAGAAACAAGAGGAAATTCACAAACTTCATATCATTTCAAGTCCTGAAGAAGAAGACAACATGGTCTTCGAAACGTCGACAGAAATATATCACTACCGCCGCTACGAAACAACCCGATAAATAAAAAATGTAATTTATATATTATTTTATTATATGCATATTATATTGTTCGTTTGTGTTATTATAATCTATAAGAGCGTGCACCGCATATGCTATGGCGGGCGGCCATTGGCATGGCACTGGAATGGTGCAAATTTTCAAAATAGCAACAACAACAAAAAGTAAGCACGTAAAAAAAACACACACATTATCTGAACCCTTGTAGATGGCCTGCTTAGAATGTGTTTGGAAGGGGAGGTTTTTTTATACTCAGACATGATGTTCCATTTCAAAACATTGCAACATGAAAGCAAAATCCACCTTGATTCCTAGAAGTGGCTTGGGCAGATAAGGAGATCATTGCTTTGTCGAGTCGGATGGTTCTGAGTTCGGTTCTAGCTTGGGAAAATATTTCAAAACTGCTATACCACGACAATATTGTAGTTTCGAATTGTAGTAAGATTTATTGGGTGCATAACGTGGACAGGTGTAAATGAGTAAAATTACACTTTATTTTCTGTAGCAAAGATGTAAATACACACACACAAATTGAATTAGCCCTACATTTCTTTCACAATTATTTACTATAATGTTCATGCTGTAGAAATAAATGTTTGTTCATTACAAAAAATATATTTGAATTATAATTTTTCAAATATAATTATAATTTAAATTGACGACATGTGAGGTTGAAAATTGACATAACTGGGGAAGGAAGCCGTGTGGCGGACCACCTAAATGGTTGTAAACGAAATTGGCTGTTGCACACAAAAGATATATTCGGCGACCTTTCCTTCAGAATCGAAATGGATATTTGGCCGTCGATGGGAGGGTGGGGGTGGAATTTTTACACACAAGTTGCTACCTGCCCCTGTTATGACATAATTATAGGTGTCATTGATTTTGTGGTTTCTTGTGTATCTTATTTTTTATCGCAAGCAAACAGGCTATAATGACATGATAGTGTCTTAGATTTGTGTGGTGTGTCATTATTTTTGATCGAATCCTCAACGGGGTTTATTTTGCATAAGAGCATAATTTGACATAGCTTATTTTTTAATATATGCAATTTAAAGTAATCTTATCACATCAAATCTCATCGGATCGGATCGGGTAGTCACTAGAAAGGTATACACCTGATGGATATGATTGAACATATTTATAATTGGTATAATTTTTGCATTTTCATTCTTACACTAGAATTATTTATGACACCTGATTGCATTATCCACTTTCTGGAAAGTTTGTTTATCTGCGCCAAATAGTGAATGAAAGCGACAGCTTGGGCTATGGAACGATTATGTTAGTGGTTGTCTGTGGTATACATATAGTGAGCCGTCAAGTAAAACCAAATTACATCACGTAATCAGTTTTGTGACCGAGGGGGTCGATTCTAAGTACGATAATTTTAAATATTTAATTTTTTTTTTTTATGTAATATTCACGTTACTCTTTACCAATAACAATTAGCATCTTATTAGTTTCCACTGACAAAGTTCTGATTGTGCTAACAAAAATGCGGAAATGTAGGCCTAAATGTTTAGAGGTATTTTCTTTCATCTTCTTCCCGAATCTGCTCCTAATGTTGACAATAACGCGCCATATTATGATACGACTGAGTTGAAAACCTTTTCGCTACAAAGAAGGGTTTACATTTGTGTGAAACCCTTTTCAAGGGATACAATTTCATTCACTTGAGAGAAGTATTTGAGTCCAGCACGTTAAAAATTATTAAAAACAAAAAAATAATGTTTTTTTGAGTGCAATTTTAGCTCATCAAACTCACACTCGGGGTCTTGATTTAGAAAGATTTGAAACAAACTGGTACAATTTGACAGGCAAAGTTCTAATCAAATTTACAAAAATATTATGGTGATTATGATATGGAATTTTCTATCATTATGTGTGTAAAAAAAATCCTACCAAATATTATCATACACATAAGAATCGACCACAAAACACGTCCTGTTGCTGTAACCTATACCGTAATGCTTTAAATTTAGGGAAACCATATATAAGCCTACACTCGGAGACGGATGTAAATCAATGGTCGGACAGAAACCTACATTTCTCGTCACCTCGTGCACTGTCTTCCAATGGTATTACCGTTTACTGTACTTATAGTCTATTTTCTTTTCCGACTCGGTTGTGGGCATTAACTAAAAAAAGGGGAGAAAATGCATCACCTGTTTAATAATGATAATAAATTCCATTATTTATTTCTCCTCCGTGTGTCTTTCATCACTTTGGCTTGTGTAAGGTATATAATTCATGTTAGTACGCATTGTGGGGGATTGTGGCATGTTTTTATTTTTTATTATAATAAATTTAAAAAATTATTATGATTATTATTTTTATTATATTATTTTATTATTATTATTATTATTATTATTATTATTATATTATTATTTTTAGCTGATGGGTGATTTAAAAAAAAATTAAATGATATAATATACAGTATCTCCAATTAAAAATCATTCCAGTTATATATTTTGTAAAAAGATGCAAAAAGTAAAGGGATAACAATTGATAAAACTAATTAATTAAATTCCTCTATCCGATTGCAAATCTGTAAACATATAAATACGTAATTCAAACAAAATTGATTTGTTTCAGAAAATATAATGTATATTTAAAAATTATGTTTATTTTTTTATTGGGACCCCAACGAGCCCGGAACTTTTGAGTCAATAAAAGTGCACGTTTATTTTAAACAATAAATATTTATTCACAAAAATTGCTGTAGGAATCAATATTTGTCCGTTCAAAAGTAAACTTTTCAATAATTATTTAAATTCGACATGATTGTCAAGATTGACAGATCTGACGAAGGTATTAAAACGGTTTGTAAACTAAATTTGGGGGTGTTGTAAAGTTTGGCCACAAAGAGATATTTATAATGGCCGGACCCTTCTTCCAGAATCGGTTATTCTTTTATGTCAATACTTCAATGCCTAGAAGAAGAACCTTTTTTTGCTCTAAACTACTCGCCCCTCGCCCCACTCCCCCGCAACCCCTAAGGAGATGCCGCCTTCCATTCACCGACGTCTGAGGAGTTGCCTACCTTTGCGGGGCGCTTTCAACCATACCACATTCAAACGCCCGCGTAGTTTTGACCAGTAGCGCACCAACTAGCGGATTTGCTTGAAACTAACCAAAGGGAAATCCTGACCTTAACAAAAGGTGCTTCTTGAGACACGTGAATCAAATCCACTTCTCGCACATGAGAGAGTATTACGATAAAATGTCTATAAAATCCGTGGTCAAACTTCTTAACGCTTATTCCATCGCGGTTTGACAAGTTGTACATCTCTAAACAACTTTGGATTGTTTCCCTTATATCTACTTCGGTAAAATTTGGGGTCACTAAGCATGGTGCAAAAGATTTTGCATCTTTTAAGCAACAGATGAAATCTTTGGTGGATCTCTTGCCTTCTAGCCTTCTAGCAGCTTAGGTAAACTAGGCCTATATAGTTTATGATCCCAATGTAAACCCTCCCATTGCTTGCAGACTAACGCAGTGGCGGCCTGACCATACAAATTGGGGGCCATGGCCCCGCGAGAAATAGGTGGGTGGGTGGTCAGGTCAGGGTGGATGGGGGTGGTGGGTGGGGGGTGGACGGTCCGTTGTGTGGACGTAAGTAGGCCTATTAATCATTGAGTGTTTGCTGCATAAATATGAGCTAAAAAAGAAATAGTATCATGCCTATACCCGTGGTTAGATGGGAATGTAATTGTGATGGTTTTAAAATGCGCGCTCAAAGATCGTGACAAATAAACTGAAAAAGAACAAGGTCACCCAAACGCGCGGTACCACCAAGCATCTAGTATTTTTTCTTTAACCACTATACTACCAGTGGTGCCCGGTGGGTATGGGTGCCCGCAGGGGGTGGGAGGGGGGGGGGGTGCAGATGCCCCCCTCTTGTTTTGCTTCCAAATCCATGGCCAAGCTTTTAACATTTGATATTCCTATTTTTTCCGGTTTCTTGAGCCAACATTTTTGTTAAAAACCCCAATCGAGCACAAGGACAAGACCTTCCAGGGCAGTAGCGCCCACCCCACGGGAGCAAGGTAGCGGCCGCTCCAGTAGCCTGGGAGGGGTGGAGGGGGGGGGGGCAAAGAAAGAAATTATTGAGATAAAATATGAGAGAGGGTAAAAGAAAACACGCGGCAATTCGAAAGAAGGTGCCACTGTAATGGGAATTAATACAAGAAAACCATACCAATGTTTATGTATGAACCTATCTGGCGTAGACTGAATTAGACACAGGAAAAAGTTTAATACACTGATTTGTGTTAGCGCTGTGGTAAGAAAATTAATTAAAATAATGAAATACATTAAAAATAGAAAGTTACAACACCCCTAAAAATAAATAACAATGTAAGGTACCTACTAATTATAATAAAATTATAAAATATCAAGACAAAACCAAAACTATGAAATAAGTTTTACGTCACTGGCCGTACTGGTCCGTAAGTTTTGTTTTTTAAAGCTATATCTTACCAAGAAGTGTCCGACAATACTTTTCAGTCTATCCAGCTATTGCTATCTTCGATGACATCAAGATATGTACAGGTCCATCAACTCCCCTCTATTATTTCTCTGCCTCTATTATTTTAGAATTGTTAAGTTGTGATTTAGAATATTCATTGCATTTTTCTATATATTAATATAAAAAATTGACAAGGGTACACCCGTCGTCTAAATATCCTGGTAATGTCAGTTCAACTGCCACAAAAACTACATTATTTTGATGTTGCATTTAGCCCACTCCTTTTTTTCTAAAACGCACCAAATGCACTCTAAAAACCTGATTTAAAATTTTCGCCTGCGGCGCGATTATTGGGGAGCAAGGCCCACCAACCCCCCCTAATTTTTCCGCGAAGGTACAAGTTGGGATTTTTGCCCGTTCGGACAAGATTTCTGTAGACACCCTTGCCGGTGGGTATGCTTATAGTTTGCCACGACGTATCCAAGGGCTCGCCTGAAAACGTGATTTAGGCCACCTCATTTGGGGCACTATAGCAAAAAATATATCGCCATCACGTGGGTGCATGTGCGCCCGCAGGAGAGGGCAAAAGGGCAGTTTCCCCCCCCCCATGGCCCCGAGCAAGCAGAAGTGCTAATTTGCCCTTATTTGATGTCTGGATTTATGATTAAACTTGTACAATCGATTTCTTTACTGATGAACGTTTCTTGAATTAATGGTTGGCAATTATCTGCGAGACAAGTAGGTTATTGTGTCTTTTACCTGCAATAGTTCGTCTTGAGTTTTGAAACGATGCCACTCCATGGAATAATGCGAATTTTGACCGTCAAATAAAAGGCTTGCGAAAGCGAAGATGTGAGGTGGGGTAAAGTCATATTATCTCAGTAATCAAAAAACCTAATAACCGCCCAACTCATTGTTGGGAATCTGAAGCTTTTGACTAAAGGACAACAAAATGGGGGGTAATTTATTTTGAAGGTTTCCTTTAAGATTCCTTTGGGTGGTTTTCTAGTTTCGAGTATCGACAGCACACAAATTACATAATTTTGGTATTGTATTCAGCCCACTTCTTTTTTCTAAAACCCACCAAACGCATTCTAAAAACCTGATTTTCAAAATTTTCGCCTGCGGCGCTATTGTTGGGGGGCTCTGCCCCCCAAACCCCCTGTGCTTGCCCAACGAAAGTACAAATTGTGATTTTGGCCCCCCCGCCAAAATTCCTGTGGGCGCCCATGCTTGGGGTGGGTGAGTGTAATACTATAAAAGTTGGCCCCGGTCGTTTTCAGGGGTTCAAGCCGCCACTGGACTAACGGAACAGTACAGTTTTGCAGAGCTCCTCCAGACTCGAGAAGGAGAAGATGTGCATCAACACTTCTGGCGGAAGGGACTGAATGTTGGTGGACGGCTGTGACGTGGCTTTTCCTCTGGTCTTCATCTCTATACACTCGCATAAACTTCTTCACTTTCTGTTATATAAAGGTATTTGAAAACTGACAACAACTACATGTATCTATGTTATTAGGTTGGTACTAGTGGGACCAGAAAAGTAGTTCTGGTTCCCGCACTTTACTGTAATGTCCAACGGTAATGTCATTGTATCAATAAACAGTCAACTCAAATTGTAATCCGTCGTTATACATCCTGACTAGAAAACGCAATAAGAATATATAATATTTTCAACACAATTCACCTAGCACAGTTTAATTAATGTCACACTATTATGGAAATTATTTACAACTTGTCAATATACCACCATGCTTACGTCCATTCCAAATGGTCGGCGTTACCATGATACCACTGCCAACATGTAAAAACTAAAAACATTGAAACCCCAACACTTTACAGGTGTTAAGATATCTATGCACCCTACCTTTTCCAGTCCCTCAATAAAATTCTGTTTTCGTGATAGCACAGAAAACAGAGTAGGCTACACCACGTAGTGTACTCTATTATCTGTGGTGATAGTCTTCCCAAAGATTAGTGGTCTTCTTGTAATTTCAGAATACTAGGAATCTTCGCAAACGCTTTTTGCGCGTTGTTAGATAAGCGTAATTTTTTCAAAACGAAAAAAAGCGTAAAATTGCGATTTTCATAAGAAATAATTTTTGATTATGCTCAAATTTCACACGAATATATTAATTCATAAAATTAAGGTTATGTGAAAAATCATTACAATCGGATAAAGCATGTCGGTGTTATAAGTCGAAGAAATTTAAAAAATCGAAACAAATTGAAAAGTACGATTATCAGGAGAAATAATTTTTTCGATTCTGCTCAAATTCCACACGATTATATCAATTCATAAAATTATGGTTCTGTAAAAAAATCATTACAATTATTTCGGATGAAGCATGTAGGTGTTATAAGTAGAAGAAATTTTAAAATAGAAAAATATCGTAAAACTGTGATTTTCACAAGAAATAATTTTTCGATTATGCTCAAATTTTACACCAATATAATAATTCATAACATAGTTCTGTGAAAAAATCATTACAATCGGATAAAGCATGTAGGAAGGTAGGGTGTAGACGAAGAACTTTTTAAAAATCGGGAAAAAACCCGTAAAATTGCGATTTTTTGAGAAATAATTTTTCGATTGCGCTCCAAAACGTGGCAGTTCTAAGTTCAGAGATTTCGAAGGCCTCCAGAAAATTTCAGGAATCGTGTTAACAGTCACACATAAATACAAAAAAAAAGAAAGAAGAACATTCCAGATTTTTTCCCTCCGGTGTAGTGAAATGGAATCTTCGCTTCACTTGCTACGCTCATCCAAAAATAATTGTGATGTTCTACCTAAGTAGGTCAATGCTATCTTCAGAGGCTTGGGTGCACACACTTTGCCTCTACTGCAGTATCATAATGGTATCATTGGTGAGCAGTGAGCACTTTAGCGGCAGTAGTACCGGTACTTTTAGTTTTAAATTACACTCACACATTACATGCAATTGCACGTTTTAACCCTTCGATAGAGAACTAATTCTCATTTCTTTTCTGTGTCTTTTTCCAACAAATCCTCCAAAGTCTAAAACCAAAAAATGGGTCCAAAATTTGAAAAAAACAATTTTGTATGAAACACTTTTCTGAGTGTAAAGTGCAGAGTGCTAGTGCATTTTGAATTTTGATCAATGGATAGAACTTCTCAAACAAGGGACGTATAGTGATAGACTTCGACAAAGCATTTTAATTCATGGACTAAAACAATGTAATACCTCCCCAACTAGAATAACGGATTCAAGTAGAACTCTGATAGATCTCATTATATCAAACAACCATAATCTAATAACAAATACATTAACTCAACCTTGTATCACAGATCATGAAATATTAACAGTTAACCTAGATCTAAAACAATACCTTCACAAAGATGAAAAAACTATACAGAGAAGAAAATTTACCGATGACTCTAAACATAATTTAAATACATATTTACTTGAACAGGACTGGTTATACAATGTGACTGATGTGAACCAAGTTGCTATAATTTTGTAAATAATATGGTAAATGGTCTCAATGAAATGGTACCCGTAAAAACGGTAAAAGTTCCTAGTATAAATATAGATAATCCATGGTTAACGAGTGCAGTGTTAAATGCCCAAAAAAATATTGATGATAGTTATAAGAAAGCCAAATATACAAAAAGTGTAAGCGACTGGTCTGAATATAAAAAGTTACGAAATGTTTTTACCTCAGTCATGAGACAAGAAAAAGTAAATATATGAAGAGATAATAGATAAATGTAAATATGACACAAGTAAAATGTGGAAAAATATTAAAAAAATTGTAAATAGTAATACAAACAACTGTAATTCTATTGTTAAAAGTATACAGTTTGAAAAGTCTGAAGCACCATTTGTTAATGAGGCAACGAGTTTTAATTCATATTTTGTAAATAGTGTAGATAAAATAATAACAGGTATTGGAAATGTGGACAGTGACTGTAATATAGATATAGAGATGATGCCACAAAAAACCCAAAGTGCGATGAAGCAATTAGTATCTTTAAATATACATGAACTTAAGAAAAATAGTTATGGGATTAGTACAAAGAAGGCACCGAAGAAGGGATATCGACAGAAGTTTTAAAAGAAACATTTTCAACAGTGGGATTCGGACTCCTGCATGTAATTAATACGTCACTGGAAACTGGAACATTCCAGATCAATGGAAGATCTCTACAGTGATACCGGTCCAGAAAATCAATAATCTCATGTCTGTAGTGATTATCGTCCTATTAATTTATTACCAATCTATGAAAAAGTATTAGAAATTGTTGTTCACAAACAACTATTGACATATTGTGAAGAAAACAACATATTTCACTCGAACCAATCTGGGTTCCGAGGCAACCATTCGTGTGAAACGGCTCTTCAATTAGTAATTAACAAGTGGTTGAATGACAGGGACAAGAAGAAACACACTATTATAGCATTTTTAGATTTTAAAAGAGCGTTTGAAACAATAAACAGGAAACGACTAATAAATAAACTAAATCACTACGGCATTGAAGACTCAGCACTCAAATGGTTTAAAAGTTATTTAGAAAATCGAAAACAAAAAAACTTCATTTAATGGTAAATCGTCGGAGAAAATAAACAATGAAAATGGTGTACCTCAGGGTTCAGTCCTTGGCCCATTATTGTTCATTATTTATATCAATGATATCTGTAATAGTGTAGACATATTTATAAACCTGTTTGCTGACGATACAATAATCTCATTTTCATGTTATAATTTAGAAGATTTAGTTACTGTTTTAAACCGCGAATTATCAAAACTGTTTTAGGTGGCTGACTGTAATAAACTCATGCTGAATACTGCCAATCGAAATGCATGATTATTGTAGGTAATAAAAATGAACGCTATGATCAACAAAATATGGCTAATGTAACTATAAATGGCGAGACTATTGGCATAGTTGATGAAATGAAATACTTGGGTGTAATTTTAGACAATAAGCTAACTTTCTCTAACCATATAGCATATATAAGAAAAAAATAAGTAAAAAAATAGGATTTCTAACTAGAATTGGCAAACACTTATCATCATGGTCACTGGAACTTGTATATAAAACATAATCCAACCCACTTTGATTACTGTAGTACGGTCATGTATGGGATCAAGGAGGCTGAAAAATCAGCCTTACAGTATTTAAAAAATAAAGGTATGAGAGTGATACTAAAGTGTAATAGATACACTCAGATTGAGTTGATGCTGGAAGTTCTAAAATGGATGTGTGTACGTAACGACTAGAATATAATACATTAATTTTTGTGTACAAACTGAAAAACAATAATTTACCGGTTTATTTTTCAAATTTCATGTTGTATAATAATATGTACATAATTACGACACTAGAAACAAAGATAATTTTAATCTAGGACACAAAAACAAAAAATCAACGCAGAAATCGGGTGTTTTTCTTTGGTCTAAGAATATTGATGAACTACCAAAGGCCATAAAATGTATAAAAAACCTGTCGTTGTTCAAACGTAAATGTACTAAATATATTTTAATTTATGCCTATGTAGTGAGTGGGTAGCAATATATTGAATAATAAAAATTGATGTAAGTATCAAAAAAAATGTATACAATAGCATTGCTAAATAAACAATGCTTACTTACTTACTTACTTACTTACTTAGGCTTAGTCCAAAGGTAAAAACTAAATTTTCGGTTTTTTCGTGATAACTGATTAGTGAATAGAATAATGTTAGAAATATTTAGACTATACACTGCACTGCACTGCTGTGTATAGTCTAAATATTTCATAACATTATTAACCTCGCCTGCACTAAAAGTTTCATTATTAATTGGATGAGCGTAGCGAGCGTAGCGAGCAAAGCGAAGATTCCATTTCACTACACTGGAGAAAAAAAATCCGGAATGTTTTTTTTTTTTTTTTTTTTTTTTTTTTTTTTTTTTTTTTCTGTATTTTTGTGTGTTTTTTAACACGATTCCGGCTAAACCGATACTCCTATTGCGATGAAATTTTATGGAGACCTTCGAAATCTCTGAACTTAGAACTGCCACGTTTTTGAGCGCAATCGGGAAATTTTTTCTCATAAAAAACGCAATTTTAAAGATTTTTTTTTGATTTTTTAAAAATTTCTTCGACTTAAACACCTACATGCTTTATCCGATTGTAATGATTTTTTTACAGAACCTTAATTTTTTGAATTAAGTATTTGTGTGAATTTGAGCGTAATCGAAAAATTTATTTCTCATGAAAATCAAAATTTTACGGGTTTTTTTTTTTTTCTAAAACAATTCTTTGACTTATAACACCTACATACTTTATCTTATTGTAATGATTTTTTTCACAGAACCCTTAATTTCGTGAATTAATATATTCGTGTTAAATTTGAGCGCAATCGAATAATTATTTCTTATACAAATTGCAATTTTACGATTTTTTTTTTTTTTAAAAAATTACGATTAATTAAAAAATTAAGTTAATTTTATTTTATTTATTTAATTATAAAAATTAAGTTAATTTTTTATTTAATTAATTTAATTTAAAAAAATCTTCGATTAAAATAATGATTTTTTTACAAAACAACAGAAAATCCGCGTAACACATGGCATCTCAATGCACCATATACGCTCATCCAACAACGCGGCGGGACTTAAGCGTTTTTTCCCAGTAAGAAAAGAATAGACATAAAATAAAAGGAATGCATTTCAAAATTGGCTTCATCGTTAATGGACCAATCAGATTGGTTTTAAAGTTTGGCCAATGGTGGAAAAAGCGCGCGAAGGTGGAACCCCTGGGGCCCCAAAGTCCCCTTTGGGGTTGGGGTTTTAGGTGGGCAAAGATAAAAAATATTTTTTCTATTTCTTTTCCATTATTCATAATCCCCGTGGATTTTCTCCAGACGGAAAATTTTTGGGGGCGTATGCGAACCAAAAAAAATTTAATTGTGAGATATACGGGGAATTCCCGAGTTATGTCACCCCTTTCGGTGTTTTGACATAATTAAGGTAAAAAAAAATGGGGCCTACCCTAAGGGTGGGGGGTTTGGGCCTAGGCCTATTTTTTTTCTAGGGCTATCTTTTCCTATTAGGCTTATATAAATTGCAAGGGGTCAAAGTTGGGAAACCTGGGCCCCCTACCTTAGGCTTGGGCCCCTAGGTTTAAGACAAATTGAGACCGAGGGATATTTGAAAACATTGAATGATTGAAAAGTAGGGCCTAAGGCTGGTAGGCCTACTTCTTCGGCTAGGGGGGTCCAACTTTTATACACTGTAACGGAAAGGATTTCGGGTGCGCTCTTATCAAAAATATCCTAGAACTAGGCCTAGCTAGGCCTAGCGCGGCAGGTTGTTTGAGTGTAGGGCTACTGTCAAGGGGAGCCTAAGCAAAACCTAATTTTTGCATTTGTGTATATGCTCCATTAGCTCTATTGAGTTGGGTACTCTTTCGGATGGTATGCCCCAACTTTTTTTTCCATTAAAAACAATTCAACCTTTAACGTCGCTATTTCAAACGAAAGTACTTTTCCTTTGGAAGGTTTTATATTTAAATTAGCAACGTTAAAAGGGTTTTTGTGGGTGGGGTATTTTTGTGAAAAAGGTTAGTACTGACCGCCATGTTTGGGGTAGTGTTGTTAAGTTGGGGCATACCATCCGAAAGAGTACCTTTAGTTGTGTGGATTAGGCTATATTCACAAAAGAAACATAATAATTATCATTTACCCTTTCTTTCCCCGTATTTTGAGGGTCATCGGATGCACAGTACGTTTTGTCCAACTTTTATACACTGTAACGGAAAGGATTTCGGGGGCGCTCTTATCAAAAATATCCTAGAACTAGGCCTAGCTAGCCTAGCGCGGCAGGTTGTTTTAGTGTAGGCTATGTCAAGGGAGCCTAAGCAAAACCTAATTTTTGCATTTGTGTATTTGCTCCATTAGCTCTATTGAGTTGTGTGGATTAGGCTATATTCACAAAAGAAACATAATAATTATCATTTACCCTTTCTTTCCAGTATTTTGAGTGGTCATCGGATGCACAGTACGTTTTGTGTGTTCTCAAAAAACGAGCAAAAGTACATGTTTTCTCTCTACTATCGCCTGCTTGGCGCTGCAAGGATAGACCGATAGTGATACCGGGATACCCACGCATCTGGATCCCAGACAGCCGTCACATCCTGACAAGGCAAAAGTTTCATATTTCTCTCAATCTGTGTGGTCATTAGTTGGACGTTCCTTAGTTACATTATTCTTCAACCTAAAAGGTTAATCGATATCTCCCTGAGGTTTCAGTGGGGATGGGAGGTGGTTCGCTGTTTTCGAAAACCACGGCAACTAGAATTTAATTTCTCTTTTTCTGTCGACGACAGATCCTGGCAGTTGTTGGACCAGTTGGTTTGCCCTGATATTGAAAACATTGGAGGGATAGCTTGGTCCCCCAACAGTGATGATCTGTGTGTGTGGAGTGGAGACGTGGGTTTGTCAGAATATAGACTTGGTTTCTATTCAATAACCCTCGGCACTTGGATTGCATTTTGTAAATCTGACTCTTATGAGAAACCATTTGGCATCAGGTCAGTTTCACTTTCTCCTACTGGTCAATTCCTCGCAGTTGGCTCGTACGATAGCACAGTACGATTGCTTCATCACATTTCATGGCAGAAAGTATCCGAATATACACATGAAAATGTCCTATCAGAAAACAATTATAAAATCTATAATGAAATTTCTGATGAGGAACCTTTTGAAGAAGGTAAAGATGATGATGATGAATCGTTTGCAACACTTAAAACAAATTGTAAGTAGAAATCAGTTTGGTAGGCTACTACAACAAGAACCCTAGCAGAGAGTCATTATAAAATAATTGGCATGTGTTTAAGAGATTCCTATATTTTGGACCAAGCTTTATTACCCTATGTAGTTTTGAAAAAGTTTTGACTTGAATCAAAACTAATTCAACGTCTGTATAGCCCTACATGAACTGGTTTCAAAACGATGTCAAAAATGTTTTCAAAGCATTTTTTTTAGTTGTTATGTCTATTTTATATGGGTGGTGTGAAGTTGGTGTATGCCTATACATGACGGTTTTGAAAATAGTTTTTGAAGTAAAAAAAAAATAGTTTTGACTTGACCTAGTCAAACCCAGTTTTTCGAAGTGTATAGCCTACATGCCTGTTAACTTTTTGAAATCGATTTCAAACCTCATGCACTTCTCCATAGGTAGTAGTGGCTATTTAAACCGTAGGCTACGGACAAATTAACAATAACAATGTCCGTAGCAGTACGATATCACCTAACTAGGCCAATACTGGAAATATCACAGTGCATTGTTGGCAGAGTGGTAACCGCGTCCGAATTCTATGTGAAAGGTCGCGGTTCAAATTTTCGTTTGGTCGTTTTTTTTTTTACCATTCTATTTGGGTCCATGATTGTTTTCTGAATGATTTCACTACAATTCGGCCACCGTCGCAAACACAATTCTAGATGATAAAAGCGTTTAAAAAGTTCTAAGGCCTAGGCCTAGGTAGGCCAGCCTTAAAAAGGCCTTTTGTTTAAAATAGAAACGTTAAAGGTCTTGGAAGTTTTGTTTGTTTTGTTAATCAAACAGCACAAAAGGAAGTTTCGTTTCGTTTAAAATAGCAACGTTAAAGGTCTTTGGAATTTTTTTTGTAACCAAAACAGCAAAAAGGCACGACGACATTGAGGCCTATGCCCTACCAAAAAGGATCTCGTTTTAAAATAGCGATGTTTAAATGTCTTGATGTTTTTTTGTTGTTACTAAAACGCAAAAAAAAGAACGACGACAACCGAGAAAAAGGACTTTCGTTTAAAATAGCAACGTTAAAGGTCTTGGAATATGTTTTTGTTACCGTAGTACAGTCTTACGGTAAATTGTATAACGTAATTGTTTTCCGTAGCTACGTTGTAAATGCCCACAGCCTTCTCCATATCTCACAAACATACACTACAACACACATACCCTCAACACGCACACAATCACGCACAGACACACACACACACGAATGCACTGGTAGATTCTTAAGCAAATCTAATATTCCTGTCATGTCATGCCCTAGATTTAAGAATCCTAGTTTTAATTTAAATTCTTATTACTATAGTATTGTTCCTGTTTTATGTTATGTCGTGTTAATAATATGTTAATTTATGCATTGCACAAACTATGATATTCAAACACTATATTTTATTACACGCTTGTGGCCCGTTGTGAGACACCCGTCCCGTGTCAATAAAGAATCAATAAATAGGTAGTAGTAGTCGGCCTAATTGGTTGCTAAGGTTTGGGTGAAATCTGAGTTTGGTTTTGTGTACGTAGGTCTATCACTGATAGGCTATCAGGGATGAGATGACATCTTGTAATAAAATATGGATTTGATTCTAGACCCTCTCAAATTTGGGTAACTTGAAACCATAGTCTAACTGGTGCGACCATGTTTAGTGTAACCTTATACAAAAATACTGCGAAGAAAGAAGTATTTTTAATTTTTTTTATCAAAGAACTGCCAACACAGAGATTTTCATTTGATTTTTATTTTCATACTGCAAATTGACTCTTCACATGTTGATGCATGTGGAAAAGTAGGTCTACATGTCAAGTTTGTGTACCTACAGAGAGAGGAAACTAATTTATTGGCTGCTGACCAACCATTGTTAGGTGACCACAACAACTAAGGATCCAGCTTTTAAAAAAATAAACGAAACACATTGCAACCATGGAATATATTTGGATGAGCGTAGCGAGCGAAGCGAAGATTCCATTTCACTACACTGGAGAAAAAAATCCGGAATGTTTTTTTTTTTCTTTCTTTCTTTTCTTTCTTTCTTTCTGTATTTTTGTCTGTTGTCCGCACGATTCCGGCTAAACCGATACTCCGATTGAGATGAATTTTATGGAGGCCTTCGAAATCTCTGAACTTAGAACTGCCACGTTTTTGAGCGCAATCGGAAAATTATTTCTCATGAAAATCGCAATTTTACGATTTTTTTTCGAATTTTTAAAATTTCTTTGTCTTGTACCACCTACATGCTTTATCCGATTTTAATGATTTTTTCACAGAACCTTAATTTTATGAATTTAGGTATTCGTGTGAAATTGGAGGCGCAATCGAAAAATTATTTCTCATGAAATCGAAATTTTACGTTTTTTTTCTTTTTTAAGGTTTATCCAGACACCGCGCAACGAAGCTAAAACAGCGCTGGCGTAGTAGGCCAGCATTGCAGATGTTACTTTCTATCGGCATTTACGCTTTAAAAGTTCACCGTTTTCCCTACAGGTGGCAGAGTGTAAAACCCTTCGGGCGGTAGGTAAGGGTAGGTTTTTGGCTGGTGCTTGTATCTTGTGATGTGATCCGTCGAGGCCGTGCGAGAAGTGGGCGCGGCCGGAGGGTATTCTTTCCATTGACCAGAATAACTCAGGTTCAGGTAGTCGCCCTTGCCCCATTTCCTACAATAGCGATGGACTCTTTCAACAGCTCAGAAGACATTAGGATTATTTTATTTCCAAGTTTACATGAGAACAGGCTTGTTTGACAACCAGTAACCAAGTGTGTTTTCCGAATCATTTCAACTGAGTCTGATATGAATATTATAAAGCATAATGTATTTTATAGTGTTTGGCCCGCTAAGAACAGAACCAGACCATAATTTGGAATTGTCTTGTTTATGTTAGAATGCCGACTGCTAAGTGCTAGTAAATATTACGTAACTTTCCCATCACTGCGTGAATTATTTGACACCCATGAGGAAATATGTGTAATTCCGTGCGTAGTGACAACGATCACCGGGATAAGAACAATGTAACATAACATTGTCATGTGATTGGTCAACGATATAAAATGCGATTACTGTAAAATATTTATTTTTTAAAACGGTAGACAGCAAAACATTCAGAACAATATTTGTCACAGTATTGTTAGCTAATTTTCTTCAAACTATATATTTAATCGCGCGCTCGAGTGGTGGGACCGGCTGCGGAGTGATTGCGCCTGCCTCTCAACTCTATTATTGCATCATGCTATATTCAGAATAGTGTTGATAGAAGGAGGATTCTAGAATCGCAACTATTTTTTTGATAATTTTATTTTATCGTTTTATTTTAACGTTATTATTCTATATATTCGATGTGTATTCATTACATTCAATTTATCATCTTTCGATTTTACAAACGTCGACTATTAATCGGATAATAATGTAGGCCTACATTAAAATGTCGATTACCGATTGTCACAAGTAGCATCGAACGGCAACCCTACTATCTTCTGCCTTGGTTTTTGCGTTGTATAATGATTGTGGTTTTAGGGCTATAATAATAGTGCAAACATTTGTGATTTGAGAGCACGGTGAAGAAATAAATGTGATTGTTTGTGATTGATGTGCAAAGTTACCCATTATTATTTATTACATGCTGACTAATGAGTGACGTCATGACGCATACACAGTGGTGACCACTTTCGCAGTTCGCTCGCAATGAGTTCTTAGTTCAAATCACAGATAACAGAGTAACCTATTATCTGTGGTTCAAATGCATCTCAACATAGGAATAATTTATTTCAATAGAATAACCATTATTTTTTTAACCTTTATTTTGTCGGACCACAACCAAACCAACACACCCGTAGGCCTACTGTCAAGTTCTACAACCCTACGCCGGCGCCTGACTCGCCCATACATTCCACCAGCTGTGGAGAGCAGTTGAATGGAATGGTGCCCAGATTAGAGCAAGCGGTCATTAGGAATTACATTTCAAAATAAAATGTAAGCAAAACATAATGTGCAGAGCCATGGTTATCATGATTAGGAAAATGAAATTATATTTTATACATTTTACTTTGCTTATTCACGTCTGTTAATAAATTGATCATTTATAAATCATGTCAACAGAATTTATGGAATTATTTGTCGCCGTTAGCCGGGAAACACTCCCATAGGTGAAATTGATTATTAGTGTTATAACGATTCAGAAATAACAAATCCAGGTCGAGTTGGATTTAGTCATTTGTGATTTGTTATCCATTTACAAACAGCTAAACACATTTTAATAGAACAAAACATCCAGTTGTTTATGTAATTATGCTGATTGAGCTTCGAAAGAAGGAAATGTGTCACGTACATCTAGCTGCAAAGACAGGTAGGGCCTACTACAGTTCCACTCTTCAACAAGTTCTTACAATTAATTGTATTTGATTACCTCTATCTCTGAATGCTAGTTTGCATCTAAATTCTAAAGAGTAGAAATAATATGATAATTGGTTGGCGCAAAGTATATGTGTCACTGAAACACAGCTTTCATATTTCAATATTTACAGATGCATACTTGCCTTATTGCGTACATACGTAGGCCTACATACATGTATGTAGCCTACATGTACACACATTGTTGAAATTAGCTTTTCAGACCGGGGGGGTTTGGGGGGGGGCAACAATAGCGCCGCTGGCGAAAATTTAGAATTTCAGGTTTTTAGAGTGCGTTTGATGCGTCCTTGAAAAATGTTGTGCTCTAAATGCAATACCAAATAATGTAGTTTTTTGTGCAGGTCGATTTATAGACTACGGTTATTTTGATTATAATATGATTATCATGTGTGTATATAAATATATATATATGTATAAATTATTATATATATATATATATATATGTATGAATTCATAATTCGTTTTCTCGACAGCCGAAAAATGGTTGCTTACGAACTCACACTTACGGTGCCGATTGCTTTGTGTCCCGCGTCCTGTTATTTTCTTCAAGCGACCGCCCTATGTGGCTTTGGTCATTGCGCACTACTTACGCACAATTACATGAAGACAAGGTCGTAGCCCCCCACCTGCTACCTGCCAAAGGCCAGGCAAACCCTCACGCCAATGAATGAAACCAGGTGAAACACAGAACGAAGGTCCAGGTCCCCCTTCCCTTCCCCTCCCATAGCCCATACGACTGGCCTGGCACATAATAATGTGGAAATAGGCAAACCATCCCGATTGTCATCTTTATTTGTGAGGAAGATTGAGTATGCAGAGAAAACTCTGTTGAATAACTATTAATTACAGATTTGTTGTTTTTACTACGTTTCCGTAAAATATTTTGCCCGATACTGACTACAGATGACATAAATGAAATCGTCAAACTCGTGAAATTGTTGAAATCACTTGCAAATGAATAGAAATTAGAATGATTTAATTATTATAACCGTGCGCGATCTCGGGATAGAAAGGCAACAATATGCGACATGCATTGTAAGTTTGCAGATGTTTGGCATCTGTTACTATTTCAAGTGGATCTTGCAAAATAAAATGGAGTCAACTCAATCAATTGTGTAAACAATATAAAATAAAAAATAAATAAAATATTTTTGAGATCAAAGGATATATCGAGAAACTATAGACGCAAGTCCAGCAAATTTGACAGGTGGTAGATAGTATCACACTCGTAGATCGTGTTACGTCTGTAAAGACGATCGTCCGCGCGGCGCTAGTTCGCAGGACCAATTATCGCAGGCAGAGGATCGAACTCGCGTCACGAAAGGATTGTCATTGCATCGATACCTTTCTATTATACAATTTTCAGGGCAACATTTCGCCTGAAATCGAGTTTTAGGACATCAAGCATAATGCAGTCCACGCAAGATTTATGCCTACGTGCGGTAAACTAGTTGAAGTTTCCACCCCAAGAGTGAGAGTGGACAAGCCAACAAGGTCAGAAGTAAAATTTCCAAGGGTGGCTAGAGTATGCCTATGCTATCGCTACTATAATATGCAATGCATCACATAATAAATACAAAATATACATAACATATCTACAAAGATTCATACATACATTATAACATGTTGGCATGATTTTCTTATGCGAATAAATATAATATTAGGAAATCATCTTGTTCTTTTACCAAACCAATAAAAGATTTTAGAATAATGCATTCTATTCAGCTTATTCACTTCACTTCACAACACCCGACAACGATGTTCCTGACGATTTGGCGAGCTCTCGTTGAACCTGCCGCCACTTCAAAAAGATTGCAATGCGAGTGAGCTACCGACCGCCGAGGCGAGGGTGGAGATGGTTATGCGTGCTGACGCGCAGCGCCAGTAGACGGTAAAAATCTGTTGTGGAGCGTCGAAACGGGTAGACTTTTACAGGGTCTTGGTGTTTCAGGAAATTAAATAAAGTATGCGTTCGAATTACGATCGGAAAACGAATTTAAAACTAGAAGAGTACACCATTTGGTTGATATTCGTCAATAATTTGAGTGTAAAAAAGTCAACCAAAACGACACTACAAAAACCTCAAATTTTATTCAAAAAGCATGGCGGGAAAAAAAGGTCATAAGTACTAATCCATTCTGATAAACTTCACCAAACTTGATAAACATAATAACAACTAGATGACAAAACTTATTTGAAAAAATTAGGTTAATCTGAAAAGCCGTTCTTTATATTTCATTGAACTCGCCGCATGCAAATTAAACAGCCGGTACGCCCGTAAATAGGGCCATTTTTTTTTTTTTTTTTTTTTTTTTTAGTGTAGTATGTAATTACAAAACACTTTGCAACAAAACAACACCATTTAAATGAAAACAATTTAGCTGCTGGAATAGCCTTAATCAATTCTTTGCTTTATACACCAACATGCTTTATCCGATTGTAATGATTTTTTCACAGAACCTTAATTTTATGAATTAATATATTCGTTTGAAATTTGAGTACAATCGAATAATTATTTCTTATGAAAATCGAAATTTTACGATTTTTTTTCTTTTTTAAATTACGATTAATTAAAAAAATTAAAAATTAAAGTTTATTTTTAATTTAATTTAAATAAATTTTAAAAAATCTTCAACTTAGTAATGATTTTTTCACAGAACAACAGAAAATCCGCATAACACTTGGCTACTCATGCACCAATTACGCTCATCCAACAACGCGGCGGGACTTAAGCGTTTTCCTAGTAAATAGAACTAAGTGACAAATGTAGCCACAGATTTACTCTCGGACATCAACAAGCGAAATAAAACATTGTATAATGTGTAGGTATTTATATAAATGGAAAAATCGTGATCATTTTGCATTTGTAAATCAGTTTTTTAATTCTGAATAGGATTGACGTTAAATAAATTGCAACTAAACCCAACAGTTCAATTTGTAAGTACCGTAGGCCTACCTAACAAATTTGAATGTAGGCTATGATAGTTAGTTACCGTGACTACGACTTTTTCATTTATATAAATTTGCAGTGATTTATTTAGCACGGTCACAGTTTTAAATTTAACAAAAACACGTACCTCAAAAAGATTTGATCCTTTAGTAGCCTACCGGTATGCATCGGGTAATACTTGGGTCCCCGACATCATCCCTAGTACGTATTGGATGTAGGAATGTATGCAGATAGCTGAAAACCCCCCAACTCGGGTTGGAGTATACAGGTCGAGTTAGTCGTTAAGCAGTCGCGTGCTCTTGGCTGCGGGTGAACGACCGTCGCCCTAGATGGAATGTACGTGTTTTGGAATTGCTGTGCCAAATAATCAGCATGAAGAAATGCAGTTCACTGTTAAAATATTTAAACTTTTATAAAGGTTATGTAGAAAGAATGCCAATCGGCTGGAGTATATTGGTGTGAGATAGGATCCAACAGCTTACCTTCAAACAGTGATGGTGCCTGCCGAGTGTTTTCTGTGTTTTGTATATATTTATGTTACTATTATTATTCAAGAAACTCAGCAGCCACCATCACTGTTTGAAGGTAAGCATTGGATCCTATCTCACACCAATAAACTTTTATAAAGATCAAATTCCTTTTTAACCATTACTAGGGAAAGTTCAAGCTTGCTTATAATCAAATAATATGAACTTAGTTAGGCCTACGCATATGGGAATCAATTCGGTAATTACAAAATCCATATCAGCCAGGTATCAAACCTGGGTCTCCCAAATTTTAGGTCGGTTTGCCGTGTGCCTACCAAGAGGGTTAACTTCATAACATCTAGATTGTTGGTATATTATGAATAGATTGGAACAGTGGGCTATGCAACAATTATTCTGCTGCCTTTGAACTGACAACTAGGCCTAATAATTATTTATGTCGTCATTTATTGGTTATTTTTAAATTCTGGATTGATTTCCATGTAGCCTATCAAGTACAGTACATCCTACGGGAAAGTTTTCTGATCAATGAGATAAAGAAATGAGCTGAAACCTAAAATGTTTTCAAAGGTCTTTTGTGGAAAAGCTATCCTACTGACCAATGAAATAACTTTTACATCAATATCTGTTGCCACTTCCAACTCTGCATTGTGTTTAAATTTCTTTCCCCAGTACTGCAGATTAGCAGATGTTTGTTCATAATCATAACTCATTAGGCCTAAACCTGTTACACCTTTTTTTCCTAGATGAGGAAGTGCGAGAGAGGCCAGTTGTTATTACATCACAAACTGTTGATTACAAAAATGCGTTACCAGTATCAACAAAGGGTATAGGACTTGCGTCTTTCAGTAACTGTGGAAACATACTTGGCTACTAGAGAAGACAGAATGCCAGCTGCCCTATGGATTTGGAAAATCAAAACATTTGATCTTGCTGCTTTAATAACGCATATGAATCCAATAACTAGTAAGTAGACCTACCTGCTGATTTCTGAGATTATGATGACTTAAAATAAAAGTTAAAATACTGTAAATTAAGATATTATTACGTATGTATGTGGTCTTTTAAAGCCATGCTACGTTGAGAACAACGTTTTTACTTTGACAAAATGCATTTTTATCAAAACTAGTACTTAATCTGTACCAACATATTGTATCAACATTGGTAGCCTACAATAATATAGGCAACAATGAACAAACATATCATCTAAGTTGATATTGAGGACAAAAACATTTTTTTTTTGCGGTGCATGTACGATAAATGTGTGATCGCAGTGAAAAATTAAACTATTAAACTGACGAAGTTCATAATGTAACATAATGTACGCCTTCATAAATTGAGGTGTTTTTTCCAAAAACAGCCGATTTTCCAGAATTACCGATTTCGAACCCATACTATCAAAAAATTCGTATTTTCACTGGGAATAATCCTATCATAAAAGTTTTGGCAAAAACAACCTATGTCACACGTTAAAGCTTGAAAAACTAAAAAAAATTCACAAAAACAACCAATGTCCATTTTTTTTTTTTTTACATTTAAGCAGTGCATTTAGGTGACAGCTGTCCAGATGTTCTTTGTTGAACTAAATATACATTCTATATATCCTATAGAGCTTTCTGGAACACTACATTAAAAATAAAATCATTCTTTTTCAAAATATTTTACAAAAACAACCAATGTCCGAAGGTTTTTTTGGCTTTTTTGGCTCTCTGGGAAATACTATGACAAAATGTCATAGCAGAAATAAAAATTCTCATCAAGATACACAGTTTAAACCAAAATTAGATTTTAATACATTAATTGCGATGGTATGAAGTTTAAATTGATCTCCTGCAAAATGTGTTTTTTTGGACATTGGCTGTTTTTGAAAAAAACGCCTCAAATTGCAATAAAGATTAATTGTTTTTGAATGCCAACATTTTTATTTAACATCAATTTTATCAAATTTCTGCTCTTATTTACAATAATGTCATTTCATGGGACAGGTAGGTAGGCTAGTCAATTTGCAAATCAACCCATCTCAGTTAAAAACAACTTCTGAGTTCTGACCCACACATACGTACTAAGTTATCGTTGCTATTTAAAAAAGTGAGAAAACTAACGCACAGTACTCACGTTATTTCTTCCAGGTATTCGTTGGGAGCCAGTGCGACCACGTATTGCCATAACAACGGGATCAAACTTCGTTGGCTTTTGGAGTCCAGAGGGAGTCACATTATTAAAGGTTCCTAGTTCGTGTCTCGGAAAGATTTCCATTTCCAAAGCACTTTGGCATCCGGCGGGAAAGACATTGGCTCTTTGTGCCAAGAACAAAATGACCATCCTCAAGTTATCAGGATGATGGACCATGAAAGAGTAAGACGTTTATTTTGTAATTGACTTTGGGTGGTTTATAGGTTCCAACAGCTTACCATTGACTTGTAGACTGGAAACTGACAAATTTGAAAGAAGACATCAAAATAATGAATATAATGCAAGACGTTTTGACGTAAATTTTGATCCCTCGTAAGAAATGTTTTGCCACTTGAGTTCTACCCTTTATTGTTGTCAGGTAACCACCCAGAAACAAGTGTTTCTTTGCCCGGGGGTGGTAACTTAACAAAAAAAAAAATAAAATTACTAGCTCAAAAATGCGGAAGAAACATTAAACTCCAATTAATAAAATAAGAAAAATTAATATTAATTAATATTAATTAATGAATCATAATTACAATATACCTTAGTTGTGTAAATGAATTTACAGAAAAGAAAAAAAGAAAACCTGAAAGACAAACTTAAATTTAAGGAGTAGAGAGCACAAGATGATCTATCTCCTAAATCCATAAGATTAGACAAAATGAGTTTTCCATTTAAAATATACTTAATGGATCACTCAAAATGACAATTACTATTATTGTTAAACAGCCTGCTACCTATGGCATCCAAATCTAGCACATGTGTCTAAATACGCCCTTGGCTAATCCACCTCCGTAATTACTTTTCTTTTTACCCTCCAAATTTCATAAAAGAAACGAATAATATTGATTAGTGAATTTTAATAAAAGACTGATTTAATTTTTACGTAAAAAAACTAATTAATGAATATGATGTACTCATCGTTTTACAACTGCGCATGACGGTCGCGAGAGTTAATACGAATTCTCCTAGCGCCGTTTACTCGCTGTAAGGACGAGTGACCATTTGGGTCGCCGCCATGGTCACAGCTGGTTTCGTCATGAGTGGTGGAGTGAAAACCCATGCGCCCGCCGTTCGGGATGTCCTCGAACTACCGTTCATTTCACCGTTTAGCAAGCACGAACACGTCCGATGAGATTTCCGATCCGTGATTTTGAAATGTTTCATTGATGAAACGCACCTCAGTTAATTAATTAACTACTTGTGGTATTTATGTATCACTAACTGTTCCAAAAAGATGATTGCGGATTTACACTCGGGGCGAATTAATTAGTGATGTGGATATTTTGATGTATCACTTAAACTGTTCCAAACATGATTTACAAATTACACTCTTACTCGGGAGAATTAATTATGGTGTGATATTTAGTGTATATCACTTGACTGTTCACAACGGAACGATTTGACGAATACACTCGGCAGATTAATTAATGGTGTGGATATTTGTGTATCACTTGACTGTTCAAACACGGACGATTGAACGAATACACCGTCGGAGAATTAAGTAATGATGTTGCTATTTAGTGTATTTCGGTGGAATAACTCAAGATACGAATTCAAAAGCCTTCAAACGATTTAAAGAAAGAAAATCACTTTTCACTTTCACCCCCGCACTCACAACCATTCTTTCCGTCGGGCACAGGAAGCCACAAACAAAGCCTAAAGTCGCACTCTATCCTGACCAGTCGGCAGGTAGGTCTCTCCGCCCAAACTAATCTGTTATTACTCGTACCCCGCGCAGTGCGCGCCAGACAAGACACCATCCGACACCTCTCACAACAACCTCCACTCATTCTCCTGCCTATCCATCTCGAGGGTTCCCTTTTAAAGACCTTTACCCCCTACCAGGTCCACGTGCTAATACGTCACGGCTATCGGTATGAACCAAACTAGTTTCAGGTAAAAAATCTCGCCCCTCCCTCCTGGCCTAGAAAGCTCGACTCTCTTAGAGTGATGCTATTCTATTTCCCAGAAACCATCATGGTAGAATTCTTAGTATCTGCAGGCTTCGAGAACAAATCGAAACTCGGGCTGCATAAATATTGAAAGCTTTCCATGCGGATGATTCAGATGGTAAGTTCAAAAATACACTATGTTGACAAATAATTAGTGAACTTCAAACATTAATTACTCCCTAATACTCAATGAAATGACTTGAAATAAAAACATTCATCCTTATTTTACCTGTCTTTAATGTATTGATGTACTTTACTAATTGAAAATCAGACTGTAAATGGCTTAATTAGCTTGAATTAGCTAATCATTAATTTATTGCTAATTAAGATTCAATTCGTAATTACAATGTCATCATTATGATTACTGATGATATAGAGATTGCATCAGTGATATAAACATGTTGGATTCGATGAATATTAATAAGGTTATTAAGATAATGAATAAATTTGCATGTCCTTTTGACCATATCATAGATATACACATAAAATTAGTCTATGATAGCTTGGACCTTTTACAGACCCCCCCTTATGAATTAATTAAATTGGGAACCTATTTAATTCATTCATAATTATAACAAGACTACTTATTATGGAAACATCATTTCATGTCTTAAATTTCTAGTTCCATTCTTATAGATTAAATTGCTAAATTTATCTTTCACTACTGGATTTACTAATATCACCTTCTTTTAGAACTCATTTGATTATATTTCATTTACAATTTACTCAATTATTATTAAAAATTATAATGAAAAAACTTTTTGTTTGGTTCCCCCCGGAATTAAATTTCAAAATGTTTGATATTTAATGAATATCTATCTTCAAATTACTTATTATTGTTACAATCATAAAGAAATTAAAACTTAATTACAATTTTAAAAGTTCATGTTAAGTTGTTGGCATTGGTCATGAATAACATGTTACATTCCGGATTCTCCGGAATTGCAGATCCCTCTGCTTGTTTGAACGTCTGTACCTAAGGTTTGAACCAAAAACACTGGTTCTAGATCAATAACATCTGTCCATTTGAAAGACCTCGTGCCGTCAAGTCCTGCATCATCTTCCCGATGCGAACTAACCATCCTTGTGCATTTACACCAAAACTCGACAAACACCCCACTCCACTTTCACTTTCAATGAATAACCGCTCAAACTCTTAACTCGTCTCCACAAAAATCAATAGCCACCAACATAAATAACAGGCTTGCAAGAAAATTATTTGTGGTACCATTCTCAATCAGCTTCCTACAATTCAATCTTTTTATAATTATAATTATGTCTATAGATTGTTTTTAATAATATAGACATACAATTATTTGAAAAAATTAAGATTAAACGTATCCTCTCATTATTATGCCAAAATTAAATTACTTTTCTCGTGTTCACACACAGGTGCATATTTTGTAATGTTCTGGTTATGTCAAGCGATTTCGGCACACATACTAAAATTCACATCCATTGTAATTAATTTACCTGCTGGGTACTTTGGAACACATACAATTGTTTATCATCCTCTGACAAAAAACCCACAATAAACAATAAAAATAATCCTTTCCTATAGTCAACTCCACATTTACTTATTCATCAGTTGGCTATGAAAGGTCACTAGCACAAATACAACAAATACCGGGTGAGATAACTCTGTCTCCCCGTCATCATTAACTTGAGGGCAGTAGAACCAGTCAATGTTGCAAAACCCAACTGCCAATTCTCATTATCTAGGATTGCTACAACTCTGAAACGGATACATCAATTTCTGAATTGATAACCAATCTGCTCCACTATCTCCATGCTAATGTAACCAGTGATAAAAATCAGCATTTATACACCTACGTCCAGAACTATTACTATCCATACAATTACATAAACAATTCATACCCGCAAATAAATCATAATAAAATGTGCATAGTTTGTTGAAAGTTCCTTGTCTCTAAATCCTTTTTCACTACCAAATAATCTTTATCATTATACCAAAGAATATTTAAACATAATATTAGCCCCACCTTCCAATCAATTTTCCAACATCTTTGTTTGTCTTGTCTATTATTCTCATACTGTCATTTTCGTTTTTATGCACCGCAGACGACCGGAGACATCCTGTCATTTTTCATCCGGCGTCTAGCCATTACCTGTTGTTGTCCCATACTCGCGTTTTAAAACTTGCTAAAACACTTTTCTCAAGTCTTTCTTTTCAGGGGGGGGGGGGGGGGCTTCCTACCCCCCACTGTCCTGTAAATCTCTTCAGACAAAATCAATCATCAAGTTTTCAATTTCATCCACTCATGTCTCTTCTCCCTCTATCTCTCTCCATCTCCATCATTACATTTTAAATCCGATTAACCCTTTGTTTCCTCTCATAACTCCCTATCAACATCATTCCAATCAATCCAATGGCTTTCCTTGTCCTGGCCGATACCAAACAACTTATTGTGTTTGCCTTTTATCAAACATCTCATTAATCAATCCATTTCTCATTAACCTTTTCACTATCACCACTCTTATCAACCAACTCTCCAACTCCATCCATTTTCAATTTCCATCTCTACAATTTTTAAATCATGATCTCATCCTTATCAATGACCTTCATTAATGATTTCACTCATTAGCCATTTCTCATTAACTCCTTCTCCCTGATTTATCTATCACCTGTTTTACTCTTCTCTTAACTCATGTCTACGTTTCTGCTATTTCCTGTGACCCACATTCTTAATTCCCTGTTTTAATTCCCCCATATGTTTATCTATTTTTGAACTCCCATTTCCTGGATTTTATCAAGTTTGCTTCCAGTTTTTGCGACTGTATGTTAATTTTATGAAAATTCCTCCTTCATTTCCTGTGACAGTTTGTTTGCAGTGTCCCTATTTTCGCTTGACTCAGGTCCTGTTTTAAACCCCGGTTGGCAATTTCCTATGTTTCCTGTGACATCTTGTCTAAAGCATTTCATACCTCGGATAGTATCCATTTTTTCCATTTTATTACCAAAGAAAAAAAATTAAATTCCAATTTATGTGTTAATTAAACAAAATTATTATTTTATTAATTACCCGGATCGCTGTTATTTACATGTCCACCCTTGGGCTCGCCAAATTGCCAGGTAAACCCACCCAGAAACAAGTGTTCTTTTGCCCCTGAGGTGGTAACTTAACAACAACAAAGAAATAAAATTTACTAGCTCAAAAATGCGGAGAACAATTAAACTCCAATTAAAAAAATAAGAAAAATTAATATTAATTGGAATTCTTATGAATCGATAAATTATTATTAGTTTGCGTAAATGAAATTTAAAAGAAAACCTGAAAACAAACTTAAATTTAGAGAGTATCAAAATGGATCTATCTACTAAATCATAACGATTAGTAAAATGATTTTCCATTTAAATATAATTTGATCCTAAAAAACAATTACATTAATTTTAAACAGCCTGCCTACCTATGGATCCAATTCTACACTGTTCTAAATTACCCTTGGCTAATCCACCTGCCTAATTACATTTCTTTTTACCCTCCAAAATTTCATAAAAAATATAATCATTGATAGTGAATTTTTAATTAAAAGAATGAATTTAATTTAGTATAATGAATTGATTACCTCATCGTTTTTACTGCTCATAACGGTCGCGAGTTCCGATGCTCCTAGCTCCGTTTACGCTCAGGCTGTAGACGATGACCATGTTGTCCCGGGCCATTTCCACAGCTGGTTCGTCATGGAGTGGGGAAAACCGTATAGCGCGGCCGTGCAGCGGCTGCTCGACTACCGTTCAGATTTCACCGTTTAGCACAAAACATGCAACACATTCCGAAAGATTTCCGAATCGTGATTTGGAAAATAGTTTGATTGATGAAACGCACTCAGTTAACTTACACTACTTTGAACTTTAGATGTCTCACTAAACTGTTCCAACTCTAGATTGATATGGCGGATTTACACTCGGCGTCGAATTAATTAGTGATGTGAATATTTGATGTATCACTTAACTGGTCCAAACGATGGGGATTAGACAAATTACACTCGGCGAATTAATTAATGGTGTGATTTAGTCTATCACTTGACTGTTCACAACGGACGATTGACGAAATTACACTCGGCGATTAATTAAATGGTGTGATATTTGTGTATCACTTGACTGTTTCACAACGGGAACGATTGACGAATTACACTGGAGAATTATTAATGATGTGCTATTTTTAGTGTATATTCGGTGAAATCATCAAAAGTAAACAATACAAAGCCTTCAAAAAACGAATTTAAAAGAGAAGAAAACTCACGTTTCACTTTCAACCCGCCATCACAAACATTACTTCCTACGAGGCACAGAAGCCAAAAACAAAGCCTAAGTCCGACCACCATCCTGACCAGTCGTCAGTATGTCCTTCCGCCCAAAACTAATCTGTTAATTAATCGTACCCCGCTAGAGTGCGCCAGCCACGACACCGTCCGACACCTCTCACAACAACCGCCACTCACTTCTCCTGCCTAGTCCATCTCGGAGGGTTCCCTTTAAAGACTTTACCCCACTAGCCAGGTCACTGATAATACTCACGGCTATCGTAATGACCAAACTAGTTTCAAGGTAAAAATCTCGCCCCTCAGCCTCCCTTGGCCTAGAAGCCGACTTCATCTTATGAGTGATTGCTAATTCTATTCCCCTAACCATCAATGGTAAATTCTTGTATCTGCAGCGTCGAGAACAAATGAACTCGTGGCTGCAGAAATATTGAAAGCTTTCATGCGGATATTCAATGGTACGTTCAAAAATCACTATGTTGACACTATTAGTGAACTTCAAACATTAATTAAACTCCCCTTAATACTCATGAAATGACTTGAAATAAAAAACATTCAATCTTTATTTTTACCTGTCTTTATGGTATTGATGTACTTTCTAATTGAAACTCAGTACGTAAATGCTTAATTACTTGATTGTAGCTAATCATTAATTTATTGCTAATTTACGGAGTTCATATTCGTAATTACAATGAATCTTATGATTACTGATGATATAGAGATGGCAATCTTTGATAGAAAATGTTTGTTCGATGAATAATTAATAAGGTTTTATTATGATTATTGACATCAAAATTTGCATGTCATATTTACAATATCATAGATAATACACATAAAATAGCATTAGAGCCTTGGACCTTTTAACATTGTTTATTGAATTATTATCTTTCCTTAATACCTACTCAACATTTTTTATAAAAGTTTGTTTTGTTTGTTTTGTTTGAAGTTTACGTAGCCTAGGGTTACGGTATTGCCGATTCATTTGGTAAGTAACGTACTGGGTACTGTGTTTCTATTATATTTATATTTGAGTGGAAAACAACACATTAAAATCCATCAATCCTTGGGTATATGTATTATATGTGTAAACTGTAAACGTGGACTTTGGAGCCATCCCACTAATGAAACACATAATAAATTATATTCTGAAGTTGTTCCGAATTAGCCTGGTTGATTCTGACATTGCCTGTCTGTGGGTAAATTGTGCCCAACCACTTGGTCAGATCTGGTTGGCCTTAGTCTGTTTGAAATAAAAATACTTACCTGAAAACTAGTTATGTGACTGAGTGAGTAGACCTACACTCTAGTATTTACAAATTTAAATTTGGCATTTTGGTTTTCTGGTATTTTTTCGGTTATGTTATATTATATTAATCAAACACCCGGTTCCAACATAAGTCAGGTCGGGGGGTGACGTATCACCAATTTCTCGGCTGTGGACTTTCAGTGTTTGCTAGCCAAGCTCAACACCTCCTCATCTACTTCGATGTCTTCTATGACAGGCATTTCTACCAGTTCTCTCCATTTCTTTCTATCCTCCCAGAGTCTTTCTTCATTAATTCTTTCCCATGATTTTCCTCTTTCTTCAATGTTCCATTTTATTTGGTCCCTCCATCTATCTCTTGGGCGTCCAACTCTTCTTACTCCCCCCCATGTGTGTTCAAATTCCCTCTTCTTGGTATTCTATCTTGTTTCATTCTTCGTACGTGCCCATACCATCGAAGTCTTTCTTTTCCTATTTTATTTCGTAAACTTTCCACTCCTAGTTTGTTTTCTTATTGTTTTGCTCCGTACCTTGTCTATTTTGTTAAGGCTACAGAACTTCTTAAAAATTTCATCTCTGCTGCTTGTTATTGCTATGCTTGTTATGTTATTAATTTAAATTGCCAAATGTTGTTTGTACTGCATGCTCTGCATATTTTAACCATAAAATAATAAATTAAATTAAATTATCACTAGGAAGTTTCGCAAACGCTTTTTCAGGTGCATTGTTGGATGAGCGTAATTAAAAAAAAAAGAATGATGAATGAATGAATGAATTGAGATTTTTATGAGAAATAATTTTTCAATTGCACTCAAATTTCACACGAATATATTAATTCATAAAATTAAGGTTCTGTAAATAAATCATTACAATCGGATAAAGCATGTAGGTGTTATAAGTCGAAGAAATTAAAAAAAGAAAGAAAAGCGTACAACTGCGATTTTCATGAGAAATAATTTTTCGATTGCTCTCAAATTTCACAAATATATAAATTCATAAAATTAAGGTTCTGTGAAAAAATCATAAAAAATCGGAAAATTGCGATTTTCATGAGAAATAATTTTTTGATTGCACTCAAAAACGTGGCAGTTCTGAGTTCAGAGATTTCGAAGGCCTCCAAAAAATTTCATCGCAATTGGAGTATCAGTTTAACCGGAATCGTGTTAACAAACGCACAAAAATATAAACGGAAAAAAAACATTCCGGATTTTTTCTCCAGTGTAGTGAAATGGAATTTTTCCTTTGCTCGCTACGCTCATCCAATAATTGCTATAACCAGTCTATCCAAAGCTTCTGTAGGTGGGTTCATCATTCATTAGATTAAATTAAACATCAATTTGAATAACCCTAACACAGTTTGAAATAAACAGGCTATATTATAGGTACTTTTTTGATTTTTTAGATTACTTTCCATAAATAATGTGTACAAACAAAAAACAAGTCATGTTTTCATTCAGGTTGAGCAAATGTGAGCGAGTCGGTACATAGATGACCAATAAGAGAGCTGGATCCACACGACTTGCACGACGAAAGTAAAGATTACTTTAAAATGTGGTCACTCGTTAACATGAAAATTAAGCGTTCTTGTAAAGTTGCATATAATACATGGTAGACCTAATCTGTAATCAATTATCTAGTTCATTATTATTTTTGTTTTAATTTTTTATTTATTTTTCAAATTTGCCATGTAGCATTTCAATTACACACTTTTATATAATATAATTTTATGTACAGTATAACAATATATAATTGGTGCAATAAAAATTAAATAGCTAGTTGTCTATTAACATACTAGAAAATCACAGCTCACTTGCTCTAGTTTACCAAGTTTTTAAGGCGTTATCGTAAATTTTTAAACTCTGAAACATGTATGTTGTCGTAATATGGATGGTGGTCCTAGGACTCTCACCTACTTTCCTGTTTTGCCCCGAGATACTTCTCTAAATATATTTTTAATAAGTACGTTACCTCTCCAACATATCTTTGAAAGTAGTCCAGCTAACTGAGTACTTTAGTAGGTAGGTACGTTACGTTCCACAGTTTATAATTTGACGTGCTTAACTTTGTTATTTCATCCACACATGGTTTGGTTTTACAACATACATGTATCACACAAATAAAATTTTAAAGCCCTTTCCTTACTTTACTTTCCAGTCATTAAGTACCATAATTTAATGTTTTTCTTGTAAACCTAGACTAGGTACCAACAGAATTCTTATTTTCAATATTATAAACGAAAGGAGAAACAATTTTCTCTTTAGTTAGATTGATAGTTGTAAATAACTGTTAGGTTTTAACACCCTTAAAGCATCATTGCCAATTGAGACTTTCTTCTACAATGGGTAGAGATACGTTTTTTTAGCACTTAAATTTAGAATATTAAGCATTAATTTTGTCAAATTTAGCATTTTGTAGCATCACTTGGTTTCATTTCCACCAAAACCCTAAATGTAGGGTGTTTCTTAAACTTCTTCTGGTAAATGATGAATTGTAGGAACATTTCAATTCAATATAGTCACATAAAACGCTAGAATACATTACTAAACTAGTTCTCAATAGGCATTAAAAACATTATTTTTAGTAAAATTAGCATTTTTAATAGAATAGGTAGTAGGTACTTTTGTTAATACTTAATCTTTCTTGGAAAAACAAAATTAATTTAATAGTATTGTGATTTTAAAAAGTTTACAAAACTAAATGTAGGTAATAAATTAGGAGGGGTTGTGGAGGG
This sequence comes from Sweltsa coloradensis, assembly GCA_024449915.1. Lineage (NCBI taxonomy): Eukaryota > Metazoa > Arthropoda > Insecta > Plecoptera > Chloroperlidae > Sweltsa > Sweltsa coloradensis. The sequence continues at coordinate 323,943 of JAMZAV010000843.1, read as the reverse complement.
AGGTCATCGCTGAAAAATACCAAATAGTCCTCTTGTAGGTTTCTTGGTGTTGGCGGTTTCATTGGCATTGTTTATCTTTTGCATACGGAGCTCTTGTTTGGTAAGCTTTCTCTTCATCTGATCGTCAAGTAGACTTTGCATGTCCATCTGAAATAACAAACATATTTTCAGTTCAAGTTTTAATTTTAAATATCCCTTTTACATGGGAAGATCTTACAAGCTGAAAAATAAACAATTACAAACATAGAGCCTAGTAAGCATAACAATATTTACTACCCTCAAATTTTAGGACCTGAGAATCTTCAATTTTTACAGGTCACTTCCCATTTTGTTTTGTAAAGTGTACAGTGACACATCTTGATCATTGAGGACTTATTTTATTTACCTTTTATGTTTAATGTGTTGCACAAGTGCCTTCTTGATGATTAAATTCAAACCATTAATTTTTTTAGAAATAACAAAAAAATTAATTTAATAAAAAAAATATATATATTGCAAAAAAAAAAAATTGTTAAAATGTTGGTAAATAAACCTTTTTCTCTTCCAACCCTAAGAGAGTAATCCTTATAGACAATTTTCAAAATCACCAGCAGACTCGCTAAGCATTACAGGAAAGAGAGTATTTACACGCTAAATGTTATATGCTCAATTCTCTTTCTCCCATAATGCTTTGCATCGGAGCGTGCATGCGCAGTCAATTCTGAATTTTTTTTGTTACATGAGTGTGTACAGCCTACTAATGACGGTGTATACTTGCCTGCCACTGCTCCAGCTGCTGACTCAGCTCCACTTTCTGCTGTATGGCCTCCATCAGCTGACTGCTAGACTGCATCACGTCTATCCTCGTCTTGGCGAGCTCCACCTCTGCGACGTTCTTGCGCGAGACTGCCGCATCGCGCACGCTCCACGCCTGGCGTACGACCTCGTCCTGAGCGAGCGCGGAACCCGAGAGATCCGAGCGAGCCTGGTCGAGTTCCTCGCGCAACGCTAGAAGCTCGGCGTCTCGGATGCTCAGCTGTTGGGAGAAACGTACAAGTAGGTTAGGGTTATGCGATGCTTCGAAGGCGTTGGTTTTCAACGTCTTCTGGGTTATATACACACCCAGAAGGGCAATGAACCAGAACCGTTACGTATTTGAAAGTTATTGCCTTATGAAGAGGCTTGCATGCGGACCACTGCCTCCTAGATGTTGCTTGTGGCTCCTCGTTCCCTGCCTGTCCACACAACAGGTTTTGATTGTTGACCAGTAATTCGCACTTTTTTCCCACATAGGCATTCTAGCGCTAGTTACCGCCCCCAAAAGCTCCGTTTTGTTTTTGTTGTCAAGTAGAGACGATTAAAATGTCATCTCAGTGTTTTGTATTCAGACTTTCTATGTTCAATTTAAATTAAATTAAAATTAAATTTAAAAGTTCAATTTATTATTCTAATATATCGGAGATGACTTTTAATGTGATGCACGTCAAAACAACAACAGAGCTTTTGGGGGCGGTAACTAGCGCTACCAGGACAACAATCAACACTGCACGTGAACAGGCAGGGAACGGGGAGCGACAAGCAACATCTAGGTGGCAGTGATGCGGACATTCAGCTTCTAGAGTGCAGAACTTTTGTAATTTTCATATTACATGTAATTATGTAGGGTTATCAACATTTTCTTGTTCTGTTTTTACCCACCAACAGATAACGAAATACTTATTTATCGTGCATAGCCTTTTTTTTTTAAAATTTCAGATAACAGATTTTTTCGTGGAAGCCCTCAAAGTCCATACAAAATGCAATTTTTGGTCGATATTTAAAAGTTGTGTGTGACCAAACAGATCCAAATCTTACAAAACAAGCCATGCTCATGGATTGGTATCACCTTCCTAATTATGCACCAAAAACATTACGTTGATCAATAGAAAAATGTAGGCGTAGTTTGAAAAGTACGAACGCACATTTTCGGCTCAAATCGTAGCGTTCCCATGCTAATTTCATTGAGATTTCGAACTTCGTCCAGTCTTACACAATGCTGTAAATTAACAGTGAAAACTGAAAACCACAGCCTACGCTTACAAATCTTATTAGTTCAGAAAGTTTAATGTGTTTAATGTATAATATGTTAAAGGGAATAAAGACCTATCTTATTATCTTATAATAAAACCATACCGACAATGCAAAACCATATTTGAAATATGACATTTGTAGGCCTACCAATACCTACAGGTCTAGCAATCCATTCACCTAGATACATACCTATTTTGTATTAATTTTTTACTATTATGTATGCATTTATTTTCTATTTATTGTGTTGGCTACCCGCTCAGTTAGAGGGGCTAAATTTGAGTTACCTATAGATAAATGCATACAATTTAAAAATATATATATTTGCTTAGTTAGACTGCTTCTGTCACCATAGACATAACATAATGCCAAGATTTGTAAGTCACTTTCAGTCAATTACATAAATATAAGCTTTGTGTAGCAAAGCGCTAGACGCTCAGTCTCCTATCCTTCACGCCGAGCGCTAGCGTGCCGATTGGAAGCCATCATGAAAGGGGAAATGCCACATCTAATCTGACGACGATTTAAGTGGCTGTGGAGTTGTGTTTGTGCACCGCCAACTGTACGTAAATATGCACAAATTTACGTAAATAAAATAAAATAAATAAAAATTTGTATTTAGAGTACCCACTCGGTCATATAACTGATTTTCAGTACTTTAGACGGCTGTTTTTCCCCTTTCATGATGGCTTCTAATTGGCACGCTCCCCACGGCCATACTGAGAGTCTAGCATATTAATTGAATGTCATTGCTTTCAGTAGATACAACAATAGCTCAAACTGGTTTTGAACCTGGGACTTTCTGCATTTGTTAATATTAATTATTATGTTCAACTACTGGTAGGCTATATTTCCTATTTTGATTTGTTTTTTATTTACATCTTACAACTGTAGGCTACACAGAGTCTAGCTAGGGGATATGTAATGATTACCGGTAAGTGAAATGCCACATCTTGCAATGTTATACAAATTAGTATTGCTGGTGTAAATTGCAATAGCTACAGTGCTATTTGATGAGGAATTTTGATGTTTGATACAAAAACCAAGTCCCATTGTTAGGGGCTATATTGTTTTGTTTTTTTTAATCTCGTTGGTCTTACTGCATTTTGCACCGACCCTACAAGTATTATCTGTACTCAAGCACTCTACGTACCTTGCTTGTGAGCTCCATTATTTGATTAGTCTTCCTCTTGTGCTCCTCCTCCTTCTCGTCGAGCTGCCGTTGAGTCTTCTCGAGAAGCTCTCTGACTCGGTGCAGCTCAGCTCCTAACTCGAGCTCCATCTCCAGGCCGCTAGTGCCGCTCATGTTCGAGTCGCGGCGGTCCGTTATGTCGTCGACTATCCTCAGTAGCTCTTTAACCACCTCCGTCAACAAGCCCACCTGGAAATAAAATAATATTTTATTAGGGTACTAGCCTACGTAGATTCAAGAAAATAAAATACCTGGTATTTTAGGAGAATTGTAATTAACATTGATTTTGTTTTAGTATGATTTGCACTTCTACCCTACACTCGGACAATATCTACCACTAACATGTGATAAATGTTTAGTGTTCAGTTGTACGTTCAACCCAGGTTAGCTAGGTTAGTTTTGTGTGGATTGGGGACAAAACGCCCTATTGGTTAAAGTGATTATCGCACCCAATGCAAGAATGGGTTTACGTAGGTATATTATACTAGTACATAGGATAATGTAAAGCCTGGTTCCCATACTGTTGTAAGGAATTGAAATAGTCATAAGTGGATATGTTGATAACTATTATGACCAACCTGTCAAAAGTCCTAACTTCACTATGAGGTCATTGAAATTAGGGTACTAAAAAGTCTTTGATTCCTTATTAGAATAATATGTCACAATTCCTTGAGACAGTGTGGCTAGTGATCCGTAACAACAACATTTTTTCTCTTTACACTAGTAAACAAATTTCTGTACAATCTTACGTATGTATTTTGATAAAATAAAGAGATTTGAAGACCTATTGAACAGGTTACTACATACAACATATTTTACCTCTTCTAAACTGGTATGTACTATTTTTATTTCCTTGTATCCTTATTTTATTCTTCCTTAGAATATAAACAAAGTTAGGAAGGCTTAGAAAGTATATTGTTGAAAAATAAAGATATGCCCACTTTAGTTTGACTACCAGAGCTTCCAAAGATGTTGAAATCTAAAAAAATAAGTATTTCTGTGCATGTTTTTTTATTTGATTAATGTCTATCTTGGGCAAATATGGATTTTCCTACTGTCATGAATCAGAAGCCCAGAAGGTGAGGTAACTGGTAAGCTATTGATACAAACATTCTCTGTCATATAATGTTAAAAATCCAAACCCATCCTAACTGCATTCTCAGTTTTCTCCCAATCTTCGAAACAACCCGAAAAATATTATCCACCTCTGTTCTGTGATCTCACCTGGACTTGTCCGGCGGTGATATCTTCACTAGACATTGAGGAGTCGGCGTCCGAGCTCTCTGACGCCCCCTTCTTGTTTCTGAGGTCTTCACACAGGTGTCGTAGCTGGTGATACGTCGCCAGAATCTCCACCCTCAGCTGTAACAAACAGGAACGTCTTCCTTTATTCGCTCTTTGGAGTGCGTTAAGGAAGTGTGGTAATGAACTAATGATTTATCTCGAACTAGATCTACAATAAATCTTACGTGTGCCGTGCGCCGAATTGAACTTGGTTGTCTAAAGTCCAACTCAATGATACGGTTATGTACCAGCATCCAGCCTGGTATTCTTAATTCACAACCAAGAAATTAGATGTAAACAAGATAGCTGCTACATAACAATAGGTAGGTACTAAGTAATCAAATAGTAGGCCTACAATAAACTATCACTATAGTGTAATGTTTGATAAAAGGAATTTGTTTTCAGCTGGTTTGTAAGAGTAAAGGGCCTTTATTTCAATCGACAAGTAAGAAAGTTATTTGTAGCAAATAAGCTTATAGGTAATTACAAATATTTTTCTTTCGGTTTTAGGCCCATAATTTGACAGATAGCACTTTTCTTAGGAATAGGAGAGACATTCGGATTCTTATTCGAAGGTTGGACTGACAATGGTGCTCGTTGTCTTGTGTGGCTCGTTGGTCTTGTGGTTAGGTATTGCTTCATGCAGAATGGTTAGTATCCCTTAAATCAGAAGTTTAAACTTTGATTAGCTTATGTAATTCAATATTTTTCTTTAGGTTTTAGGCTAATTGACAGTACCGTCCTATCTAGGAATAGAGTAAATTTCGAGTTTTCTAATCGGACGTTGGATCTGAGGTGATTACGACATGGGCACAATCCAACCACTGATTGCTAAAATTCAATTAAAATAACAAATTTTTGTCAAAATTTATTGTGATCTACATTCTCTTAGTCCTTCAGTTTTTGGTCGCTTTAGGATTCAAAGTTCCCTTGATTCAGGCTCAATATAAGGTGAGGTAGACTCAATAAATTCAATTTATTTTTATTTGATTTTTGAGCTGTAGATAAAAACTGATACATTGAGTATAATCCCAAAGAAAAATATCAGAATACAGATAACAAAATAATTTACTTTAATAGTATTATGATCTAACCATCTCATTATATATTCTTAAATTATTGGAGCAATTAAATGGAGAATCATATAATTGTTTGCTCAAGGCCTCAAGTATAGTACGGTACTTTCCAATTTCTTTATATAGGCACTAACAGATTGGCCAAACCGACATTATTAGGTTAGCTTGCAGAAAACACTCGGGATATGCACGTGAAAAAATGAGCATGCTTAACTTGTATATCAAGAATATACTGCGTAAAGTTTAGAATAGACTCTTCATAATAAAATAGGAAAAATGATTAAGATAAAAAAAGAGTTAAAAATTTACAGTACCGATTCTTGAACCAGCCTACCCTTTGGATCCATGACCACTTACATTTTGGCGCTGACCACATAATTGTTGTCGTTTAATATCACCGTGATGCACGCTGACTGGAGACGTGCGTAAAAGCATTCGTTATTCAAGTAATATACACAAAAAGGTTATAAAAATTGTTCCCAGCATAGATAAGACATGATCAACAATGATTGGGCTAGTTAAAAAAAAGTAAAAAATAGTTTCCCCATTCAGGATTTGAACCCCAAACCCTTCACATGGTAATCCATAGCACTAACCACTTGGCCACCCTACCACATTGCATTGTTTGGCTGTGAGCGGTACTTATACAGCCCGTCAGATATGCATGCTGACCGGGGACAAGCGTAAAAGCATTTGTTATTCGAGTAATATACACAAAAAAGTTATAAAAATTGTACTCTTCATAGATAAGACATGATCAACAATGATTAGATGAGTTAAAAAAAAGAGAAAAAAAGTTTTATGTAATCAGGTCTTGAACCAGCTACCCTTTGCTTTGTAATCCAGAGCACTAACCACTTGGCTAACCTACCCATTAATTATTTGGCTGTGAGCGGTACTTATACAGCCCGTCAGATATGCAGGCTGACTGGAGAAGAGCATACAAGTTTTGTGATGGCAATGAGGTCTCTTTTCACTTTAAAAGCATTCTGCCAATATTTCTTGAATGTAATTCGCAGCTATAAACAGTATATTATGTAATTCTAATTAGTAACTAATGGTTTTCATATAAAACACTTTTGAGGTGGCAGTTATGTTAATGCTTTTACTATCCATTCTATTAGAATGTTCCAAATAGTTACCGGGAAGATAAACTTCTTTTGTAATGCGCAAACAGTTACGGTTTCTTATTTGCTGATTGTTACACCGACCTTACAGCATTTTCAAGTTAACATTTATTCAAATTTGTACTAGTGAAATCCAACTGGTTGTTTTGTGTTCGTTCTTCTCATGTCTTTTTTTTTTTAAATCAAATCCTAATTACTTGATAACTGTGTTTTGTATATTGTAGGTATTTGTTTAATGTGTTTGTTAAAATCAACATGTTTTGTGTTGATATGTGAAGTAGAACTGTCTTGAACAAAATCTGTACTTAATTTCTTGTTAATTTAATAAACGGTTAACACATAAATCATTAGTGTTTCATTTTATAATTGATTATAAAGAGATGGGTTGTAATTGGTTTGTCTGTAAAATTAATGTACTTTAAAGTTTCGTACAGCTTCTTTAATTCTAAATCTATATCACTTTGTTGATAATGCACTTAACTTTGTATGCTGTTATTATTGATGTGGGTTCATGTATTGTGCTGTATTTTTTTTACTGTCTATATTTACATTGATTATTCATCCATCTATACCTAGAATGATTCATGTAAACACACCTTCACCTAAATCATGGATGAGGTAGGACCAGTATAAATAAGATTGGGTATAACCGGATATAATATAATGAATGACCTAATCTGCCAAACTTGTAGATTAAAATAATTATTTTACCACTTGAGCAATTGTTCTAGTGATTCGGGACCACGCTATCTACTTACGTTGTGCAGTTGATCCGATTCCAGCGGGGGCATGTCGGAGTCACTGATGTCGTCACATTCCATCTCCATCAGAAGTGAGCGATGCCCGGCGGTCGTGGCGGGAGACGAGCCGTGGTTGGATAGCGCTTCTATCCGGTCGCTCATCGACCCGTTCAGAGCCGAGAGTTCCTCCACTTCTCGGTGGGAGTGCCTCAGCTACATAAACAACATGTCGGTATATTGTTTTGTTTTATCATCATAGCTAACTAAACACAACTAGATTTTTTTTTTTTTTAAAATAAATGATTGGCTTGAAATGTAATTTATTTAATTTTTGTACACCTATTCAGATTCATAATGTTTATGTAAATGTTAAATTTTTCAGGTTTTTAATGAAGCAGCTTTTATTTCAGAACAATGTTTAATTATAGTTAATTCTTGGTAGGAATTATCCTAATAGTAAAATTCACAATGTTCTTTTTCTTGGTGTTTCATCGAGCTAGGTATCACCACATCATTTTAATTTTATCATTCATTAACTATTTTGTTAAATATTTTACTTTCAACCAATAAACAGTCTTTGATAGTTGACAGAAGCTATGTATACATTGTGTTCTACTGGATAATAGTAATATTATTTTGTGAAAATTTTAAGTGAAGTAACATTACCAAAAAACAGGATCTAACAACTTAGTAGTGTCTACCCAGGTAGCTGCTTACTCAAAGCACAGATAACAGAGTACACTAGGTGCTCATAGCATACCTGTCAATACTGAAATATATGTGATTATTATTTTAAATTTAGATGGTTGTATTTGACAATCTACTTCAAATAAGAAAAGTGATGTATAGTACATTAAAACATAACGCTACCTGTAACTCATGCTCCCTCGCCTGATGTTCCAGCATGACTATCCGGTCGGTCGCTTCTTCCAGCGCCGCAGCCAAGCCTTCTCTCTCGGCCATCAGCGTCTGAAGCTTCCTTTCCATCTCAGCCTTCTTCTCCGACATCAGCATTATCTACAAGATACAACGTTATCGTCAACCATTTGCTAGAGATTTTTACCCAAAAATTTTGATTGGCTTTATTTGCCGAATTTTTGCTACTTAATTTTTTCTTGTTATTTATGTTTAGATTTGTTGATTTTTTCATTTGTAGCAAAAAATTACACATAATTTCTTCCCCTGAACTCGTAAATTTTAACGTTAAAAAATGAAATTTTCTTTTTGATAAAGATAATGTAAAATACAAATTTGCAATAATTTGAGATAGGTATCTTTGCAAATTTTCAACAAAATGTTGAGAGATGAATTTTGTGAGTTTTGAACACTATTAAATCTATTGGTGGTAATTAAACATGAGACTAAACTGACTAAGGTGACAAACTGAAAAGTTGATGCTAATTTCTGGGCCTTAGAAATAGCCCTTTTAAAACTTTCTGTATCTGTAAATAAATCATGTGTGTACCAGTATAACAATTTTTAAATTTTGTTTCAGAGTAATGTGAATCTACATAGTGTGAATATCAGCAATTACAAATCAATCGACCCTCCTTTCATGCCTGACCATGGTGGCCAAGGCATCTGCTAGGCAAGAGATGGGGCATCTTCGTTTGTGGCTTGCTTTTGAAATTAAATTCCAGCCACTACAAAATGTTTTCCTCTGTGATGTATGTATCATTTGTCCATAGACTTACTATGTTTTACTTGCTCAAAACAATTGTGATATTGCAACATGTATATCCATGTTTAATACGATGGTTCACAGTTCAAGAAAATATTAAATTACTTATGTTAACTGTTACATATTATATACAAGATTGAAAATAATAATTTGCCAAGTTATTTAGAAAAAAAATAAAGAGTGTGGAGGAAATTCGTGGAAGAGAAACTGCTAAAAATGATCTATATGTAAGTGGATGTAATTTAAAAAAATACCAAAGATCAATTTCTTATGCCGGGATCAGAGAATACAACAAATTGACAGATGTGTGTGTGTGTGTGTGTGTGGTCAAGATATTTACCTAGTTTTAAATTAAAATGTCGAGAAGGGATAATTAAAAATAGAGATTAATTTGTAATATTATGTGTATGTCTATGTGAAAAGACAAAATTGTAAATTATTATGTGACAATTGTATAGTATCAATATAGCTAAAGTAAATAAATGAAATGTACTTGAGCACTGAGCAGTGACCCCTACCCCTTTCATCCTATTGTGTCACCCTGACTGTCAGCTATGTATGTTCATATTAAATATTTACAAGATGTACGGTGTATATTAGTACTGTACGATAATAAAATATTTTCTTCAAATGTAATAACAACAATAACCACCTACCTAGTTAATTAATGAAAATACTGTAGCTTGATGTAAAAATGTATGCTGCGATATTTTGCATGTGTTAACTGAAATAATTTGATATGTAAATACCTAGTAAATACCTAGACCGTGAATTTAGTCTTGTTTCTACAGTGATAATTGCATTTAATTAATATATTATAAATGTTCTAGCAGGTATTATGGTATTTGTATAGGTAGGTATATGTATATTTTTGCCTTCAAATTTCCTGTCGCCTTGTTTTCTTGTCAGCCATGTGTCTTTTTATTTACCCCTCTCTTTTTATTATTTGTTCCACATGACTGAATGTAATTTACAATATGAATGCATGATAGTATTTTTTGCACTACTAATATTCATTCCACACTGCACTGTAACGGTGCAATGTATGTATTATTGTAATGCATTTTTGGACCTGACTCCTGGTGCCAGCAACATGATTTGCTTAATAATGTTAGCAAAATTGTTTTTTGAAACAAAGAGGGGAAACAAATCATCTTGTCATTACTGTCTGACTGAATCGTGATCTATGTTCTGAGCAGTATGCCAAATGTAGGCATTAAACGCCCACACATTTTGTGAAGAATATTATTCTAATTCCTTCTTTTTATACTTAAGTCCAGGGCAATTAATCATATGGCATGTCTTATATGGATTGATATTTGTAAAACATCCTAATCTTTTTTGCTCTAACTCTTCACTATTATCTAGTACCTATTAACACTATCTTATGTATGTCTTTAAGGTGATGTCATTCACAAGTCCGACCACAAGACAGTTAAATAATACACTTCAAAACTGTCTGTACATGAAACATGAAAAGAGTTATGCAGTGGGAGGACACAAAGGTATGGAAGAAACGCCGAGCTCCAGTCATTGACGGGACGGCTTCATGATGCCCTAGATACGATTAGGTAACATCACTCGACTGAGATCTAGATTATTATTAGTATCACGATACGTGAGCACTATTTTCGTGACCAATCACAAACTGAGCTGTCAAATATAACACCTGTTATGTAGGTACTATACATACATTTCTCCCTCAGTTAAAATAACCCAGTTTTGTTTAAATCATTTACCCTGGCCATACTTGAAATGAATTCTATATAATATACCATTCATGTTATAATCTGTAAGGTTTGTTAATGAAGTACTGCATAATTAATTACAACATTCAAACCAGTTTTAAGTCTTCTCGGTGATTCCTGGGTATTTTCCTTGAATGCATTAAATGGGTTTCTACTTTGCCGTTGTATTTTTCTTTTCTGCAAATGTATGTTAATGAGGAATGGCAGAGCTTGCCACCCACCTACAATGAGTCTGGATTACCATAGATAAGACACTATCATAGTTCAAAATCTGAGTAAGGAGATCTTGCCCATTTGTTTCACATTATTCAAACAATGAAAGTTAATCACAGGCTTAGCTGTGCATAGTCTGCTTATGTTTATCATAGTTTGCTTATCTTTCAACACTTTCGTATGCTACGTACAGCAATTATAGTACTGTCACTACTTTTTGATAATGAATTCTGTGTATTTATGTAGTTTTTCCCACAAGATTATTTTTTAACAATAACTCTTTCACTGTCAACAGGTCAGGTTAGAATACTGTGCTCTATGCTATACAATTTTAAACACTGGGTAAGTAAAAGTAGGCTGAGACGTCTAAAATTGCCCACGTGCCAGTAGGTACGGTACATACAGACGTAAGTCCTTAAGTGTCAGAAAAGCTGAGATCAGTGGATAGATTTCTGTTGAATTAAATGCTATTTTGTATTTTTTATCTCGGTCTGTTCTAAATATTGCAACAAGAAAGGTACCAAATGTAGCACTTTTTTGGTTTGTACTGGTACCTATTGATTGTTTTAAATGTGGTTGGTAAGTATTTCTATTATGCCAATAAGAATGTTATTATGAGAAAATTAACCAACTTCTTTTTGATTTGACATACATAAAGAAGACAGGGTGAGAGACTTTTTATTGAAATCAATAATTTTTTTAAATAAAAGCTTTCATCAAAATCTTATCTTTTCCCCCATTTTAAATCTAATATTATTTGATTTTAAGTAACAAAAAGTTTACAATTGCTTACAAAATTTACTACAAATATTATCACACTTGTAAGTGGAAATGTTTTGGATTTCCGGGGAAATAAAATTGACACCTTTTTCATTTTGTTAAATATATTTTTCAATAATAATTTTATTTGAATAAAATAAAGGCAATCTGTAACTGAAACCCACCTCCTCCCTGACACCAATCAGGCTGCTACATGGCTGCAGGCTGACCATCATCAGGTTGCACTGATCCGAGCCTTTAAGTGCGCTAGAGACCCCGTCGATAGCTGAAATCAACGACACACATTAATCATGACTAAAACATGGTTACAACATAGGTATTTAATGCTATGCATGGCGTAGCCACTAATTTTCATTTTTTTTTCTGTATGTATTATTTAACTCAACCCATTGTGTTTTGACATGAACAACATCTTTAATCAACATCTTGTTTCTTACAATAATTTGTTTCTCTCATCACTTGTTAATGTTGACTTCCACAGCATCAATCATCATTATTCTCTTTGGGACTTCGCTTGGCGGGATCGCCGAAGTGTAAACGGGCCATTATGTATAAGTTAATCAATATTGATATTCAAAGACCATAGGGCTTGACAACTATATCCTTAGTTTCATGTCTCCTGGCTGTCTCCTGGTTAGGGATTCGTTAAGTTTAAGGGCGCGTCAACCGTAAGGTCACAATCGCATATCTGCGCCATGTCAAATGTGTCTTATTTAATTCAATGCGAGCCTAAGAAACTCTGCAAACTCCAGCTGGGATAATTAAACCTCATCCTAAATTATAATATTAACATTATAACATTAACATTATAATAGCCATCATTTTTGTAAATTCAGTAATCTTACAAACAAATTGTACTTTTATTTCTTTACAAAAACAGCCCTGACACTTGCATAGATGGCATTTTCTTAAAAATCTTAACTATCAGAGCTAATCAACTTTTTATTAATTTGACATTTAAAAAGTCCCTCCCTTCATCCCTAGACTTACAGTAATCATTTTATAACTGTATTGGGGCTTCCTCTCTAAGCTTCATTATTCTGCATTCAAACTTGAGTTGTCACATATAATACAAATTCAGAAATGATAAAATCCATCCCGACCGGGGTTCGAATCTGGGTCTCCCACATTCCAGGTAGGCACCTTTTACCTATATTTTTTATTACATTTTCACACCACTAATCTGTGTTTATTTTTATTTCAGTGCTGATGAACATGAGGCATACATCCAGAGTAATTATAATGAAGCAGTCACCTGACATTTACCGCTTCATGAACTAGGGTTACGTCAATAAAACTAATTTAATTAATTATCTTATAATTATTACGAGTAAAATATTTGCTCAACAGGTAACCTTTTTATAAAACACTGACACTAATAAAGTTTGAATATTCTTATCTTTGGCAGTGTGAACTTCCACAATGCCACTGTCTGTTTGTTTTACTTTACTGATAAGATCTTGCCTCCTGTTAGCTAAACGCCTACCATGTGATTGCCAAAGTAGTGTGTACTCCATCGAGATATCATAGTTTGGTAACACCTACTTGAAAAACTATTGTACTTACTTGTTGGACAACTAAACTGCGTACGTGTGAAACATACGTTATTCACGTACGTAAATGTAGCCGCTATCAACAAGGATTATCTAGATGTGAACGTGTGCTGTGGGAGGCCGCTAACCCAACGTAACTTAATCAATTTCGTCATAGGTACCGAATTCACCACATTCTTGTAAATATTCAACAATTAAAATGATAATATGTTAAATAAGATCCATCCATATAAGAAGTAAAAACTTGTGAAAATGCGTGAGAAAACTTGTCAGAATGTTAGATAAGAAAGTAAACAATTGCGGTTTCCTCTTGGGAAAATGTGTAGTTATTTTATTTCTTGTGATTAGCGTCTTATTTGAAACACATTTGTTGTGTATGAATTAAATGTGTTGTAAAAACTGCCTCTACGTTTGGAAATGAAGATTATGTCTTCAAATGAGAGAAAAACGAATTAGGCATATGGCAGCGAAATCATTATGATAATTTATATTGTTTTGTAGGTTAGGTACATTAATAGTTGTGTAAACTTCAAACTAATTATTCGTGTAAAAACTCTCATCTGTTGTGATTCTCTGCGAGAGGTTGGTAAAGTCTCATTTAATGAGTTATTGTCAATTATTATCATATTTCATGAAAATTACGAGTTGTCAACATTTAAATTTTGTTATCACGAACATGGAGGATACAAATTTAACTTGCGTATATATCTAATGGACGTTGTTTGAGAATAGGCTACGCAAGACCTCGATTCCGATCATCGTAGTTATCAGAGCTGGTTTGAGGCGCGAATTTTAATTTTTCTCTAATGTAAGAACATTTTCAAGTATCACGCAAAAATCATTTGCAGCATACAATCCAATGATACAATCAGTTCCAAACCGAATTCCAATGATTTCGGTTTGTTCCCATAATCATTACATTTTATGAATCCAGTAACTCCTATCATACTCAGATTAGATAGGGAACAGAATAACATTAAATCGAGTGTTTTTGTTACCCAATCTGTAGGCTACTCTTGACTCATTCTGCTAAAATAATCTTGCTATTCATAAGCATTTTACACTTAGTAGTTAATTGGCATCGATGCGCTGGTTTTTCTTCGTAAAGTACTTATCTAACTCTTTCAGACCCATTGAACATCACATTTTTAATTTAACCCCCAAAAAAATATTTGTTTGGTGAATAAAAAAAAAAAACATTTTTCTTAATGCCAGTGGGACAAAGTGATTTTTTAAAATGAAAGATTGAAAATACACATCTGCAAAAAAGGTTAAAATGGGAAAAAATTGTTTTGTCCCAGAAATGTAATAAATCTTTAGTATTTGAGATAGGCCTACAAAAAATACAAAGTATGCGAACAAATTTAAAAAATCTAGTTTTAGGAATGTGTTTCAAATTTGAATTGCCAAAATTTACCGAAATTCCTTAAAAAAAACACTTTTGTTTCAAAAACACTAAAAATCCAAGAAATAATTAGAAATTTAAATTAATAACTTAAAATGACTTAATTAGGACCATTTAAACTTTGTTCTGAAAGGGCTAATCTGTTATTTTCCCTTACCTCTTTCAGTTGGTTGGTAAGTCGGGTGTTCTGTTCCGTGAGTTCTTGTATCAGCGACGCCTTCTCTCTCTCGGTCTGTTTGGAGGTTTGTTCCGCACTCTCCAGGCTCGCGTTCAGTTCCTTGATGTCTGACTGGAGTTCTAGTATCCTGGTGTCGCATTCTGACTGCGCCTCGAGGAGTTTACGTTTCAGGAGGTGGCGATCCTGCTCCACTAGCTGTAACACAAAACAAAACTCAAGTCAGATTTGAGAAATAATTATTTTTTACAATTTCCAAATAGTATTTTGGCCATATTTATAAATATAGAAAACAACATATATCTACTATATTCCTTTAATCGTGAAATAATACCGTGTAGGCCTAATAGACAAAATGGAAATAACCCAGAATTATTACAAAATCCATTTCGGCCGGGTGTCGAACCCGGGTCTCCAGATTGCCGGTTTAGAGACCAGATTGAGATGCGCTTTTTAATTTCTAGATTAATTAATATATAACATGGCACCGTAGGCCGTGTCCCATAAATTTCGTCTCCCCTCCATCCCCTCCCCCCCATCTCATAAATTTGTTTCACATTTCCATGTTTCCATTTGAAATTTCTTTGTGGGATCAGTCACTTCTTGGAACTGTTTTTTTATGATAGACGTCTTAGCCTATACAAAAATGTGCAGCCATCTACCTTATTTATATGTAAATAAATTCAGAAATTAAATAAATATGTATATATGTCAGCTGGGTATCGAACCCCGGTCTCCCGATTGCCGGTCGGGTGCTTTACCCCTAAGCTACCGAGATGTTAATGTGATAGTTACTGAGGTATGACAAGGTCCTGTTAGTAAAATCAAGATAATTTATTTTAATGAATAAACAATAATAATAATATTTGCTTATACAAAATATATCGACAATCGACCCATAATTTCAAAATAAGGTCCGAAATGATTATTTTCACATGCGGTCTTATTGTTTTGTTAATGACACTCCACATGTCGTGGAAATTGCAATTGCACTTATATTATCTAGTACTTATACGATGATTGTGCTATAACAACTTTAATTTGAGAAAGCGAACATGTGTTTGAAATAGAAACCCCACCTTGCCTTAATAATATACCCGCTGTGATTTGCATGGTGCCATTGTGCATATATGGTCGGTAAGGAAAGGAACATGTTGTTATAATGTTGACCAAAAAACTTAAGCGGCCAAAGACCGGTTAAAAAAGTAATCGCTCATACTTCATATGCAAAGAAAGTATTTCGAAGCAAAATGATTAGTTACTAAATCGTTTAAATTATATGAGTTAACTCTTACTATAGAAAGGAATTGGTTTTCGATGTAGGAAGCGCCGGAAAATCTATTTTCCTTTCACCCGTTCAAGTGTGTGTTTCTTGCACTCGGTGAGAACCGGGCATCGATCTCGCGACCTCTGCTATGTGGTCGTACAATCTCAGGTAGATAATTATGATGATGCACTTTGGCTATTCGAGACGATGAGTGGTGATAGATGAGGATGAAGTATGAGGGGAAACCCAGTACCGGCACGTAGCCTACTCCTGTCGAAAAGTACTAAGGGGACCAACGGCGGTGTAACCTTGACAGTCATATATAGGTTCCTCCACTCAGCTCAGCTTAGCTCACTCAGCTCAGTTAGAAGCCAACTAACGTCTTGATACCATTAGTATTATTTAACTCACGCCCTCGCGTTGATATAATGTCGTGAGTACATAATATACCGCCACATCAAGTCGACTCTGAAATTGTTTCATAAACACCGTTACAAAATAATATAATGTAATTACTTTTTTATGAATTTTTTGCTTAATGATGACTTCTTTTGAGGTTTTTGGAGAAAGAAACTACAATTAGACGTTTGCATGCAACAACACAAAACTAGGCCTATGGCAAGCTCATAGAATAAAGAATTAAAGAATATTAAAATAAACTCCAGGACACCTTTCTTTCCTGAGATTCCGTACGATACAAACGATAAGGGACGGTTCGTTTCGCAACTGATTTAATTGATAAAATCCAGTTTTTAATTGTTTTATCCAGTATTATTAATAGTGTGATTAATTTTATTATAATATTAGAATAATATTTCGTTATAAAAATAATATTTTATTTTTCTGGTAGTTCTTATGATTAAAAGTCCTTTTAGGATAGAAAATATGTGGAACGACAACGACCGTTTACATCGGGAACAAACTCAGGAATAGCCCTCCTGGATTTGAATCTCAGTCTATAAGAGAATAGCTCTCCCTACTTGTGTTTCAACAGCTAATATACAAACAATGTAACAGGTGAATGTTATTGCATTATTCAGTTGGTATCTCCGCATAATGTATGGTTCGCCAGTCTGAAGTGTTAAGGCCATACGGGCCCTGTGACGTAATTAGGCTTATCCTAAAACCTCAAGTCCGTGGCCACAGTTTAGGTCATGGTTGAGTGCGTTGCTTTTTACGAAATTACCACATTTTAGAACCACCTCAAAAACACATTTACCACAAATATACTGGTTGTAATAAATTTATCACCTTCAACACTAGAATTCTTCACCTCCTCCGTTTTGTTTTGTTTTTGTATGTATTATATTAATTTTGATGAGGTGCAAGTTAGTATAAAAATCATTTGATCGGGACATTTCGCTTTGTCGAATATATTTTGCCATCTTTTGACGTTTCAACCTAAACTATTTGCCAATATTTTTGTAAATTTTAAATTTAATTACTTGTTTTTCTGAGGATAGCATCACAGTTGGGATTGAAACGTCAAATGATAATAAAATAATGTTTGACGCTGCGAAATGTTCAATCAAATGTTTGTTATATTAATATTCGATATAGCCTCAAGTTTGAGAGATGTATAAGTAAGTTGTTAATTGTTTTTAAATTGTGCTTTGCGTAATGAGCTTTATATATTCACAATGTCGTGTTATCTGAAGTTCATTGTCGTCACAACGTTGCTTTAAAAATTCTCATAAAAATTAATTGTAGCAATTATGAAATAATTAACATCTTTTTCATTCATATGTGCATGAGTTAATTTGTAAAAACAGTTAGTGTACAGCTATTGTTTTAATAATGTGCACCGGTAGGCTGATGGTAACTAACTGTATTCTGAGGCTAGGCTGGTGTACCGTATCAACAGCTGTACACACACAGTTTGTTAGTTAAATGCAGTTAAACGATAATATGTTGTAACAATTAGTTTGATTACAGTCGTTTGTCGTGAATCACACGGAGCGTTTAGCGTCGAACATCTTGAAAACGTGTATTACACTCAAAGGTAACGGGGCTACCAATTACAACGCGTTGTGCCATAGCCACGAATGATAAAAGCGTGAGCCAAAGTAATTGCAGAATTACTAATTGACTGGGTCAAATCAACACGAGGTAGACGTTTTTTTTAAGATTGTAATTTAAAGTTCATGATTTTTAAATTATAATACCAAGCGACGTCATAAAAGACAATTGTGATCAATAAATTTTTCGTAATATTTTATCTTTCAATAAAGTTGTGTGCCTATTTATTTAAAATTGCAATAATTGCTATGAACATCATCACAATGTACACCATCGCCCATTAGTAAATCAAAAGGTTATACCCAGTCCTTGATTTACTTCTGGTCGAGGGTGTACTTAAAACTATACTCAGTTTACATTTGTATCGAACTATTGTTGATAATTGTTTAATATGTTAATTTGAAAATTCCTATATTTTGTATTGTCCTAAGCCTATAACTGTTTCATATAGAAATTACTACAATAGGTTTTTTTGCATCAAATAATGAGATGTAATTATGGTTTAAATACATTAACGCTATTGCCATTAATGAATTGTGATTTCACAACGACATAAATAAATACTTATTATTGTAAATTGAAATTAAAATCAGTGCTCGCAACTCTCAAGCCTTCATTACATGTGCAGTATACGCATGTAATAGCTAACAGCCCAAAGAATTAACTATATAATATAAATAGTAGGCTAATGTACACGAGAACACAAAATATATATAAAAAAAACTATGCTATTTCCGTATTGAAATTTAATAATATAAATTATCAAGATGCGTCGTTATTGCAGTTGTTCGTCATTGAAATCTAATGGTAGTTTGTCTGCCAGTGTGCATGACAGAAGCCAACATGCAGAATAATAGCATGTTAATGTAAATAATAAACACAACCGCAGAACTCGTAAGTGCAGTTTTCAATATTTTAATGCAGTAGAATTGCATCCTTGTGTAACAACGAAGTGCAGTTTACTTGTATTTTATTGTTACGATAAAACAACAACGCGAAACATGTATTACATGATATTAATACATGACATGAAGCTAGTTTGGTATGAGTGGGTGGTGGGAGGTCATTTTTTGGTCTTCTAACGTACCTAAATTAATTATTTTTGTATTTATGTACGTATATTGGAATTAGAATAACCTATGTTATGGCACTGGTAATATATTACAGTGTGGCTAGGATCTTTAAAATGGTACTTGCGTTGTATAAGACTTGTAAAAAAATAAATAATGCAATTGATTAATTAATTATTTAAATCTATCCTATTCAGTTAAAAAAACTTACAAAGGAGGACAACTAAATAAATCTATTCGTAAATGCAGACACAACAATGAACAGAGTTAAATAAAGTTTGAAAAGTACCATAACAACAACAATGTATTCATAACACAATTAAAATACGATCATTAATGTTTTCTTTAAACTTTCCGACGGGAGTAGTCTACGTGTGGGTCATCTTACTGGCTTTCATTTATTTTTCACTTATCAATTATCACCAGTCTTGATTACCCTTCTATGTCTATACGAGACAATTAAAGACGGTGTATTTAATCTAGGTGCCCGTTAGGGCGCCGCAGCCAAGCCGCGGTGCGCTACACACTCAAGCACCTTATACACCAAGCAGAGTTGGGGTGATTTCGAGGTGTTACCCAGCCGTCATGTAACGTGATGTGAACTTGAAAACTATCACAATCGAGGGGATTTAGGTACCTGACAACACATGCCAAATTTTATTGAAGTACGATTATTCCTTCTTGGTGAAAAAATGGCTTGAAACATGCTCAAAATCACTTTAAGGATGTTAGCTACTGCCTACTACTGCCTACTACTGCCTACTACTGCTCACATCTAATACGTCGGCCCGCGATTCTGACCAGACGGGTGGGACTACAATGTTCATATTTTACATGGACATTAAGGTTATAGAATGATAGACTCTTTTGAAAAAAAAAGTTGAAAAAGTTTGTTGGAAGGCTTCCAAATAAAGGTTTTAAAATAAGCCTTAACACTTGGCATACAATCAACAAGTAACCATAGTTACTTGACACTTGTTGACGGTATAAGCAGAGTTAGGCGGGAAAGTGCGATACGTAAACAAATAGCGGACATTTAAAATTTTTCTTCTTGTGGGGAACGAGAAAAGGTGTCATTATACTCTCATAAAACAAATCAGAAACCGTCCCTGGCCTAGGCCCAGATGTGGAAAATTATTTATAATGCAAAAGTGTAGGTCTAAAGTTCCATTTGGCTATAGGACTAGTAAAATTCATACTTACATTACATGTTTGACAAGCCTAGCCAACCCTATGTCAGCACAACATTGTTTTGATATGAACTTGCTCAACTGTTTGTTTACATAATTGCAACAATCAAATCATTTCATACAACTTGTCTTTCGATTGGCCAGCGTTTATGAAGGCACTGCCATCTAGAATAAATATAGAACTTTTTCGAGCTCTTTGCTATACGCAAATCTTTTTAAAGTGTTTGGATTTCGTGATTTATTTTATTTAACCATAGACATCCTATATAATTGGCTAGACCAGCAGTCGGTGGTCCACTTCCGGTACAATTAGAAGCCATCTTAAAATGACAGTTTACATGTTAATCAAATGGGAGCGATTTGTGGCCCCAAAAAGTTCTCAAGATTGCCGCCAGGTTGACAGGTAAGCATACTAGCCTTTAACACCAAATGATTAGTAAATTCCCTTATGCAATCACTTCGTATTGTTTCTTTTGTTTAATACCATGCTGCACAAGCTAAAACCATATCAAACAATCCAGTAAAATACTTTATTGCATTAAAAAAGCATAAATTAAAACACCAAATCGCCATCTTGAAATGGGCCGGTTGAGTCTTCAATTTGCTACGCTCGCGCCTGTGCGGAGGTATAGGAGACTGCTAATCTAGCCTACTATAGGGGTTTAATTAATATCAATGCTTTCAACTCACAACCCATGACGTTTTCCACGATACCGTTCAAGAATACCAATTCCTTCGAAAACGAAAACGACTTCGTTTTCAAATTGCGTTTTCAACTCATCTCCCACGAACTCAAGAATTGGGGTCCAGTCCTTATACCGTCGTTATACCATGGTTATACCACCTATACCCAGGATGTACATGAATCCGGGTCTAGATATTTTACATCCTATATTGTTACTGCTAATACCATAGAATTTAAATCAACTTTGATAAAAATATTATATTTTAGCAAATAATTTTGTAATGGAACTTGAAAAAGTAATGAGATCACACACATAACAAAAACTTGTAGAAATACAGCCAAACCTTACACACTCAAAAGGAATGAGATCTAAAAAAGGGCCAAGCTCATCTACCCTTCCACATAAACGTACAGTGTCCCATAACAGCATCCTCGAAAAGCTTGGCAAAATAGAATTTGCATGTTATTACGTTTAAATTAATTAGAAAAAAAAGAACTTGGATAAACTATTACGTTAAATTAATAATCGCAAATTCTATTTTGCCAAGCTTTTCGAGGATGCTGTTATGGGACACTGTACGTTTATGTGGAAGGGTAGATGAGCTTGGCCCTTTTTTAGATCTCATTCCTTTTGAGTGTGTAAGGTTTGGCTGTATTTCTACAAGTTTTTTGTTATGTGTGTGTTACATTTACTCCCACGAGAACGTGGTCTAGCTATACAACTTGTTGTAACGAGACGACACGATTCTCTTTTATGTGCCCTGTCTCTTGTCTCATATTACGTTGGCGTTACGACATGTTGACGTACGTATTACTTACGTAAAACGTGGACTAAATGAGACATTATAGACACGACAGTTAATTTACGATTGCTTCAGGCCGACCGTCTTTTAATGCGAAAGCTAAACAACTCATCGAATCAGTTTGAAATTACAAATTAGTTTAATTAGAGTGTAGTGCTGTTTTTACGCACATGTGTGTGTGTGTGTACTTAAAGAAAGTTAGCAATCGCAAAAGTTTGCAATAGTTGAAGTGGAAGCAAAAGTTTGCAAAATTATAAATATTCTAAATTTATATTTATTTTGTAATATTTTATACAATGCATTATTTAATTGTTAAAATCCCAAAACATAGATAATTTTAAATACGGCGAACATAAAGCTATAAGTTTGTGTATGGCACATGCCCCCTTCAATAGATTTGAACGATAATTCGAAATTATATTTTCCACAATTTTAAACTGACTATACATTTTGTAGGAAAAATTAATGATTGTTTACATTGAAATATATTAATTTTAAAACAAAATAATTTTAATGAAAATTAAGGCCTTAAGGTCGTGTTAATTTAACTATAACAATATACAACTCTGGATCTGGCAAACATTGAGAAACATATAGCATGTTTTTCTACAGAAAAAACAAACTTCAAAGTGTTTTCTTTCTTTAAATCGCTTCAACATGCGGCTCCCATTGTGTTAAATTGATCTTGTTATCATTAACTTGACGCCTTATCTCCCACCTCCGCACGTGTCTTGCACAATGCACACTCGAATACATTGCCAAACACGTTACCATTGCAACACAATAAAACAGAGACATAAACTCACTCACACCTGCAATTACCTTGTTGTATACATACATCGCAAGTCCGTATTAGCGAGTTCCAATGAAAACACATGGGCTGTCAGCAGCAAAACAAATGCACAGATTACATTGACCTATATTTTTCTATTTTGCTATATCGTTATTAATTTAAAAACGTCAAAATAAACAACAAGACGACGTAATTCAATTCTTTATAAGTTCGTGTACATTGCGTAATGCAAAACCATGAATGGAATGGTATATTATTTTTGCAGAGTATGTGCGTAGTAGACAAAGAATTTAACTGCGTCACTTAAAAACGAATGTAAAATTAAATATCAATACATACGAATATGTTTACTATGGCTATTATTAATGTATGTCACTTCATTTTTTGAAAATGTTTCACAAACTTTAATATAATATTTGAAATCACTAACTTTCAGTTTAAGCCGGCTGCTGTAAGGACAATGATAAAGTTACACCATTATTATGTTGAGGTGTTCCGACCGGAAAAAAATCTATGTTATTTGTTGCAGCACATAAAAAAAGATAATATATTAGTGTTATCTACATTTTTATTCAAACATTTTACATATATTTGAAAATATTAAAATTTATAATGCAAAGAGTTAACAATACATAACATTTTTTTTACATTGCGCGAAACTAAAAAACAACAAAAAACGTCCTGTTGCATCTAACCTTCGCATGCACAAGATTAATTTAATCATAGAACCCAACTGATACGTTGCACTGCATTAATTTCCTCTAAAACTAGGGTAAATATCCTTGGCTAAAAGTAAAACCCGAAAGTGAGTTCTAGCTTCTAATCACCGAGCGGCTCCTTATAAATATAGCCCATCTCTCTGGAGATGCTAAGATTATAGTTGTTACAGATGCGGTATTAACAGGGCAGAACGCATGCATCGACATGCATTGCTGCAATCACTTCGTTGCGCTGTGATTAACTTCCCGCCGGCCAGACCTACAGTTTTCCCTGTTGCAAACCGAGGTAATTTCCCTTTATTAATCGAATCGTGATTAACTATTGAAAGTAAATGCTTTATGGCTGGATGCGTATGAAAATGTAAGGTTTAAGGTATAAACGGTAATTATAAATCAGTAACTATTATAGGGAAATCGGATATTAGCTATAAATCATATTTCGATGAGAGAAAAAAATTATTGGGCTTCTCACCAACCACTCTTGGGTGACTACATTCAGCTTATTTCAATGAAATAAACACTACAAACGTAGTGTTGTTGTTGTTTGTTTCCACAGTCGACCATCGGCCGGTGCCATATTTGTCTTTTCGTATTTTGTGTGTGTAATGGGTGTAATACAAATTTATGGCAGATAATACTGTATAATCAATTAATTGTACGGTGTACAATATATTACTTGTTTTTATTCATAAATGATGTATTGATTGCGAATCCGTGTAGACTATACATACCAGAAAAATTGCCTAAAATTTCGTTAACAACCTTAAATTATACCAGGCCAAATCAGCAAATCTACAATTTTTCGTTGAAAACCGATCAGGGGCAACTGCTCTCTTGGGCCTGATGTAAGTAACTGAGGGAAACCTGGGATAAAACCTTCGGTCAGCAGGATTGCTGTAGGCTGGTATCGATCCAATGATCTCCAGAATTAATCCTACGAGTAAAGCATGAGCTATCCCTATCAACAGCACAGGATCATCCAGAACAGATTTGTACTAGGGTGGATATTTTCACCTGGATTTATTGTTCTAAAACAAATCGGGATATAACCATTTAGAATTTCTAATTTGTGTATTCCGGAAATTACACCTGAATCACGTATCCCGGCATGCATCCTGTGTACGAGGGGATGGCTAGAGTAGGGGCTGTTTGAGGGGAGGAAGTGGGGCTAACTTCCGGTTTATCATCTGCCCGTCAATCTGCCACAGTTTTCACCGCTGCTCAACATGTCACTACAACCAGCGCAGTTATCTGCGAATGCATCGCCATTAGCTTTTATTAGTGTGATTGTGTTTTGTAGTTTTCTCTCCGTCCCAATAAATGTGAAAACATTCGGTGAACACGTGTCTCAAATAAAAATTATGCCCTCGCTTCCTGACATAATAATTGTTGTGTTCAATATTTTTTATTCTAATAAATTGTATTCTAATAAAAAAATTTAAACACAACAATTATTATGGCAGGAGGTTAGAGAGTATAATATTTTTTTTGAGACACAATTACGTGTTTTTTGTTAGAATTAACATTCCCATATCTCACAAATACATATTTATACTCTCTAGAAAATGTATTTTTAATTATATATTATTGTAGCCTATTCTATAATTTGACCACATTACGCACAAAATTTCAGAATTTAAATGTAAAAATGTAAACGTTATTACGTGAATTGAGTTTGACAGCTATAATATGAACTCATCACACAGCAAAGAAAGGTAAAATGATGTACATTTCAGGCTTTTTTTTCCTTCATGCCAATTAAATTACTTTTTCACGGACTAAAGAGGGCAAAAATTAAGATCACAAGAAATCGTTTAAAAATGTGGACATTCCTTATTGAGATTTTTCGATTTGAACCGTGATTCCGGATAGATTTTCACGAGACTGTTGTTCCTAAATCACTTTTGGTTTTTACACGAGAAACTAGTTCAGGCAATGTTTTCAATGTGTGTTGGTCAAATTATAGGACACCGTCTTGTAACATAAACCATTGTAGCTTAAACTCTCATTTTTATCCAACGATTACACTCGAATATTGTTATTATTTAATCATAGTTATTATTGTTTCAACATTAACTATCAAAGTTCACGGACTACTTACTTTGTTCGAAAACGATCCATCGACATGGTTTGAATATCCGAACAAAAAAACGTGTCATTTCATTGGACAATGCAGTTCCCCTCTGTGACGTTGGTTACAAGACAGGGCAGTGTTGTCATCATAGGGCTTGCACAACACAAGTCACGGCGAGGGTGTGGTAACTTGCGACTACTGAAATATGACGCCAAGGTTGGGCTAGGCCCGTGCGTCTGTACCGAGATATCAAGCCGTTTCTAAACAGACGTGGGAAACTAGAAGATCTAAATGTAGTAGTATTTTATTATATATAAAGTAAGACATGGTAATTATACAAAGAGAACGTTTCTTTTATGTGAGTCGTTTACTGGAATTGTCTATTGTAATGGAAGAAACATGCACAATGCGCCGTTTTTAGTCATGTTCTCAACGATTACTGTTTATGCATGTATTATTTTCGAGCTTCAATGCATTTTTTACGAAACGTTTAGTTTAGTTCCTCTGTTATCGCACATTGAATACAGTGCAGATACATTTACTTTAAAAAAAACAAAAACATAGAAAGCGAAATATTAGAAACATTTTGTAGAAAATGCTGTAGGTACCAGGGCTAAGAAGTATAATGAAATCTCTTTATATTTTATTCCGGCATTTTGTATCAATGTTCTTTAGAATTAATGACAATCGAGCCGAAAATGTACTTATTTCATACTTGCAAGTACATACATTCGAAACATTTAAACAATAGTTTTTACGTTAAAAATATGAGTATGTACAGTAAATTGTCTGCAAAACTTAGTCGCATGCACATACAGTTCAATAGGGCGTTGGTTCAAGTCCCACGTAGGGCACATATATTTCTGATTATCCTTGATTCTCGTTACGCCGTAGACTTGTTTCGAACAGCACAACGGTATAGCCGTGGGAAAGAAACTGTTTTAACCTTGTCAGATGAGCCATCTGTGATTTCTTGGAGAAATAACGTACAATAACTGAAGCAGGCTGCGAGTTCAACACGGACAACCAGAGCAGGTTGTCTCTGTCGGGTAGGGAAACAGCTGTTTGGTTGTTGTTTGCAAGTTTGTGCACATGGCAGTGTAGGTTTCACTCGGCTGCTTGAGAAGACATCGTTCTGTGTCTGTGCGACGTAAAATTAGCTTTTTATCTCAGACCTGAATCGAAACAAATTCGGTCAAAAGAAGAGAAAACTTAACAAAATAGAATGTTTCGTTTTCAGATGGTTTTATCACTAAACATCTGAAAGACATAAAATGGTGTATATCTACTTTTAATGAGATTTAGACGTACTGAATGGATGTTAGAATGATTTTACAATGTACTTATTACTATTTCTTATTTTTCTTAACTATATTGTTTATTATTGTGTCTCATGCATTTATGCAATTGGTTTTATTAAGTTGTCATCCTGTGTAAGTCAGTTTTAAAAACTGAATTGGATAGACGTTAAGTATATACATAAAATAAATAAGTGTATAGCCGAATAGACCATGCTCTTACCAACTGAGCTATGCGGCCACCAATTTAAAATTGTCCAATTCTTGGTCTGTTTTGTACATTCTTAATAATATATATATTTTTTAAATTTTTTACTTTCTGTCTAAAGTACTAACATATATGTGTGTGTAAGTTTCAATGAACAATGACAAAACTGTAGCAAAGTTGCTTTACTATTATCTTCAAATGAGGATACAGAGGTGGGAATCGAACCAGTGTCCCAACACACCTTTCTCTCGTACGCTATCTTGTAAATCAATGGTAAACTAGACCATCTGCATACCGCTGAAATATCCCACAAGCGAAACTAAGCATTGTTTTAAATTTAAGACCCAATCCTAATGAGTATTCTAAACATTCATACGCAAATAGATTACACGTTACCAACTTAATTTATGCTCTCAAATCTGTTGCAATCTTAAATGGTGGCGAGTGTAGAATTGAAATGTTTACGCCCTATCTAATTAATAAGTTAATTAATTAACCTGTTGCGTTCTGTACGTGCTATATACATGCCCATTAGAGACACATCTTGAACTAGTTCCCACGTGATAGTAAGATCTCAGAGTACCATTGTATTGTTGCACATTTCTAAGAAGAGAGGTACGTACGTAAAAGTTGATAATCCATTTGGCTCACTTTTCAAGGGAAGTGGAACTGAATGAGATTACGCGTAATGGTGCGTGCGTTCTAAGTGAACTAGTGATGCAATGACAGAGAGTTTCAAGGAGGGCATTGGAGGCGCATAGTTGATTACTTGATAAGAGACCACATTTAATAAAGAAGTAAACTAGGTTGGCTAATTAACCCTCTGTAAGCCAACTGTACGTGTGTCGCATCTCATAAAAAGCGAACGCACGTCTCATTGACGTTCGTTTTCTTTGTTGACTTGTCCTTGAACTAGTAGGATGATACTGAATAGTTTTGGTGACCCTGGGCTTTTTGAGAGGGGGCTAGCCT
The DNA here is from genome assembly GCA_024449915.1 of Sweltsa coloradensis. Taxonomy (NCBI): domain Eukaryota; kingdom Metazoa; phylum Arthropoda; class Insecta; order Plecoptera; family Chloroperlidae; genus Sweltsa; species Sweltsa coloradensis. The sequence goes on along the minus strand of JAMZAV010000843.1, from coordinate 295,825 downwards.
ACCGGAAACTTCGAATATTTATGTGCCTGGCACCTCCTCCACTAACACTTTTAGACCCATTGTCCACAATCATGGACATTATTTCTAAATTTCTATCCGGGTTAAAAATATTTTTTTTGAATTGGATTACAATGTTTTTTTGGTTCATAAGTAATCAATATATTTTCCCCATCACAATTGGACGAAAAGTGCTTTATTTTGTGAGAAAATTGAAAATTCACATCTGCATAAAAGGCCAATAATTGAAATAAATTGGGTTTTTCCCGGAAAAAGAATATATTTTTAGTTATTGCCACTATTTGCGATACAAAAAATGTAAAATATAAAATGCCATCTCTGAGACAAGAATAGGAAACGATCTCGTAACGGGATTAAAGTGATAGGGCATAATTTTCTTAACTCTTGAATTGATCGTGTAAACTGTAAAGGATGCGGAACTTGGCCATAAGAAAGTAGAGTGTCGTAGTTTTTATGAATTAATAATTTCCGGCACTTAAAAAATTAATGAAGAACTACTTAAAATATAGAGCACTGTTATATGATACAAAAACTATGGTGTATTCGAAATTACAGCCTAATCGAGAAAGCTCAAACTCTGCTATACATTATGATAGAACAATTTGATATTGCTTTTATTAGTTGGTAATTTTGTTAGTTAATTACTTAATATTTTATAAGTATTTGTATATTCTCGCAATGTATTGTGAAAAGTTTGGCAGACACGTTGGCATACTGTCCTTTTGCGCTGCTTCCCCCCTCCTCCCCCCCCAATAATTAATGGCAATTTACAAAAAATACTTATGCATTCTTTCGTATGATTTTTCTGAATGACTAGGTATAGGGTGATATTATAGTTGAGAGAGAATGTCTAAATGCTATTTTTGTAGAGGGTAATCCCAGCATCGCGTATTAGACAGAAAAATCTGGTTTACCGCTGGCGGGTATTGAACCGATAACTTCCCGAATTAAAGACTAGCGACAAGAAATTAAATTACCAAATCTACATCAAAAGTGAAACCACGAAATGTATGGAAGAAAACAACAAGTGAATTCACGCGAAAGTCGCTTCATTAAATTTCGGCGCGTAAACAACTAGGCTACGCGTGTGTAAACACGTGTCTTTAAATTACGTCGATTTACCACTTAACTTTACAAGAACAATGCTTGTTTTTTCGCTCGACTAGTTAGTTTTGACACACTGCCTTTGCAACGGGGTCAAGTTGGGGTTCCAAGTAGTTTACCATTTGACAGACCACACCAAGCGAAGATACAGTTAGTGTAGTTGCTACAACTACTAGAGTATAACACCATTGTGTCATGCCCGTCTGTCTGTCTGTCTGTCTGTCTGTCTGTCTGTCTATCTGTCTGTCTGTCAGTACGTCCGACCAGTTGTGAAGGAACTCTGTCACAAACCAGTACGTTTTGCTAGAAATATCTACGCACAATTATTTATAAACGATGTGACGATAAACGATTCAGAATGGTTCCAGAAGTGAGCTGAGATATGAAGATCCCTTGGGTTCATGAAAAGAAGTGAGGAGGTTATTCCATTCAAATTGTTCTTTCAATCAAAAGAATGCAAATTCTAAAAAAAACTATCCAAATTGATAATTTTTACATTTTTGTAATTGCAAAATGTTATACAAATTATTCAATTGTTCTGGGGATGTTGATATTCGAATAAATTAATAAATTAAATTAATAAATTAAAAAAGTACGGGTGCAGGAGTATAGGCCTACACAGTAGGGAGCGAAGCTTACCGTTATTGTAGAGCTTAAACATATTAGATATTAGATTAGATTGTGTTCCAGGTTGAAATATATTTGGTGGAGGTGCCGGGTTCAACTTGTTTCTTTGGTTAAATGTGGCCCAACACACCGCCATCCCCAGGGTCACTTCTGTTTCATCAATTGTTGAAGGGCATTTTCAACATAATACGCATGCCAATCGGATGTCATGTTCGGTTTTATCGTGAGACGTGACACTCGCACTGATAGACGGACGGACAGAAAAGAGATGCATGTTGGGAGCTTCGTTATAGACAGGTATTAGATATTATTTGGTTATAGATAGGTACTTTTTATAGACACTGGGTTATTTTTAACAGAATGTTGGCGATTTTATATTTTTAATTCATTTAAAATATAAGCAATCAATTAATGTTTTTGAGCGAAATTGATTAGAGAGGTAAAAAAATTTGTCAAATGCAAATTTACAACACTCTTTTCCTTTTTATTATGTTCGTACACACAACTGTCACTCGTTTTTAGTTTGTCACCATTATAGTTTACTTGAATTTTTATATTTTAATGGAAATTGAAAGCAAAATGTTCTTCTATCATCGTACGAGAACGCACAGAAAAATATAAAATTAAATACAACAATCCCCCAATTTCAAAACGTTGCATTTTTCGTACTTAGGAATCTAGTTTTTTCCATATCGGATGAATAGTTTTCATTCGAGTTTCCACACTTAATTTCCATTGAGGAAAACTTCGTTGAACCGCGAGGTTTTGCTTTGCCTTCTGTTGTGTGATAAGTCACGCCTGTTTGCAACAATAATCGTACCAGAACTTCCTCTGTCAAAGTCTCGCGGATGTAATATTACAGTATTTAAGTTTATTAATAAATAAATTGTATGTTAATTCTTATTTACAGTCTACCCACTCAGTCACAACTGATTTTCAGTGGTGGACTTATTTTGTGGACCAAGACAAGCCTGTAAGCGCCGACGCCAACGACGAGCGAACAATGACCAACCAGAGACCGGAACTTTAAAATAGGGAAAACCGACCCAACTCGATGGACACGATTCCACCCACGGGCGACGTTGAATCAACAAGGCTTAGGACCGACCTTAGATATTATTATGATGCTTCGCTGAATGTCTTCGTTTATACATTGCCAACCACAAGGTTGTTAGGACCTTAATTTTGCCGTACATCGTTGTAAGGGTTAATTAAATATACATTGCTTTATCATTAGATATTTGGAAATAATAATATCAATTTTAGGTGGTTTCAATACTTTTATTTTACTTCACCACTGTAATTTTATCTCTTGCGTGTGTAATGCAGTTGTAAAATAACTCATTTAAGATTGCAGCACGAATTTACATTTTTGAGTAGATTCTACGAGTATATGAAGATAAAAAGTTTTTACTTTTTTCATACGTGTACTTAGAAAACGATTGCGTTGCGTATGTACCAGTGTACTTAGCACCGTTGTTTTGCCGACCATGAACAATAAAGTACACTTGGCGTAATTACACTTTAGAGAAGCAGTTTAACACAGATTCAGGCATATTCTCTTGTTTCACAACTGGAGCAAATAGTGTGAAAAGTGCACGCGTTCAGTTTCGAAACAACTCTTACTTGATTGGGGAATCTTCATTAACTTGTTCTAATACTTAAATGTCGTTTATTTTGATTTTTCTATTAAAATCGGATAATAAAAATTTCTACTTAACTTTTAATTTACGATTTGGAAATGTTTTTGTATAAAAGTTTTGTTCAGAATAATGTTACCATTATATTCAAACTGATAATATAAATGGCTGACCTGTTTAAAAAATCAATTTAGATTTTGATAAGAAAATATTTTTGTGTAAGTTTTCGTTCATAATTTTTGCTTTCCTTCACTAGCTTTTTGTGATGTTTTATTATAAATACACTTAAAAAATAGCGTTATAATGTAAAACGTATTGAAAATTCTCACTTGAACATTTAGATTTCAAAAGTTGGTACAGTGCAAGTACCAAACACTTTTAAATATTTCTTTTGCGATTTCGTGGTTGGCTTTCAGTAACTGTTAGAGGGGTAATGGCCTTGGCTAAAATATGTTCATGAAAAAGCTGTGTACTTTTCTTATTGCTGACCAATGGTTGGCGTATGGCTGCGGTTGCTAGACTCTATAGCTCGCTAAACTGTGACGACGTTGTCACCAGGTTCGAGCCCTGAATGCCACGTGGGACTATTATTAATGCTTACACATCAGATTAGGGGCCAGCATGTATTGGGATTACAGATTTTATCACTTTTGAGAAATCAAAATGTTCTGTCGTGTTGAAGATCGAAAATACATATTTGGTACCTAAAGTAGGTAGGTACCAAAAGGTTTTGAGAGGAAATATTTGTTTTGTTATAACAAAGTGTTATGATTAACTTCTCGTGTACGAGACGGATACGTAAAATCCAATATTTTATGATTAGAACTCGGTAATTATTTTAAGCAAATTCCCCAATTTCAGAAAGTTTGGTCACAGGACACAGCGGAAGGGTAACTTTGTAAATTTGTCAGAACATAACTGTTCAAGAACATATTTTATACTCTGACCCTCTTTCGATATGAAATAGATGAAAATGTTGGGCAAGTCTTACATCATGTCTTTCTTCTGATTTATTCATTTATTATATTATGTATTATTTTCTTAATTAATGAAAACGGTAATCATTTCTTTAAACTAAAACCATACTTAAAAACATACAAACTAAACTAAATGTATGAACCAAAGTAAAAGTATGACGGGAGGTCTAGAACCAACAAGCTTGTAGTCGGGTGTTACATGATTTCTTGCGCAGAGTCGTCCTGCATGAGCCGCTCATTACAGATTGTTCTTGTGCTGGACTTGGCAGCCGGTCATCCGTGGAGTCTCCGGTTGATTGCTCCCAGGGAAAGTGTCGCTCATACCTCTTGGCTTGTTGACTCTAGGAGGGTGTGTGTGTCCGTGGTACCATCCCATGACGAGATACCATCGGGAAGTGATTCTTTTTAGGAGAAGACATTGATAGTTCTTTATATGATCGGTTATATAATCGTCGTCGAGTAAAAAAACAAAAAAAAACATTCTTTTAATAAGACGATTGTTTGAGCTCGGCCCAACTATTAAAAATGTGCTTGATCGGCAAATCCAGCTAATTCACATACATTCTGGATTACTATTCGACCTTCAATCTTCACCCAAAAACTTAAATTTTTGGGATGTTGTTTATGAAGGATAAGCGCAATGCGCGATCAGAGCAAATTTCAAGATTTTTAATGATTTTCTCCTATGTAATTTTGGGAAATTACTTCAAATTACCCGTTTGTTGGAGTATTTTCTTCCGTTACTGAAAAAAGTAAGCACTAGGAAATTTTCTCAGATCGCGCAGTCTACACACTCTCACTGAACATTTTGGTGCATACCACAACCCGAATGGACAAACGATAGAGATCCATGTGAATGTGATCCGGACAGACTCTAAATAAATATTGAGTTATTAATTTATGAGAGTAGCCATCTTAATTATAGACCAGTCTCGACAAGAAATAAAGAATTTAGGAAGTCTTGGTTTTAGTCGGTATTTGGATGGATGGTTTGTTTACACAAATAACGTTATACTGATAAATTATCGAGCAGTAACTTCAATAGTGTTGATAACAGCATAACTTTCAGTCAGGGTTGCCGGTGCCCGGAATCGAACCAGCGGTCTCCAGTATTTGGCTCTCGTGTTTATAACGACTCTCATAACGGTTTCAAACCTCTCTGTGGAACTCACCTTAGTAAGTGCTTAACTTATTTTCTGCATTTGTATCCTCGTTCAACGGATGCAAACAAGGTTTTTCTTCTATTGATCCTCGGCATAATTACTGATACTCGATACATGACTGTTGTTCCCAGACATACGACCTGAGAACAAGACTGGGGAAGTAGCGTGCGAGTATTGTCCTCCTCACTCACGCACAACAGCTCGTCCATTTTACGACTTGAAGTTTTCTCATTTCCCTTTCTCAGGCTTGCCATTATTTTACCATCAGAACTAATCCAGACAAAGACAACGCATACAGACAGATGGTCTCTATACTTCTACACTAATGAATGTACTCGTTGTGTATAAAAATTCGTAAATGCAATATGGACATGAAAGACTCGTTAAAAGAGCCACAAATAACCTTCATTATGGCTTTGCAGACAATTCATAAACCACTTGCGTCTCGGTTTGTTTATATATTGTAAGAAAAGGTAGGAAGATTTGGAATATTTGGTGCAAATACAGAGGATTATTGTTTATAGTTGCACGGTTATGAAACCGATGTAAACAGTAATGTTTGGTGTGACCTCGATAGTTGTATCCAAACCTACTTTTCATTATGTGTCTCACTCCAAAATGAAGCAGTTTATTAAATTAAAGATAAATAACCGTCTGGAATCACAACCGTAATTTTCTGTAGTTGGGAAAATAAACTAAGTTCTTATCAAAACCTACAAGAGATGCATAATATTAATAAATTATAAATTATGATCAAAATGATAACTATGTGTCGAGAACTGTCTTTTAGTCAATCTAAATATCCATGTGGGTGCTACTAACATATTAACTGCATTTGTGCATATATATGGCACAATTAATATATTATAAGACGGATTTAAAACAGAGGAACAACTCAGGGTTACATTGGTGGGAATCAAACCACTGGCCTTCCGAGTTAAAGTCCCACGTGATAGTAATAATACTGAGCTGCAACTGCAGTGGACTCTGTGGATGCAAGGCCATTCGCTTGCACTCTCCGAAATACACAGAACCAATTAGAGACGATGATTTCTAGCCCACTTCAAACTGACATCGTGCCCGAGCAAAACATTTGAACTTTTCTCCGCAATCCGACGAGTATCAATAAAATTGTTTTCATTGCACTAATTACCAGACTGGATTTCTAAACATTTGCAACTTTCTGACCATAAATTATTGCCGCACAGTCTTGTTCACAATATCTTCGTTCTTTGCAACGTTTGTATTGGTTTCATTGGAATTTATTATCGATCGAACATATTGTATTTAAAAGTTAAAACTTTTCATTCGAGAGGTGCCGTTTTGATTGGAACCACCGGTAATCCCGACTAAAGATTTTAAAAGGGTTTTCTGAGTCAATTAGTCGTGACATTCGCCGATGGCTGAAGAAAACCTTGGGAATGTCTTCAGTTGGGGTTACCGGTAGCTGGGATTGAACCAGCGACCGCCCGAATCCGGATTTGTGGGTATGCGATCAATTGCTTGGTAGTGTATAGGTTCATCGCACTATATCTTCGACATGTCTGATTTATTTTTTAAATATCTCGTAAGAAATCTGTTCAGGAACGATAACTAATGCCCAAGGGCGGTTTTGAGGACTCGATCCCTTTGCATTCCCATGAATGACAAAGGAAACCTTGTAAAACCCTTCAGTCAGGATTTACGGTGGCTGGATTCGAACCCGTGACCTCCCGATTCAGAGTCTCGAGCGTCACGCTTGAGCTACATTATTTTGTCGGTATTCCTCGCTGAATTAAGGCACATTAACCCTATAAACAACCAACCATTAAGAACAGTGAATCACCCCAGCCTTCGTGTCTCCTCTCCGTTTTGCCAATCTTTGATTCCACAAAACAACGATTCTCGCGACGACGTTCTGACACCAGAGTTTCAACCTTCGACAAAAAAGATAGCTAGACATAAGAAAAGTTGAATGAAAAGGCCGAGTTATGAATTATGTACACATTTGACAGGATATAATGAGTGTTCATCAAGGTAGTATGATTCACCAGGCTAGCCTACGTCACAGCAGGAATCGATCCCGCAACAATCGATGTGTACCATGCGGAGAAGCAGCTGGCTAGACATGAGGGCAGGTCACACTCACATACCATTACCATAAAACCTTGCTGTGGCTGTTACGAGAAGTCATATTGAAACAAGTTTATTTTCAGGCAAACATGTAAAGATAATTTCATGAAATAATCGTGGCTTTGCATGTAGCCGTGGTCGATTTGGAATTTATTATTGGGTTTAAAACGAAGGTACATTCGTTCGTCTTTTCGTATATTCAAATTGTTCAATGTTCACTAGTCGTCATTGTTGCCAGTTTATTAGATAGTTGCCGTGGTTCATACGGTTGGGATTTGGGTTTGAATCTCGTATAATGAACGAATAATTTTGTAGAAGCTCCCATATATGCCACGTGCCACGTCTCAATAAAAACCGAACATGACCTCCGATTGGCATTCGTCTTTTTGTTGATATTGAGGATGACACAAAAGTTTTTGGTGACCCTGAGGAGTTGGGCGCCATTTTTAGAAGGTACATTTGTGTACTCGACATCTCCACCAAGAAATATTTCAATGCACGATATGATTGATTTGTGTTGTATTCGTCGACAACCTGTGTTCGGTGTTTTTGTTCCCGTGTATCGTCGATAGAACAACCACCACCACCTCGAGTTTTGTTATATATAACTGTGAGAGGGACCCTATACAAGTTTTGGCAGATCCCAACAGCTGTATTGAAGGTGTGCGCATGGACCGTGTCTTAATTGCTTCCGGCTTGCTTTTCACGTAAGGTGCTCAAATCCTTCTTATCTTTCATCTAAAGATGCATCTCTGATGTTGGCAAACAAATCATAAGGAAGAACAACAATGGATTTGTAATCCTCAATGTACAAACAAACCTTTATTGATGATGGTGTAACCACCAAGATGAAAATTTGCGAAAACCGTCTTCCAAATATAAAATGCAAAGTCTTGTAAATCTCCAAGACGGGTCTCGGAGACATTCAAAGTTACGAATTCGTGGGGGGCATTTAAAAGAGAGTACCGATAATGTCATTAATTTACCAAGTAAAAAAAAAGTTACAAAGAAAAATTAAAAACTGTTTATGCTTAATTCACATTAACACCATTGTGTCATTAAAAGATGTAGATAGTAAATTTATAACCCTAAACAAGGTTATCAGTTTTATTGCTTTTTAATAGGGCCTACTTAATACACAAATATATTTCAAGTAAATAAAGATTTAAACTAAACCCAATTTTTTTTAATACAACCATGCTAATCGCGACGATGAGAGGGTGACACACATGTTGAACCTCGAACGTTTGACCCATGTTTTAAACTTTAAAGACCTTAGCAACACCTTATCAATCTTATTGCTTTGTAATAATATATACATGTACGGAAGTAACAGAAATAGGGAGCGAAGCTACTTAATCAACAGATTGTCGAAGAAGTTAACACAAATAAATCCGTATCCAGCTGTGATCTCATTTGGTGGAGGCGCCGGGTTCGGTATTTTTACTCTTTTGAGTACAAACATTCTGTATCATCCTTGTTGAAGGGCAATGGAAAAACAACTCATCGGATGTCATATTAGGTTTTTATCTTGAGGCCCGACTGACGAACGGATGGACAGATAAAGAAAAGTGATGCGTATACGGGGTCTTCTCTCCCTAAACATTGCAATCAAGCTAGAGTTTCCCTCTACTGTGGCTTGAACCCAGAACATCCTCGAATACTCTAAAGCAGACACCGGATATTCCTGGTTTATCGCAAGTCTGTCTAGACCTAGACGGATGCTTTCACACAAACTACAAACGGTTGTATGTATAATTAATATTATCATTATCATTAAATCACACGTCTGAGAGGAAAACAATTAGCAGCGGTACACATATTATTATACAGTACTTAGTGTAGCGTGGTAGTCTATAGTACAGTTTATATTTTCCTCAAGATTTCTTTCCGAAATTGAAAAAAGTATCTTTTCCATCACAAGAGCGGAGACACGCAAGTGAATCTTACGAGAGAGGGTCATTGGTTCGATACGGGATGGAGACATTGTTTGTTTATTTAAAGTATATCCTTTTAGATAAACTGTTTTATACCGAGGAGGACAAGAAATATTCTAAGGGCGTGAAGACAAAATAATAAACTTAAGTAATTAGGAATGTATTATTGGATGAGCGTAGCGAGCGTAGCGAGCGAAGCGAAAACTTCAATTTCACTGACCCCCCAAAAAATTTAGCTCCAATGTTTTTTTTTTTTTTTTTTTTTTTTTTTTGTTTTTCTGTCTGTTTGTTCGCTCGATTCCGGGCAAACGGCATATGCGATCTTGATGAAAATTTGAGGGGACCTTCGTTTTCTCTGAACTTAGAGGTGTATTGTTTTTGGGTACAATCGAAGAAATATTTCTCATGAATATCGTACATTTACGATTTTTTTCGATTTTTAGTGCGATATTTTCGTCACATTTGGGCCGATTCTGACCAAACGGGTGGGGCTACAACGTTCATATTTCACATGGACATTAAGATTATGGTGTTGAAGTACCCTTTTAAAGAAAAAGTTGAAAAAGTTATCTAGAATCCATAGAAATAAAGGTTTTAATATGAGTTTTTCGATTTTTAGTGCGATATTTTCGTCGCATTCGGACCGATTGTGACCAAACGGGTGGGGCTACAACGTTCATATTTCACATGGACATTAAGGTTATGGTGATGTAGTACCTTTTGAAAGAAAAAGTTGAAAAAGTTAGCTGGAATCTATAGAAATAAAGGTTTTAATATGAGTTTTTTTACTTTAAGTGCGATATTTTCGTCACATTTAGGCCGATTTTGACCAAACGGGTGGGGCAACAACGTTCATATTTCACATGGACATTACGGTTATGGTGATGTAGTACCTTTTGTAAGAAAATGTTGCAAAAGTTGACAAAGTTAGCCAGAATGCATAGAAATAAAGGTTTTAAAATGTGTTTTTTGAGGTTTATAATAACAACTAACAAGAAACAATTGAAACTTGAAAACAGTCACCTACAATGCATTCACAAAGCACTTGCAAAGGAAAAGTGGTCCCACGCAAACTAAAAACTTACAAAAACGCTCATCCATCAACGCGGCGGGACTTTAGCGTTTTCCTAGTAATTTAAAAGGCAACAACTTTTCTTACAACATTTTAAAATAGTATATTAATTGGATGAGCGTAGCGAGCGTAGCGAGCGGAAGCGAAGACTTCAATTTCACTGACCCCCCAAAAAATTTAGCTCGGGTGTTTTTTTTTTTTTTTTCCGTCTGTTTGTTCGCTCGATTCCGGGCAAACGGCATATGCGATCTTGATGAAAATTTGACCGGACCTTCGTTTTCTCTGAACTTAGAGGTGTATTGTTTTTGGGTACAATCGAAGAAATATTTCTCATGAATATCGTACTTTTACGATTTTTTTCGATTTTTAGTGCGATATTTTCGTGACATTTGGGCCGATTCTGACCAAACGGGTGGGGCTAGAACGTTCATATTTCACATGGACATTAAGGTTATGGTGATGTAGTATCTTTTGAAAGAAAAAGTTGAAAAGGCTAGCTCAGAATCCATAGAAATAAAGGTTTTAATATTAGTTTTTCAATTTTTAGTGCGATATTTTCGTCATATTTGGGCCGATTCTGACCAAACGGGTAGGGCTACAACGTTCAGATTTCACATGGACATTAAGGTTATGGTGATGTAGTACCTTTTGAAAGAAAAAGTTGAAAAAATTAGTCAGAATCTACAGAAATAAAGGTTTTAATATGAGTTTTTTGAAGTTTATAATACCAATTAACAAATAACAATAGAAACTTGACAACAATCACCTCCACAATGCATTCAAAAAGCACTTGCAAAGGAAAAGTGCAAACAAACGCACAAAACGCAAAAAAAAACTTACAAAAAAACGCTCATCCATCAACGCGGCGGGACTTTAGCGTTTTCCTAGTATGTGAAATGTAATAGATGGATTAAATTGAAAATTGAAATTGAGTAGGAAAAAGGAAATGACATAAAAAATTTAAAAAAACGACTACTATGAATGATCCCTTGGACATTCCCAGACTAGTAATCTAACGAGGGGGAAGATGTCCCTGGACAGGGCTGGTATCATACGAAACATTTATATTTACCAACCTCATCACACCGCATCGTCCATGAGGAAATACGATACGATATGTTGTAAATTATTACCAATGCCAACCACAATGCAACGTGTGTGTTGGTTCTGTATAATGACTATATGATTAACCTTTCCTATAGTTAAAATACTGTTGAAATAATTTAAAACGTGCATTAATATCCCCTGACTTAAACATCGTGAGTTGTGGTCTGATTTATCTTCTTAGATCAAATATGTTTTCGTTATAATTGGACCAGATTTGATATATTTAAGATTAATTGCGTGTGATGTGAGTATGGGATACGCCCTACCCTAACGGCCGTGGCTGTCAGTGGTAACAATAGAGTGATATTAGCTGTATCGCAGCGCGTGTTTAATGTCATTGTGCGGCTTGCCTTGATGACCTTTTAACTCACGTCATTCATGTACAGAACTTTTAATGTTCGCGTAAAACGTACAAGTTCCGCATATTTAAAGGGAATATCACGAGAAGATTATGTTATTTTTCTTTACAAAAATTAATAAATATTTTTGCGTGTCTTTTTGTTTTCGAATACTTGCAAGCCTAATGTTTCGATACGACTGTGCGTATCATTATCATCTGAGGCAAACTGAAGACAGCATAGTCGTATCTAAATGTTAGGCTTGCAAGTATTCGAACCCAACGAAACGACCCACAAAATATATGATTTCTCAAATATTTTCGGCCTGTGAAATTAATTAATGTTGAATGTAATGGAATTATAACTGTAAAAGTGAAGCACACTATTAGAGAAATGGGGTTTCCTGTGAACTACGTACTGTTCGATCCATGCATTGCGTGATTCCATCAAAACAAACGTTTTACTGGAACTCATGTTTGGAGTGACCTTCTCACGCACTTAATAAAGTCGTCGCCATGTTGGAAACTGAACAGTGCAGCCAACATGATTCACAAAAGAATTACAGATATGAGTCGTATTGAGATAATTTATTTTTTAAATAGAAACAAAATTAGTTTACATATTGTTTGCTTATGCTCATGAGCCACTGAAAATCAGTTATATAACTGAGTGGGTAGACTCTAAATACAATTTATTTATTTATTTATTTATTTTATATCTATGTATGGAACTTGGGGACATGGTTTCGAGTCCCGAATATGTGATAATTCTTTCATAATGTTAATGTCCATTAACTTTCACATAACAACAATAGATGTAGATACCATAAGGTATTGCTTGGTTGGACATAATATAATTATATTATTATTATTATATATTATGCATGCTGCAACGTAAGCCTATAAGGAAGTGAAACTAAACTATCGAACGTTATAGGTACTGTGCGAACTGCACGTAGACCTATACCGCATTTCATGTACTTTTTTTCTAACCTGTTTGACATTTTTCCGAAATGTGATTTTAGTGTAACTAATAAATATGTGTGTGGAAATTGTGCATTTATTATATAGAGACACATTTTAAAATTTAAAAAATCCACTCATGATTACACTCACAAAATCGTGCAAACTTATTGCATTCATTTAGAAGCCCCCCAAGCTTATTCGATGTAATTGAGCGTATATTCAGGGTTAATCCAATTAACAGTTTTTATTCGTACTTCACTTGACAAGCTTCAATGTGCACGCGGTTTCCGACTACACAGGGTCGACAACCGAACATACACTTAACACTCATGCGGTGGGTTGGTACGTCTCTTTGTTGGCGACGAAACTCACACATTCTGGGAAACACTTTTCCTAGAGGATGAACGTTGTGCTAATTGCAAGGTGCCAGCCATTAAAAACAAATTAAGCAATTAAAAATAAAAATAATGTTGGTGATTAGGATGGTAGTAATTTAATTATAATTACGATCTAAAACAATATAAACGTAATAATTATAACGACAACACCATTAACTATTTTACTTTTTTGGCGAGCTGTCTTAATATGACAAACATGACGCTCTAAGTAACCATTAAAAATTCAAAATATGTAAAATCAAGAAATGAAATATTCCAAACCTGACCGGTAATCGAGCCCAGGTCTCCCGTTAGTAGAAGGAAAGCTCGTTCCCCTGAATTTATCTTCATTTTTATTTTCATCCACACAAATTAATAGTGTTTCCCTACTAATTATTTAAGCAAATATGATGAAAATTATAATATTAATTACAGTGAAAGTTTTAAAAACAACATGTTATTTATTGCATGAAATCTTAAAAGATTTGAAGTCCACAAATACAATCTAAAACAAAGGCCTAGTCGTGAAAATAATCTAAAAAACTCGCATCGTAAACAACACAGGATCGGAACTCGTTAAGCATGTAATTACCAACACAAAAATACAATTGTTTACGAAAACAAATGAAAACAGGTGTAACAAATGCGATATTGTGTTGTAATATCTGGTAATATCATGACGCGATCAGTAAGCTAATCAATTGTTTAACGAACGATGAAAACATTGTTGGGTGTGGAAATACTGAGCACCTCGATTGCAGTACTTTTTCCACTCTCCGAGAAAATATTTACATTCTTTTTCTCGTACACTGCTATAATATTGATAATCCAGGGGGTGGGGGCCACGACCCCCCTTGCCCCTGTGCTCCCGGGCTAAATACGAATGTATTCATTTTATCTAAAAATTTATTAGTTTAATTAATTAATAAGATTGTGAATTCGAACTTCATGCAATCGTACACAATGCTATAAAGGTTCCATTTCATTTCATTTTATTATTCATCATTCATACATTATATAATATATGCCTATTTACGTCATTTTACAACTATATACATTCAAATTATGGTTATTACAATTATTAACATCTCAGTCCATAAAGTCAGACACGTTATAGAATACACCATCCTTAAAAACAGATTTAAAATGATGAAACGAGTCAATTTTCCTAATATCAGTCGGTACCTTATTGTACAATCTTTCACATTAATTAATTAATCTTTGGGCTTCGTTTAAAAACACCTAAATTATATTTCACTGTGTGAACATCTTTCTGTCGTCTGGTATTACAAGAATGATTTTCATCATTCAAAGTAAAATTACTGTGGTGTTTTCTCACCCATAAAACAGAGTTAAAATATATATACTACACGTGTCCGAGGTGCCGAGGCTGCGGCAGCGAACCCTGCGCGATGCAGCTGTATAATGTAACTCGGTGCGATCAAGCAGAGGTCAACCACCGCCTTGTATAGTTGTTGTTGGAGGATCGTAAAAAACTCCGTGTTCCAGGCGGAAATTACACCAGATTCAAATCTGACGGAAAACCGTGCGGAAAACTCGTGTGACAGAAAGAAAATGCGAGCCTAGAGGTGGAAATTGTTTTCTTTTGTAGGTTGGTAGTTGGTACACACGCAAGTAAACTGTGTCGATAAGAATTAACACTTGGTTGTTAAAGAGCAATTAATAGTATGTGTAATTAGACGAAGTTTTTTATGATTAAAGGAAACTTTATATGGAATGCAATCTTAAAGTAGGCTACACCTTTGAATTCTGCAAAACACTGTTTGCTGTGTTTATTATACTTCATATCTACACTTTTATAAAAAAATATTATAACTCAATTCCTTTTTTGCGAGAAAGTATAAAAAATTAAGAATTGAGAGTGAATGAGTGTTTTTTTAGAATAATTCATTTATATAACGTATATTATTTTCAGTTATAACAACTGATTTACAAAGAAGGAGAATAAATTAAATTAATGTTGCAAAAAGTAAGATAAAGTAATAAACAGTGTAATAACGAATTTATAAATAAAGTTAGCGACGATGACATATTAAAAATGTAAAATAAAATAAATATCAGTAATGAAAATGCAATGTTCGAGATGGTGAGTATGTAAGAATATGTAAAAGTATTAATAGTGAACTATTTCAAATATAATTTGCAAATATTTGAACCTAAATTCAAACCCAAGTCTCACACATTGCACCAGCGCGCTAACCGTATGAGAGCTCGAAGTTGTGAAGTTGTAATTATTGAATGTAACTTATAAGTCAATGTTAAGTGTATCGTTCGTCCACGAAAGAAACAGTTTTGAAACGATTATTATCATTTACAAGTTTTTCGTGCAAAGTTATCCAACTTCTAGTGAGTTAGCTCGTGAGTTATAACAGCAACGTAAACCGGGGAACGAATCAAATCCTACACGATATCACGGAGTGTTTATACGGTAAACCTTTTAAAATTTCATTTCATGCCACAGAAATGAAAACAAATTGGCCACAGTTTAATTTTTGCCTTGCGTTATATTCGTTCGTCTACTAACTCGTACTTAAACAGTGTCTTTTCTCTGGTAATATAAAAAATCAAATCGTTTCAATTTGGAGGTGATTTTCAATAAGAAAAATTAATTATCATCTCCGGGTGCTCTACAAATCAAATAATTTGTGTTTCGATGTAGAGAGTCGATTTTTAGTCATGAAAAATAAAAAATGTTATTTATGCCTCTTTCTCTATGGCCACTTCTGTTAGAATTCATGCTCATACTATGATTGATAATTAAAGGCTTTTCTGTTCACCCATGATCAATTAACTCGTAATATGATATGTAAAATTAGCTAATTGTTAATATTGTAAAAAGAAAGAAGAGGTAAGTGAGATGTATTGAACGTGACTACATCGTAAAGTTTCACCGAACCTAAGTGCAGGCAATTTTATTACACATGACGCAGCATCTCAATAAAACCTCAAATCAATCGGATTGAGGCCACGATTTAGCAACTCGGTTGAATTTATCAAAGATCATCGCACGTTCTCATCTTGATCTCTCTCACTCTCTGTGTTTCCCCATCCCACATTCTCTCGTCCGGCGATATATTTTGTCGTCGCTCCATCACCTTCACCTCCGTCCGAACATTCAAGGTCGCGCCGAGGTCATCGGTGACCTCCCTGCTGACCCCGGCCCTCGCACTCGTCAATCCGACCATCTACGTCCTCACCCACCCACAGAACTACACTTAAAATACTAAATTTAAATCAAATCATATTAGATGATTGATGAGTGTTGTTGTTGAGAACATAACCGCAGGTACTTGCGCAACGAAGACCTATTAGGAGCGGGAGGATGATTTATGTATGACAGAATGATGATGCTCACGATGGAGGAGATGGGGGGAAATATGCTACCGGAAAGTTACATACTCCTCATCGTTAGTTCTCGATTTGGTTAGTCGGGAAACACTCCCGTAGGTGGAATTTTTTATATTTAATACAATTTAGAAGTTAAAAAATCCATCCCGATTGGGGTTAGAACGCAAAATCGAGAAATAAACTCTCGCTCATACATTATAAAGAATGTTTGTTTGGTCAGTTCAACAGCAACGTTTTTGAGCTTTACTGTTTCATCCATTAAGATCTATAATGCAACTACAATTCAGAAGTTAAATAGTTTCCGTCTCGGTGGTCTAGAATTGGCTAAGGCCTGGACCTGGAATGTGGGAGACTCGGGTTCGAACCCCGATCGGGATGGATTTTTTAACTTCTGAATTGTATTAAATATTCCTCATTGTTAGTTATTCGCTCTTCTAGTAGGGATACGCGTAATGTAAACAAGAACAGGTACAAGACAACCCAAAACAGGGAGCGAAGCTACTTAAAGCAGATTAATAAAGTACATCCAGCTTTAGTCTCGTTTTTGGTGGAGGTGCCGGGTTTAACAAAACTTTTCTTTGTGTGAGGATTTATTTTCCCCGACTCCCTGAACGCCAGGGTCAACAAAACGTTCGATCTTATCTATTTTGAAGGTCAATGCCAACAAACAAAAAATGTCAATCGGATGCCGTACATATAGGGGAGCTTCGCTATCTAATTACTAGGAAAACGCTTAAGTCCCGCCGCGTTGTTGGATGAGCGTAATTGGTGCATTGAGCTGTCATGTGTTATGCGAATTTTCTGTTGTTCTGTGAAAAAATCATTACTTAGTCGAAGATTTTTTTAAATTAAATTAAATTAAATTAAAAATTAACTTAATTTTTTTTAATAAATCGTAATTTTTACGTAATTTAAAAAAAGAAATTTTTTTGTAAAATTGCAATTTTCATAAGAAATAATTATTCGATTGCGCTCAAATTTTACACGAGTATATTAATTCATAAAATTAAGGTTCTATAAAAAATCATTACAATAGGATAAAGCATGTAGGTGTTATATGTCAAAGAATTGTTTTAAAAATCGAAAAAAATCGTAAAATTTCGATTTTCATGAGAAATAATTTTTCGATTACGCTCAAATTTCACACGAATATCGTAGTTCATTAAGGCTATTCCACCGCGTTTTTCTATTTTCCAAAATATGCTACTAAGTCAAAATATAGTGAATGGCTTTGAAACATGGCTATTTTAGAAAATCAAAAATATTTTTTCCAAATTTTTCTGATCCGGTACACGGCCAATATAGCCACCTCAAAATAATTTCAAACTTCAATTTGCCAGGGCACACCATTCAACGTACGGTGTTGTGCTTTGTGACATTAATTTTTAACTGTTTTTTTTTGGACTGACTGGGGAGAAAACAGATTTATTTTAACAATTGGGCTTTCCTGCGAATTTTTTCGTTTGGCGGTACAAATCGGTAAAAAATACCGCCAAACGAAAAATTCGCTGGAAAGACAATTGTTAAAATAAATCTGTTTTCTCTCAGTCAGTCCATAGAAAAACAGTTAAAAATTAATGTCACAAAAGCACAACACCGTACGTTGAATGGTGTGCCCTGGCGAATTGAAGTTTGAAATTATTTTGAGGTGGCTATATTGGCCGTGTACCGGATCAGAAAATTTGGAAAAATATTTTTGATTTTCTAAAATAGCCATGTTTCAAAGCCATTCACTATATTTTAACTTAGTAGCATATTTTGGAAAATAGAAAAACGCGGTGGAATAGCCTTAAATTAAGAAAAATCATTACAATCGGATAAAGCATGTAATTGTTATAAGTCGAAGAAATTTTTTAAAAATCGAAAAAAATCGTAAAATTGCCGTTTTTATAAGAAAATTTTCCCGATTGCGCACAAAAACGTGGCAGTTCTAAGTTCAGAGATTTCGAAGGCCTCCATAAAATTTCATTGCAATCGGAGTATCGGTTTAGCCGGAATCGTGTTAACAAACACACAAAAATACAAAAAAAAAAGAAAGAAAAAAAAAACATTCCGGATTTTTTTCTCCAGTGTAGTGAAATGGAATCTTCGCTTCGCTCGCTACGCTCGCTACGCTCATCCAAAAACTATCAATATAACATCAATAACAAAAAATTCCAATTGATATTATTATTTTATTAGATATGATATTAACTATATTTTTTAAATTACATAACAAAATCGTATGTTCGGTTTTCGACAACAGCGCGGAACTAGTACTACAAATTCAAATTTAGTAAAGCAATGGTGATGTATTAAACCCCTACCCCTGGTAACACGTACATTTATCTTACCTTCCTACTTTATAACATCATCCCCTCATTACAAAACTTTCCATTGCGAGTACCTAATTAAGCTATTCCCCTTGAACTAAAATCACTAACAATTATTGCAACCTGGATTTTTTGCGCGTACTTTTAATAAAGTTTGTAAATACAAGAACGTGCGCTACATATGCTCTGTTTACCGTACATATATGACATTGTGTATAATTATACCCTGGCTGACGCTTATAGTAACAAAGCTGTGATCACGAGCACGCGTTGTATGTCGTAATAACACAACTCAAAGTATTGAACTAGTTTTAATCGTCAGTGAAGCTAGCTACCAACTAACGTAATCACTGACCGATTTTCTACTAGACCACTTGCTAAAACCTTTCGTCATTATAGGGAGTAGAGAAATTGATCACGTATCAAATTGCTATATCGCAACCTACGTATTTTGAATTGCTACAATCTTTATTATTTAAAGATACTGATCGAAGAGTTCTTTTACGTATTATGACCTCTATAGTCTATAGGTTACACTTTTCCTGGGTTCGTCTTGGTAGGTATTCTAGAATGTAATTTGAAAGGAATCCAATTTCAATATCTATAATAGAAACGATAAAAAGATACAAAAAATTAATGGAATTGGTATTAAATTTGTGTCAAAAAGGAAAATATGTATCCACTGTTTAAAAGATGGGCCTCAATGATGAAGCTCACATTCCAGAACGTGTTTAGTTTTGTTTCTAATTAATATTAAATAATCATTAGATATAATCATTTATAAGCGACCCAATTAATTATTTTGACGAAATATAAGGATTTATTTGAATAATTCGGAACATTTTCTGGTCAGAAATGGTATAATCCATGTTCAACCAACACGAAACACCCTCATTAGAGAAAATTGTGGGTTTCTCGCCAACAATCACCACTTTATAAGTTGATACCGTTCCCCCAAAGAATTTCCAGGGACTGGAGTCGATTCCACGAACTCATTTTGACCTCATTTCTGTTCTGCTCTCTCGTTGATCCAGTGATTAGAGTCCCTGCTTCCAATGTAGAAGCTCCCGGGTTCGAATACCATTTCCCGACAGAAGATTCGTTACTTCTGATATCGATTTAAATTTATCAATTCTTAGGTTGGCCATGTGTATACGGTGACTTTCAAGCCGTCCTAGAACGAAACACAATAAATTCCAAGGTTGTTCCAAATTAGAAATAGTTTATTCTGGCGTCGCCCGTGGGCAAAGTCGTGTCCAACCTGTTCGGTCGGTGTTTTCTATATTTAAATAACGCTGGTTGCTCATTATTCGCTCGTCAATGACATTGTCGTCGACAGGATTGGCTTGGTCCACTTTAAATTAAGAACTCCCACTGAAAATCAGTTATGTGACTAAGATCGAGGGTCCACTCTAAATAAGAATTTATGATTTATTATTTTATTTTCAATGAACAACGTTTAGAGCCCTAGGATATCTCTCAGAACTAACAAGATAACATAATGTTTCTACATTGATTGATATTCTGGCCAGGTAGTTCAACTCTGAAATATTTCAATACATTTTGTTCACAAATGGTTCCGTTGCTGGAACCAAACCCCAACGTCAGTCACATACATTACATTATTTAAATATCATGTTTATTAACTTTAGAACGTATATAGGCCCATGTTGCACGCAGCAGTGAAATAATTACATAGTAAATAAGCGTAGACTCACAGACAATCAATATCATAATAGGGTCAACATTTAGTTTACTAAATAGCCACTAAAAGTTAATTGGGCAATTAATAAAATAATAGGTTATTAATTTCCTTCAACGCAATTGTAATGGGAGGGGGTTTGAAATTAATTGTGATTGAATTGATTTTTTCCCTGTAGATTAATAACACGATGGAAGAAGTAGGTAGGATTCAAATCTTTTTATCTCCAGTAATTAATTAGTATTTATCTTATTAACAAAAATATAAAATGTTAGAATAAAAAGTCAAGAATCACTTTCGTTGGTGAAATTTATTATAAAACGGTGTAA
Organism: Sweltsa coloradensis; assembly: GCA_024449915.1. Classification (NCBI taxonomy): domain Eukaryota; kingdom Metazoa; phylum Arthropoda; class Insecta; order Plecoptera; family Chloroperlidae; genus Sweltsa; species Sweltsa coloradensis. Next base: position 274,676 of record JAMZAV010000843.1, on the reverse strand, counting down.
ATATTTTATGCTAGTCTCATGGTTTAATTAGATACAATTGTGAACAAGACTGCAGTCATAACGCACGACCGATTAATTCTCTAAACTTGCAGACATAAATACTATCATAAACAATCTTTATCAAGGTTTTTTAACAGCTATATAAAAGTGATTTTCTATATGCTAAAGATCAACCGACAAATATTATTGATATTGTTTTGTTGGCCTTGTTAAAGTCAGCACATCTAGTTTTGTCAATTTGTTTTTACCAAATAAGTATTTGCTGATACCCAATTTGTTCGTATTCTTGATCGAGAACTATACAAAGTTTTATCTCAATCAAAGGTGTACTAACTGCAGGGAAAGGCACAAAAACGCCTAATGTCTACTGTTTCTTCAGTAAAATGTCTCTTTTCAGTTTGAAGACTGTTTGCTAAGTGGGGGGAGGGAGGGAACTACCTCACTGCGTCGGACGTTCCCCAAGTTGTTTGAATGTCGAGAGGGTGTGTCCGGAGTGACTTCCAAGGCTTTGTTGACCCTATCAGTTCCCATGGTAACGATACACCAACGTCAAGGTTTAGCGCAACAATCGATTCCACGAAGATCGTTTACGTCCGCTGTGGTGGTAGGCCTGCCACTGCTCCGGCCAGTCAGCCAGGCAAATGCATAAATAAAAGATTTTACTTGGATACTAAAGTATCAAGTACGTCAATCCAATGTCGTTCATGGTTCATGGTGATATTTTATTGATTTTTGCTTACGTTTATGAAAATCGATTAGAGTTCCGATGTGCGTAGTTTTCTCTAGTTCTGTACATCAGTATGAATGATACAAGTACAGTGAAGAACTTGAGGTGTGTTTTATATATCGTTCCACACTTACTAAGAAATTAATATAATAATATTATTCATAATTATTGTTAATCATGTACGGCTGTCCTTGATATTTGGTGCTTTTTGATGCCATTAATAATACAATGATTCCTATTTTATTTATTTATTTATTTAATGTCTATCCTATTCTGTTAACTTATTTACAAAGGAGGTCAACTAAATAAATCTAATCACGTAGATGCAGACACTCTATATCGTGTTGTGTTCCAAGTAATTACAATTGTGTCAAAAAAGTGTGCAAATATTTTTCATATTGACCAAAATATGTTTTTTTAAGGACACGGCATTCTCCACCTATACATTGTTGCTGGGCCATGAAATATGATAAAAATGTTGAATTCCTAAGAAAATACGGTGCCATGATATTCCAACATTACCATGTGAATTAAGCTACTCTGCTTTTTATCATCACATATAGGTCTCCCCACCATCAAAACAACTAAACAATCGAAATCAAATCAAACCTATACCCAAATTCATGCCCGAAACCACATTAAATTAAAGAGAAAACATGTAATTGAAAAGTGAACAAAAACGTTCGTGGTTTTATCGTAATTACAACCTTAACAGATCGAGAATCTTCAAATGCCTGTGGTGTGGAGTGAAATTAGATCTTCTACAAAGTCTATTGATAAAACTAAGGCCTCTGCCCCGTAGCCATGAGCATTCTCAAGGAGTCGCCCACCTTAGGTACTCATAAAACATCACGCGATGAATGCATTGGCCCCGTCAGCCTGTTTTTAGTTTTTACAACTCGAACTACTCGCCTCTAATAGTTTAATGACACCTAATAACACGGTACGCCCCAAGAAAGTAAATATAACAATTACAAGAACATGGTACGGCCGATGAGAAGCAGACGAGATCTACCAGTAAGACACGCTCTTGTGTTTCAGCCCTAATGATCTAGAAACTATGCTGGCTTTTCGTTTCTAACTTTCAGATGTTGCTTTGGGAAACAAATCATTTGATGTATAAAATTAATAAACGCGTTCACTTTTTCGTGTATTTTATATTCAATTAAATGGAAACACATTGTTCAGAAAGAGAATGTTGTTGGTATTATATTAATTATAGATATTCACGTGTAATAAATAACAAATAATATGAGAATCTTCTACGAACTTCCAAGGTTGTTGATCACTTTGGATTTGCATCGTTCGCATTATAATTGGCATTTCTCTTAAATATTAATTAAAATACTGGTTTTACGCGTGCTCATTTTATAATTGTTGTGAAGAAGTGTGCATGTAAATTAAGTAGTTAGGCCTAGATGGATGAAAACACGGATCTGTTTTGTCAATGAGAAAATGGTATTCTTACTTTACTTTAATGTGTACGCATTTAGTTTTAGTCCATTGTTCAGCGAATAGTTATATACTTAAACTTCTCTTTAGCGAACACAGTTATAAATTGTCCACCATTCCGTCTGTACGCTGTGGCTCATACGATTGGGGCGCAAGTCCGAGGCGTATGATACTAGGATAACGCGGGTTCGAGTCCAGTATAAGGCTTTTTAGTTGTTGTTAAAGTCTCATCGCATCTCACCACCACTCATCGTCTCAAATAACAATTTTTCAATAATAGATACGTTAATAAACAATAATAATATTCAGCAGCAGCAGCAGCAGCAAATCAACAGAGAAACATCACCAAGTCTGGAAATACGTACGTCAACCTTGGGTGAACTGTAGAATGAGACTTGAGGGAAATCTAAACAAGTGCGCTACTTTATAAGGTGTGAGAGTTTGGGTTGTCCGAGCTGACTCATACCCGGGAAGGGGCGTAGGTCCGAGCCTTGTGGAACCAGTGAACGTAGGTTCGATCCCACACAGGGCATGGATTCGTGTTATTGTGCGTCACCTTATTCCACCCACTGTCGTCTCGGTAAAAACAAAACAACAGTGTGTTTTGTGTTGGGTTTCCTTGAACTTTGCCATAAAGGGCGAATCGGACTGATATTTCATCGGAAGGTTCTTCTTTCCTCAACAGCCCTCATCACATGTCATATTTCACCATTATCACACCCAATCACTTCTCGATTTATCGTTTCTATCTTTCAGTTCTTACTTCAATCAACAATTCAATATACCTTTACTAACGTATTCCATTGGAGGTTTATACCCAAAGGTCAAATTGATGCTAGTTTGTCCACACTATACTTACTCAAATATTTCCTAATCCCTTTCATTATATGCTTAATCAATATTGTTGGTTTTTCAATTCATTGACCGCCGAGTCGCGAATGAAATGAATTCGAGCAATAACTTCATTATTACTTATGATTACTTAATTGTAAGAAATTCGACAACCTACCATCGGTTTTAGTTAATAAGAAAACAAAACATCCTATAGCTTTGTATAACTTACATATCAGATCTTGACAAACTTCTTCAACACAATAATGCATAAAGTTTGCACGCCCTTTTATGTAATGTGTTTTTACGGTTTATTTACAATTATAACATTTCTTTAAAAATAAGAATCATGTTAAATTCATAGTTATGAAAAACTAATATAAACATAACAGGAAATAAAACAAAACTTGTTGCAATAGCATACACGCTCTACATATTTCATGGATGTTGCCATCCTTTTGTGATTGTTGGGCGCAGCACCATGAAAATATAGACAGTCCCATACAAATATATGTACACCCGCACGAGACCTGGTTAGTAAACGAAAGGTAGGCAAATTGTCACTGATGGTGCCTGGATGGTCAAGTTTCATACAAAATATTGGAGTCATTCAGTCAACTATGTTGCGATGTCCATGTGGCTAAACTACGCCTACGCGTAACCCATTTCCACGCACACACGCACATTTCGCCTGTCGCTCGCCAGCGAGGGTCTCGGATGAATGCCGCACATAGAACATGTCAATAATTGACAACCACAAGTAGACTGTGACATGACAGTCAAATCATAGACAATCTAAGCGAAACAAATAGTTACGACAAACTCTATCGACATTCATACGTAAATAAATTCTTTACAAATGATAAAAACTTGGGAACAAATCTTTGAAGGACATTTTCTTTAATTTTTCTACTGCCCAGGGACAATTACAATGACCCTCTTCAGGTGTCTAACTAAGTAATTTTTTGTTTGGGTAGTTGTGAAAAGAATGCCCAAGTATAATAAGACTTATCCTCTGTATTTGCATTAACTGCAGAAGTAAACCTCGAACAAACTTCAGTCAGGATTGCCAGTGGCGGGTACTGAATCCGAGACCTCCCGAAATAGTCTCGCGCATTTCGCTCTGTCGATAATCTACCAAACAAATTATTTTTCAATATTACGAACTTTTTAGAGGATGTAGTGTAACTACCGCCAATATTAAAACTTCGCGAAATTACCTGATTTTAGTAATATTTCCCAAAACGTTACGTAAATCGAAAAAAGTGACTTACTTATCCTTTCCTAAGTAGTTTCGGTAGACGATCCTATATAAAATACTATAATATTATAATGAGTAGTGTATTACGTATGACATAATAAAAATAAATTACATAATTTAATATCATAATTAAAAGTCGTACTGATCATAATATTTTAATTTTGGAATCTTCGAGAGTCTAATTTCACAGGCCCAGTCTAACCAATTGCCCGAACAGCGTTAAATAAGTGGGTTCTACTGCCGAACTGCCAATTCTGGAATTACTCCCTACCGCGAAGAACACAAGTCCTTCGCCATGTCTGCTTTCAGAGACTATTAGTCTTCTACATTATGAATGTTTTTTTTTTTCATATTTTTTTATTTTTATTTATAGAATTCATTGAATTGTTATTGTTTTGTTAAATTTGTCTCTTATGTTTGTTCTTTTATTTTCCAAATGTTCTAGTTTTATAAGTGTGTTATCTTCCAATTGTTGTGTAGAAGCTGGCAGTAACAACTTGTGCTTGGCATACTGCCTTTCTGCCACCTTCTACTAAGCTATATAGAAAAATAAATAATAATAATAAATATATTAATATAATAATTAATTAATTAATTATAATAATATAATAATATAATTAATTGAATTACAGTAAGGTATTAGTAAAACATTAGGTGTCGGAATAGCCGTATCAAGTAAATATTCCATAATACCAATTACTATCTTTTCTTTTCTTTCTTTATCTAAGCTTTGAACGAAACTACAAAGGACTTACATATCAACTTTTCAATTTTGTGTTGGATTTTATGAATATTATTAAAATCGGGTAATTTTGCATGGTTTTAATATTGGTGTGATATTTTTCTCATAGATTTGATGTGATCTCGCTGAAGACTGAAGAGTGCACAGCCTCTCTCAGCCACCACGATTCCTTGTTAACCGTTACCCTTACTATGTTATTGTTACGTGGAGCTGTCGAGCGTAGCGCGAACAATTTCCGGTGATTTTAGCATTTATTCATACAGCACGCACAGTAAACTTGGCAATAAATTATAACTGTAAACATTTAGTTTAGATTTAACTTAATTAGACGTTTCAAAGAAAGGCAAAGAAAACGATTACTGAAGCTTGCCCGTCTGTTGCACATCCTACGTACGGTATTGTGCTGGGTAATCAATCCAACCAGATGATTGATTGTTTCTGCTGATTATTTATTTATTATTAAAAGGCTTATACAGCACGTTAGTACCAAAATAAATGGTGACAATGAAATGGCGAATGATACTCAGAGATAAAAAAGAGATGTTATGAACAGTAAACAAATACATAAAATATAAACATTAAGAAAAATTAAAATAATAATGCATGCCAAATATAAAACCATTACAAAATGTTTTAAACTTCACATTGAACATATAAAATATTTGATAGTCTGCCAAGGAGATGGGACCATGATAGGGATATGATATAAAGTAAGAATGCAATCAACTCGTGTGGTAAATCGCATCTTAAGCGGTAAATTTAGTGAGTGGCAGTTTGCGCCTGTTCAGGATGAAAACCTCCAGTCAGGATCGCTGGTGGCGTGTATCGTAGCGACGACCTTCCTAGCTAGTCTTGCTGTTAGTAAAAAATCTTATTCTCAATGCTAGCTAACATTATAAGTATGTGCACACTTTATTGCATTAATTTTTAGATGTTTAGCAAGTTCAAAGATGAAATCTTCTACAGTTGTAAATCTCAACATGCAAATACTCTTATCAGGTAGGCTCCACAACGTTACACCTCAAACATATTCAACGCATTCACTCGCGCACTCATCTACCTAACCTGTGTTGCATGTTATTGTCTATTAAAGTTTTAAAGTAGTTTTATAGTTTTATAGTATAGACGATATTATATTCAACATATTTTTCATATTTTTACTAAAGCTTGTAAATCTTACTTGTTTTTAAACATAAATTTGTAACTTAAAAAAAAAAAATTGTGGAATACACCCTTTTCAATTCAAAACTACAATTTGAAATACCAATAGAATATTTAAAATAGCATCATTCACAAAACAGAGCACTAAATTATACTATTATTAAATTACTTTCTTGTGAACATTAAAATAATATTTATATGAGTGTTTATTTAAAGTAACTTACCAAAGATACTCAATCACTTTCACAAACACTCAATAAACATTATATTTACACATCAAATTAGCTAACGATTTCAATGTTTACTGTGTCAAAAACGATGTTTGCATGGTTTTGGTGATATTATACAGAGTATACGATGCGATTTTCTATCATCGAGAGGTCGATAATCGTGAAAACCCAAAGTGTGAGGCAGTTTTGTTTGTGGTTCCCGTCTAAAACCGCTAGATGAACCTGCGAGAGAGGATCACCTCCCGTAACAAAGCCACCTTCACCTTGGTGCACGACCACATCTCGATATGAAACGTCATTAAAACTTGACTACCACTCGAAAGCTGACAACGTGCTACAAAAAACATGGACCAGTACAATTAAAATACTTGTAAGTCATCTTCGAGACTAGAGAGAGAGTGAATATTGGAATGCGGCGCATCGTTTGAACTAGGTATTTGAACTATGCAGGTTCAATGTCGTCTCTTGATCATAAGTCAATAGAGGAGAAATCAGTTCAAGTTGATGGAAAGACGAGCATAATGAGCAGCTGATGTGTCGAGTTTTTGTTGATGTTACTAGAATTACCTAGGAGTTTTTAGGTTATTATTACAGTACCTAGACGATTGGGTATGGGATTCGGGAGGTCTCGTGTTCAATTCCCGTTGAGACCGGAAATCCTGACTGAAGTTTTTTCCGAGGTTTTCCTCAGTCGTGAATGCGAATGCAAGGGATTGAGTTTTCCTACAAAAAATGTTTTAAATTATTATGTTATAAAAAATAATTTGTGTTTTTAGATTTTATTTCAAGAATAATTTTTTTAGTGTGATATTCTCGTAATTTAAACAGCAAATTAGTTGATTAATACCTCTTGTCTCGTGGACATTCAAATAAGGTCTAACTTAACTAAACATCAATTCTTTGAGAAGAAAATTAATCGTGTTACTTTACTGAAAAGTATTAAATACTTTAACATTTGTTTCGAATCAATCATTCATGAAACTTCTCTACGGATGTAAAAATAAAGCAACGATTTTAAATCGCGTTAATTGTGGTTGAAATTAATTAATGAAGAGATTTTCTGAGAAAAACTAGTATTTTAGTAATCATTATATTTTAGAGATTTGTGATATAAACCATTTACGTCATGCCCTGTTTTTTACGTCATTATCACGTGTGAAGTTTGCAGTTATCTTTAATAGCTTGAGTTGTGTTTGAACATTAAAACATAATTTTATATGTAGAAAGTATAATCTCTTAATTAAGAGAAAGATTTACAAAATCGCATGTGACTTCCCTATTAAGGAATGTGTATTGTTGTGTATTAATTAGACAGAATTGAATTGTATAATCACGAAACACTTCGTCTTGGAATTTTAGTGAGCTGTGGCCTCAACTCCTACAGTATGTCGTCCAAGTGAGCTCGTTAAGTTTTATATGTTAAAATAGAATGCTCGAAATAAAATATATTACATACAATTAAATCTCAATTGAAATTTCTATAGAATTCTATGTCCGCATTTCAATCCAGCTCAAAATGCTATTTGTTTGAATGAATGATAGCTATTCGTAATTTTTACTTTTAGGGAAGCTTTTTATGAAGTCAGTTAATATCTGATGTGCAACTGTTACGGTTGTGAAGCATGGATATGCCCACTCTTCTGTGGAAGAAGATAACAAAGAGAGAGAACTTTTATTTTTTTAACAAAACAAAACTCTGTTGTACAAATACAATTGCACAAGGACACAGAATAATAATAACATTCATTGATTAATTACAATTAAAAAGGTTTAAAATTTAAATACAAATTCAAGAAATTAGTCTAATAATACAATTAAAAATTACATGTTTAGGCCATAAAGGTGATTCCTAAGAATGGAAATGGAACCTTTCAATGCCACCATCGATACGTCTTGTATCGTGTTTTGCCTAACTTAAAGTGTTGCAAAAATCAAAAAAAAAACTTTGGATTGTCCCCCTTTTTTGTGGATTAGTCAGAAAAAATCCAAAATTGACAAATATTTACTATTTTTCAAAATCCAAAATATTATATTATATATTTTCTGTGACTTTATTTAAACGATTCTATAAAAATCATATGAACATGACCATAGCTTCTATGCAAAGTTTTATATAAATCATATGATGCTAAATAACTATAGGTAATAGTCTCGATAAAATCACTTGCGTTTCATGACTTAAATGTAAAAATAAACACTTATGTTTTAATATTTTTCCACCCCTTCGGAAAATGATTATTTTTTAAAGGCAGTACTTATTTCCATTAATTCTGTAATAATTATCACGATCATAATTCATAACTCTGACGAAATTAAAGGGCATGCTACAGTTACGATCACGCTTCATACGTGATAACAGTGCAGCTAATGCCATATTGGATCTCAATAATTAATTTAACTTCGAAACATATCTTCTCTATCCCCAGTGTGAAGAATGTTGAAGAGACGTCGGTACTGACGAAGACTGACATTCTTCGAGTGAAACAGAGATGTCCGGATATCACTGTGCTGCTTGTTTCACTTTATTACTAATTACATGTAATAACTGTTACTACAACCTAGGTCGTAGGCAGGTATAGTCGTTAATAATAATAACATAATGAAGCATACGAACGTGTAACAAAAAGTTCACTCCCTAAGGCATCTGTTATCTTATCGATGTTCTCATTTGATATAATATAATTGGAATTCGGATGGTATAGTATTGTTGTTTCACGTATTTATTAATGTCGTCCTCAAAACACATTATATAAAAAAAGCGTAAATTACAAGGATAACATGATATTAATGAAGGTTAACTAAACTAAGCAATAGAAATATTTGTTACTTTAAAAATCTAAACTATAAAATAATTTGTGGAATAAATATAAATTGATTAAACAAGGATGATAAAGAATGTTTTGGTGACCGCCAGGACGGATCTGCTCACTAAAATAATTTTTTGCGCCTCAAAAACGACATTGAATCATAAATTATTTGTAAAATCTTACAATCGAAAATGTAGATTTTCATACCGTCCGAAATTTTTTTCAAAAAATCGTAAATTCGATTTTCAAGAAATAATTTTTCGACATTCCACTGCAGTCCGTTCAGAATTCATAGACTCTAAATTTCATCGCAATTGGAGTATTGGTTTAGCCGGAATCGTGTTCACAGGACACACAAAAATACAAAAAAAAAAAGAAAAGAAAAAAAAAACATTCGGAATTTCTCCATGAGTGCAAGTGATATCTTCGCTGTCGTCATTACGTCATCATAATTGGAATTCGGATGGTATAGTATTGTTGTTTCACGTATTTATTAACATGTCCCTCTAAACACATTTATATAGAACAAAAGACGTAAATTACAAGAGTAATGCATATTAAATGAAGGGTTAACTAAACCAAGCAAATAGAATATATATTATGTACTTAAAAATCTGAAAGCTATATCACTATGTGTGAATAAATAATCATAATTAATTCAACAAGGATGATAAAGAATGTTTTGGTGACCGCCAGGGCGGATCTAGCCTCACTTCAAAATGGGATATTTTTGAACCCGGCACCTCCACCAAAAACGACCATTGCGAACTAAATTTTAATTTGTTAAATCTTCGACAATCTGTTAAATTTGTAGCTTCGTTCCATATTTTGGGTTTTCCCGTACCCGTGCTTGTTTTTAATATAACTATTCTAACTTCCTAGAGGGTATTCGAACCCCTGTTATAAGACCTACTCTAGTACATGGTAATATTGAATCCTCCTAGGACCTACTCCAACTGCATGCGCCGTCACTCACGAAGTAAGGTCATGGAAGAGTTCATTTATGTTATCTATATTGCAACATGTAAAGTGCTGTGGACAGTTACCAAAGTTACTATCTACGGTAATGCACGTTATTAAGAGTGGGTTGATTTACGTCAATAGTAGTGCAGGTCTATAAACATTAAATTTACGATAATATAGCCATCGTAAAATGGTAATGTTGTTCTTAAGTCATAAAATATATTATGTGACGTCAAATAAGACTTTTACTACTCATGTATGAAAATGTCACATAAAGAATTGTCGCGGATGTATGCAAATTCTATTTCCTTATAAAAAAGCAATTGGCACAATTTGAAGGTCCGTTGGATCGTATAACTTCTATAGTCAGAAGCGTAATAATGTTGGAAACTATCTATTTTGCATTATTTCATTCGATTTATGTGTTTAATTAATTTATTACACAGAAATCAATCCAGAAATTTTAATAATCCATCTGGATTTGATTTCCATTACATCAATTACACATACCGGAGTGTTTCCCGATTAATTAAATTAAGAAAGAAAGAAAGAATTTATTTGTAATAAAATATAGTATTACTGATTCATAGCATACTATGTCAAATCCTTAATGTGGGCTTATGCTTAAAAACCTTATATTTAAATAGTATTATTGATAATATTTCTTATCTAGTTTGTTAAATTTATAACAGTTGACAGTTATATCAAAATTATGATAAACTTTAAAAATATTTGCTAAATCCTGATCACAAAATAAAATACAGTGTCGAAATATATACGTATTTAGCTAAGAAAGAAGAAACAATAAGAAATGTATTGAAAAATCTAAATAATTGTACATTTAGCACCGTTCTTAAAGACTACTATTTCCTTATAATTGTTTTGGTGAGTCTTGACTTTAGGCTTGAGTGATTAAAAATGCGGTGATTGGTGCGTGAAAATTCACGCGTAAATTCACGAAACCCATCAGCGTTCAGGTGAGTTGAGTTAAGTTCACGCAACGCAATCGAACCATTCTAAACTCGATGATCGAGCAGTGAAATCGAAAGTCTGACGATCCCGTTGTGTCAGTCCACTCTCAGTCGCAGAAAGAAACAAAGTCTAGCTGCGGTGTGAATGTATTTATTACAAGGCTCGCTTCACGATGTTTTGCGTAATGCTGGGGTTGTGAGACGAGACCACGATGTGGGCTGAGGTGTAATGGATGCTGTGACACAGAGTTATATAGCTATATCTATCACGAAAATAGGGTTCACACACATCTGTCGCGCTTTCATCTATCAACGGAACCATAGGGCTATTACAAACTCACGGCAACTTCGATAGCAGAATCACGAAAAACAAGTAACGAGTTTTTAGTTGGACAAAGAAAAATCCACGCTAAATTGACCTATTTACACTTTCTATTCACCGAATTTTATATTTGTGAAATAATTATCATATTTATTTAATTATTTTAAATCATATTTATACAATACACCACTTTCATAATCTACACAAAGATTTATTTATGAAAGTGCAGTGTATAGATCAATAGATTAATAACACCTAAACATCACCTGCTCTAAAAGTTTCATCAAATTAATTAGTAATATTTCTATTATGTCATAATGAGTGATTGTATTTAATGTCAGTGATGGGGATGATATTTTAGAAATGTTGAAACTGTCAGCTTGAACACCCGAGGAGATATGTTCGATGACCGTACGATACTTAAACAAAATGTATTTGTACCTAGAAGTATTAGAAACTTAGACAGTGACACTGTTTTACTTCAAGGGCATGGGTTCAATTCCCATACATGTACAGAAGAGTATCGGAGAGTCCTTGGAGAAATAAATAGAACTGCTGCTGTGAGGGGGCAGGCAGTTCGGAGATATTATGAGCACACATAACTGATATTAGAAGAGTGGTAATTGTCCTTCAGATTGAACAATTCATCTTTATCTCTACGCTTAAAAATACGATTAACTTTATAGTTACGTCGTGTTTATGAAAGAAATGCCCCTGAATGCTGTGTTACTAACAATGTCAGCACTATCTAGTCTTGTTTACGCTTTATTCTAGCCTTTTAAACTTTTCATATTATATTAATCAAATTCTAACTTCTTGCCATTCGTATGTCCAATTCATTTCCTTTGTCATTAGCAACCAAAAACAACAGAACAATGCTATATAGTTTCTCTTTAAAGTTGCATTTGATGATTGCCCCCCCCCCCCCCTACAAATCGTACTAATGTGACTTCAACTGCCCAATTTTGTCGTCAAATTGTGTCATTCTGACTTCACTCCAGCGTAGCAGGCAATGCCAATGCCAACAAGGTAATGGTAATTGCAACAAGGATGACCTCAGCCTCAATCTTGGCCGTGTTAAACATAGGATGCTCTCCGAGTGGGCGGACGTCTTCTCAAGGTCAGAGAATCTTCTTCTCCTTCTTGGGATCACTTCCACCGGGAGCCGACCCAATCTAGCCAGAGGAGACTTTATGATGATGGTTATTCTCAGTATGGAACCTGTTGGGAGTTCAATGCGCTCATCTCTACACTGTGATCTGAGCTCTGGTGTGTGGGTATGGGAGGCTGGAGAGTTGGAAGCCTGGCTGAGGAAACGAACACGAATATATACGTAGGACATGCGTTTGGGGGCAGACTCCTGTAAGCTACACTGATTGACACCACGGTTGTTAAAATTATATGCTTAGTTGGGAAGAAAGCGGAAATTAAGGCCTCTATAGTAAGCATGTTTAAGTTTAAAAGTCAAAAATCGATCATTTTTATAGATTGTTTTTGGCTTATTAGCAACACAGTGATAATGTACGACTGTTGAGCCGTCCATTTATTCTAGCTTGCAACACTAGTTCCTTCCTGACAGAACGAATATAGCTAAGTCCACCATGCAGCCCCCCTCAATTAAACATGTTGCTCCTGACTCCAAAATCCAATGGTGATATTCGAGGAATATAGGGTGAATAATGATTAGTTGTTAAACTAATGCGCTAAGGACCTACGCACCGATCTTTTGAGCTACCATTTACAGTTGATTGATCTTAGCATTATATTCATGTATTTATTTATAGTTCGCTTTATATTTATGTAGGTACTTATCTTCTTGTGTTAAGAACACTAACATTGTATAGCCCTGATATAAAGTACTATAGTTTCGATTCATATGTATATACAACGGGTTTATTAGTGGTTTACCTTTTGTGTTACTTAAAAAATTAAAATTGGTTAATTAATTGGATTGTAATAACTTTTTAATTAGCCATTAGTAATTTTAGTTTTTTAGTTTGCGAATTTCAATAAATCATTAGTCATAACAGATCTAACAACATTTGTACAATTTATTTTTTATATAATTAAAAACATAAAATATGCCATACTCAACATTTCTCAATGATTAAATCTTAACAAGCAAAATGTTTCGTCAAAAAAGTATTCAGAAAAGATATGTAACAGTAAAGTAACATATTTTGTTGATAGGCATTCCCCGTATCCTACGCACTAAAGCACAACAAATCGTTTCCAAGCTTTAGATGATCTATACAGAAAACAAAAATTATGTTACATACAAAATATATTAGTAACGGTATAAGTTTAACATATTAAACCTTTACATCATATCACCTTAGCGTTAAATTACGTTATAGTGAAATGTATATTCAAATTGTTTGTTCGCCTCCAAAGAAAAGCTCTATTTATTATCATAACAATGAATAATTAAATAAAACTGACTTGTAATAAAAGCGAGTCTATTTGTTCTGGGGAAGCCGAGTGCGAATGCTATAGAAACCTCGGAAGTTGATTGTCAGGCGGACGAGACCTCTTCACAATGGCAACTTAACCGTGTTCATCGGGCGATAAAATCATTCCAGTCAAGAACAATTAGCCGGCTTCTCACTTACATTCATAACAGTTTAATGATCGTCATATAAATCAGTTCATTATATTCTTTTTTTCTTTTTTGACCTCTTTTTCTTTTTTCCCCTTTTTTCTTTTTTCTTTCCATTTCACTTAATATCTAATTTGTATGTGTTACCAAATTATTTTCTTAAGGTCTTATTGCACATTGTTGTTGTAATATTACTATTTCAGATTTTACTTAAAACTATACTTCATTATTGTGTCTGCATAGTTTCATTAAGTTGTCCTCCTTTGTAAATTATTTTTTTATAACTAGACGTTATTTTTCGACTTGGTTAGTCGGGAAACACTCCCATAGGTGGAATTGTTAATATTTAATACAATTGAGAAGTTAAAATATTAACGAGACGTTAAATAAATCAATCAATCACGGCTCACAACGTTTTTTTGTTAATTCTCTTCCTACTACGTCATCGCATGTTGTACAACCAAAAAGAAGTAGAATTGGGCTTGATATGGTTGAATTCCATTATTCATGATTGTCCGAGCTATGTCATTTCGAGGAAACTTTCACTACTGTATTTATATTAGCATCTAGTTTATACTGATATTAGTATTACGAACAGATTCAGTTCGGTAATAAATTAAAGATGTAAATTTGTGTAAATAACAATAGCAGAATTTTAAACACAAAAAATCATAAACAAAATTGAGGGTTTTCTTCTTTCTAAGTAACATGTTTTTCTTTGATATAAATTGCAACTTTCTAAGAAGTGGACAAGTAATACTTAAATGGTAGGTTGAACGACGGACAGTGAGCTTGATTGATCTATATTATCGGGTTGATTGAACCCGGTTTGATTAATTTAGTTTATGTAGTGGGCGAACCGCTTGATGTTTTATGATAGTGTTCCCAGCAAGATCGATAGTTTTACCGTGCGCGTTAGTTGTATGGTTGATGGGCGATACGACAGGTGTTTGTGTTGATTCCGTTTCCATGACAACTGTTATCATGTCTGCGAATATAATCAATATGATTAAAGTAATGGTACAGATAAAGAAGTTTCATAAAATAAAACAGAAACGTTACGTACCTGTTATTATTTTAAAATAATTATTTCAAACAAATGCATAGGTATACCATACTCACCGTGACTGTGAGTTATAGCTGTTCGACTTTAGTCTGAGGGTCGCGAGTTTGAATCCCATCACCGGTGATGATGACAAAAGTTTTTTACTGTTTGTCACATATTTTATGAATGCTGTGACTTGTTAAATAATTTCTGATCCCACACTGTGACGTTCATTCTTATATTTCGGTGTATGGTTTGTATGCAATGCTACGTACACAAAAATGTATGTTGTACAAAGATACATAAAATAATTTTCCCACGTGAAACAATAATAATCACAACCAAAATTAAGAGCAAACATACAATTACATCGTGGAATAGGAAATTAAAAATTAGCATACACAATTGTTTTTAAAGAATTGAAGAAATACTTAAAATTGTTGCGTTTTAGAAAGGAATTTGGTTCGATACTAATTTGAAATTATACCCAAACGATGAAGAGCCTAATCTGAAAGAAATATCGTTTTTGCCGGAGTGATATTGACCTTCTGGTTTCATCACCCAAGGCCAAGAATTCGTAGAAGCTCGATATAGAAAATCTCAGAAAATTAGTCATTTAAATTGATTTTGGGGTTTGAAATTGATTTTCCACGTTTTATAAAATTACGAAGAATACAAAGAAAAGTAATCATCTAAGCGACGTATAGCAGTCGTTATACGTATAGAAAGTAGATCCTGCCCCAAATCCCGATATATTATAACGTTTCTTTTAGAAATTCCTCCATGCAACAACCCACTTATACTCACGTAACTTACTAGTTTATACTATATATATATTTAAAATTAATATTTGCATTCTCATTTACAACATTTGAACATGTAACATTACAGACATTAATGGGAGACAGAGAGAAATGACAGAAAGAACATTTGCATTTGTGAATATATTTCGGGTGAATGTCTAGGGAAATTCATTATTTTTATTTATTTAATTATTAAAGCTTGCAGCTCGGACGCTAGACCACTGTGCTGGTAATGTAACAAATACCGGATTGTTGCTACATTATAGATCTGAGTGATAGCTCGATCCCCAGGCAAGTTGGGTTTCTAATTTCTGGATTAAATAGAATATATCAATTCCACCTACTGGAATGTTATCTGACTCAGTAAATTAAAAAAAGGAAAAAGTGTTGTACCTTGAGTCTAGAATACGTTATCTCGACTCCCCCTATCACACTATTAATCCAGGCATTTCTTCAACACTTCCATTAGAACTTACGACCATACATCACGCAGAGAAACCTGTGCATTTCTAGTTATCACGCATACATTAACTTCGAATCCAACAATGTTAATTATATACCTAGCTGGGGACGGCGGAAATTCGTCGTCAATTCATGCTTCTTGGTGCGTTTACTATCTTAACACTCGTCATGGCAAATACACACAATGCGCAAGACATGAATGACAATGTCAACATAAAAATAATAATAACACAATCAAACACGATTACAGTACAACATTACGCAATAATGAGAAAGTATGAAGTGAGATTTATATGATTGTAAACGCGAGTTATTTACAAGTTCAGAAGTTGTATTTCCTCTAATTGATTGTTGCGTAATGTGTGTATGGAAGTAATTGTCACATCTATAGGTGAGACCTGAGTGAGTCATACTCGTAGTTGGGTGTAGCAGTTGTTTTCTTGTCGCCTCATCGGTGTCAAACCAAGGTCCTGGATGACGTCATATTCACAGCTTCCACGACGAGAATTCGCGAGGGAGTTTGTGGGCTCGTTTCCCGTTGTTCAACTTTTTCTGCGAGACTTAAACCTACTTTTAAATCTTGTTGATAATGCCATAGGTAGGTAGGGTATTGTTAAACAGGGGTTGTCTTCAGTCTTCACATACATAGTCTCTTCTTGAAAGAATAAAATTATTTTATAAGCACGGCAATAAGACTAGAAGAATTGTAAAATTGTATAGTCAGTGGAACAGGTCGACTTCTGGTTGGTAACTATATATGGAGGGTTATGGACGGTAATAAATATGTTTTTCAGATGTTCTAAAATGTAATAAAATAGAACAAGCACAGGCACGCGAGAGAAATCATGCAAATTAATATTTTTATTTCCATTTTGCAAATCTCGTTGTTGGTGGAGGTGCCGGGTATTTATACGTACATTTTGGTTGATGCTACCTCCGCTCGTTGAAAGGCAATTAAAACAAAAATCTCATGTCAATCGGTGGTAAAGTTCGGTTTTTATTGTGGGGCGTGACAGACGGACTGACAGAAAAACTTATAGGGAGCTAATAAGTTAGTCAAAAGACTAGTACTGACTTGTAATTTAAAAGTAAGAAGAAATTGTAATATATATGTGGTAAGACGTAAGTAATTGTATTATGAAAGTCCATACATTTCCCCACGAAAGTTCATGTTCCAGTACTCGTCAAATTACCAATTTATTAGTTAGAGAAGATGCTTCCCATCACAATATAAACATCATTTCTTTATGCTCCCGCAGTCCTCCTTGCAAAACCCGAAAACATACGTTGGAGCGCGATTTTTGTTAGCAATTATGCTTAATAATAATCTGTAGAGAAGTGTGTTTGTGCACAATTTGGCAGGAAGTGACTGACCTTAGATAGATTTAAAAATCAATAACCCACTCTTTTACTTTATTTCTCATTGAGATAGTCGACCCCCGAAGTATTTTAATAAGACAAGAAAAACACTAGAACATTCTATTTTGTTTGTGTTTTCTTCACGTCTCTGATAAACCGACGACTTCGTTGGCTCGTTTTGTGGGTATTGCCCGTCCGTGACTTATAGGCCTAGTTGGATGACAGGGGGAAATACTCTAAGGAATACATTAGCGCCGACATCCGCCGTTCATTTAACACAACATTCTTAACCTTGAACAATAAGAAAACTACTCCAAATAAATTTGTTTATTTTCAAAAGACACTATAACTCTTTTCTTCCCCTTTACTCCGGCCGGTGCTTAGACAGCTATTCAGCAGCTCACCTTCCCCACCTTGAGAGCCATTAACAACTACTCATATCAATTCAATATTTAAAAAGTAAACAATTTAATAAACTTTCTAATGCCGTAAAATTAATCGCTGAAATTGACAAATTTAAGGTAACAGTAGAAAATATCTTGCTAAACAAAGAATATTATTCTCTACAAGATTATTTGGATGAGTTAGAGGATGAATGAGAAATTATTATAATTGTTGTGTGGCACAACATCTATTACTTGCGTAGGCCCTTAATGATTAATGCTATTATATGTAAAGCTTGCATTGTAGTATTGTAAAGTTTGTTTGTTTTATTTTTTCTAAAGTGTGTATAATATACATGTTTATCTTTTTCTATGGCATAAACATGTTGAATCTTGAATCATTTTGCAAGGGACCTCAGTGAGTCTCACACCCAACGACTCAGTCTTGTCTTCAACCAAATAAGCAACGACAGGGTGTGTACTGTTTCCCAATATGGCGACTTACATCTCCCATCCGGTTTATATTTGCCAGGACTAAATTATAATGTCAGTTATTTGGAATATATTATACGCATGTGATGGTAATTACCCCTATAGGTGATGATGCGGGGAAACCAGTACTTGTGAACTCTGGTGTGGGAGTCTTGGGTTCGATACCCTGGGTATGTAGGTGTAAGGTTCGAACAACTTCCTGATCGAAAGTTTCCATAAGTTGGTCAATTATTTGTACTAGAAAGTATCAATTAACTTTTTTTAAGAGTATAATCAAAGTGATATTTTTACATACTTTGATGTCGTCACTTAAGACTGTTGGTTGAGCTCGTGTCATCTATTAAAAATCGTTTTATCACTAAATCCAGCGAATTTCACAGTAATCCTGGACCAGTTTTAAATCTATTATTTTCGCCCAAAAAATTGAAACTTTGGTAGGATGGTTTTTAAAAGATGTGCGAATGACGCGATCAGAGAATACTGCGACATTTCAAATATGTGTCTCCTAAACAAGCTTTGAAAATTACTTCAAAACCCCTTTTTAGATAGCCCATTTACGTCCAGTTACTAAGAAAACTGAACGGTATTTATTATCCAACAGTCCTTAATACCGTGCTAATATATCTATATGGAAATCAAACAAGAAAATTAAAAAAAAAAACATCTCAGCGGATGTATCGAACCCCGGTCTCCCGATTGCCGGTCGGGTGCTTTCCTATCGTGATAGTTTGTATTACCAGACCACATGTAGTATATTACACTCACGTGACACCAAAACACCAGCGAAGAGACTTCAAAAACAACTTACCTGAAATCAAAGAGAAATACATTAGTTAAACATTTGTTATACACATTTTTATAAGATCTTGACAAATTAAAATAAACACTGTGCCCCATTGGTGGCACGAAGAACTAAAACAAACTTTACAGTGGCACAGGGGAAATTCTCAGCTATGAATGAACTGATTCACAGATCTATTGAAAGAAAACCTGTAACATTGTAGCATTTACACAAGGCCGTTTTAGTCTTAATTTATTCATTGACTCTGTTTTAAATTTAGACAAAAAAAATCTATTTTTCATCTAATAGTTGTTGACATTGACATTGACATTCAAAAAGGAAGGATCAGGTGACCCTGGAGGTAGAGGGAAGGGGCTAGCCTCCCATAATTTTTTTCTGTACTCGGTACCTCCACCATAAGTGATGACTCGAGCAAGAGAAGACTAATAATTTCATTTTGATATTCCTCTTTTTGACTCGACGCCTCCACCAACAATGATATTAAAAAAATCGAATAAACGTATTACTTTATTTTTGTATTCTTCTTCGACGATCTGTGGATAAAATACCTTCTCTCCCTCTTTTGGGTCCTCTCTTATACCTGTGCTTGTCAACACTAAGATTCACTTTTTGATTTACGTGACCGCGTGATCGAGTAACAACCTCAGTCCCCCACAACTTTCAGTCTTTGCAACCAGTACCTACCTAGGTTATCACGCGTCGTATCAATAAATAACCTGGCGGAGACAAAGCCCGGCAGAGGCGGAAGTCTTATCGTGATAGTGCAGCGGGGCGCATCAGTGACAAGGGTGATTCACCAAGGAGGAAGTAAGACACCGGATGTACTAGAGCACGCGTCTCTCTGAGGAGTCTCCTATAACAAGCCTTGTAGAGTGCCATACACGTCAGTTTTACCCGGTGTGACCACTTCAGATGACTAACTCGCTTAACTAAAAAAATATATATTATTCTGGCTAACTAGCTATTAATTTAGAAATTTAGATAAATCTGAGTTACTTCTATGTCGGTACTATTTTATAGGACCGACATTTACCCTTTAACTTAGGTAAATCAAGGTAAACACTGGAAAAAAAATACCTCTTATCAGATTTGCCGGAGGCCATAATTTATTTTACATTATACTTGAAGAATCTGAGCTTCTAAGCTGATAGATATGAATTGGCTTTACAAACAACCCTACGTGAAAAAATACAAGCGAATCATAGAATATATACGGTATGTGGATTTTAGTAGACTTCGAATGTTCTAGTTAAATATCTACGAGGAGAATGTCCCCAATGTTACTTTCACATTCTCTGTGGTCATCATTTATAGACTCGCAATTATAAATTTCAGTAAAGGAAGCAATGTAGTATGGCTCAGTCTTTGGAGAGTAGAGTACTTCCGGCGATTATAGGGATCAGATCAGACTCTAAATCTCCTGGTAGGAAGCAAGAGCATGCTGCATTATGCATGTCTTATGGTCATGGCCTTACTGCCGCTGCTGAGACCTGAGAGAGAGGCTTTCAGAGATACTCTTAGATCAATCATTTATAACGTTCTCCCCCGACACGGGGCATAGGATGGATTCGAGGACTAGTTAACTCAATGATTTACAAGATGTTAGAACTTTTAATTGTGATGCTTCAGAGTAGACTACTTTCTACTACCAAGTTTCATCCACCAATCAACCACTATCGTTTTCAAACATTGGCCAACTAAAATTCCCATCTGTATAACTTCTTCCTAAAGTGCACCTCGTATTAATAATTTGTAATATCTATAATAATTGGAAGAAAGTTGTGAAAATGATCAGATTATGAGAATTTTATTTGGAAATTTGCACATAACACATTAAAAAAAATTAATTAGGATACATTTTTAATCTCAAGTCCGGATTTTGTATTTCATAAGAATAAGGAATGAAATTTGATTATTATTTGTAATGGTCTGGTTATCACGTGTCTTGTGATTTCTTGCCATCTGAAGATAATAAAATCGATACGATGGTCATATCAGGGTATAATTTAAGATTGAGACGAGGGAAATCCAGTCCCGGAAAAAAATTACCCTGACTCCTGGCTCTTCCTTGTGCCAGGGGCTTCAAAATACTCCCCATCCAAACCGACGAACTATGACCAGAATACTTTAACCAGTTAGGTTCGCCCGCCGACCAGTTCTGCCAACCGGTAAACAGAAACCAAGGAGAACAACAATCTAGAAACCGTCCGACCATAGCTAATAATACCTTTGTTGAATGCACAACGAGCGAGATCATGGAACATATTTTCAGACGGAAGAAAATTTACCGGTCCTTTTCACATAATGACGCCTTCTTGATGTATTGCGCGTATTTTTGTAACAATTTGGTGAAATACAAGGAAAGTGAAGGGAGAAACGTCTACATACAGTAATGACGAACACTATCTTGTGAACGGTTACATATATTGAAAGATGGTGGATAAAACAAAATTAATCAACAATTCGATCAACTTTCTTAACATACACCAAAAAATTTAATTTTAATTAAAAATAAAATCTAATTTCACTTGTTTGATGAGTGTATAGTACAAAAACACTATTGTCGTAGCAAATTAAATTTTAAACATAATTGATGGGGCATAAATATGATAAAATGTGAAATTAATTAAATAAGAACTGACATGGAACTGGAGTTAGAACTGTAAATGAGAACTGGTTTCTAAAATGTGATCGAAATTGTCTCAAAACTACGAAATATAAAATATTGTCTTGTTAACATTGATCATAGATGAACAATGAACATACATACAATTATGGATACACTGTAATCGTGTATAGCTATTGCAAACGCAGTTTAAGATCCATAGGGGATTGGACTTTACATTTCTTATCTTTAATTTGTTGTGTTATGTATGAAGCACATTAGTTAATAATATTGTTCACTCGTCGAGCTTTAGAATAAAAAATGCCAAAGTTATCGTACTGGAAGACCTTTATCTAAAGTTATCCGACTGGAAGATCTTTATCTCAAGTTATCCTACTGGAAGATCTTTATCTAAAGTTATCCTACTAAAAGACTTTTATCTAAAGTTATCCTACTGGAAGACCTTTATCTAAAGTTATCCTACTGGAAGATCTTTATCTAAAGTTATCCTACTGGAAGACCTTTATCTACTAGATTCAAGATAGGAAGCAATGGTTCCCCTGCCTAAACTATCTTTACTTCAAGGTCATTGCTTATGAACATGACTACTTTGCATAATGGATACATAAAAATAACGTTTGTTGGGTTGGACTTGGTGGTAGGTAGCGGTTAATTAAAGACACCCTTTTTAAAAGTATCTTGTTTATATCAAGATTTCATCATCGAATTAGTAAAATTCAACACCTTGTGAGGTTTAGTATAGCATTGAACAATCTGTCGTATTTATGATTGAAGAATCAAAAACACGCTCGCGGTAGTTCCCCGCCCCGCCAGAGCGCAGCACCGCAGTGAGATTCTCGAGATCAAGATGTGACGCTCTCTGGTATGATTGATGCGGGGTTCAAGCGTTCGTGCGGCGTGTTGTTGGTAGTTCCCCGCCCCGCTAGAGCGCAGCACCGCAGGGGGATTCCCCAGACAAGATGGACGCGCTCTGTTATGATTGATGTGGGGTTCAAGCGGCGTGTTGTGGTAGTTCCCCGCCCCGCTAGAGCGCAGCACCGCAGGGGGATTCCGGTTGAATCTAAAGGCCGACTTTGCTAACCTTCCCCCACACCGCGCGCTCACGGCTCGCTTGCGATGCCACTATATACGTTTATAGGCGGACAACGTACACAGTGCGCCCGTAGCAGGGTGGTAACAGATGGGATTGCTAAGGTAGGGTTCGCTCTGCGCTGGTTCAAACCCCCAACAATGTTTTTTTTTTTTTAAATAGAAATGTTAAAGATTTAGAAGGTATTTTTGTTTATTTTTAAATAATAGTTAATAGAACTCCTTTCCGGGTAAAAGTTATTTATATTTTAAAATAGTAACGTTAAAGGTTTTGGAGGTATTTTTTGTTTATTTTTAATAATAGTTAATAGAACTCTTTTCCGGGTAAAAGTAATTTATATTTTAATTAGAAACGTTAAGGTTTTGAAGGTTTTTTTATTTTATTTCCTCAGTCAATAAGGTTAACTATTTCTTTGAACTGAGCGGCAGACATTATGTGATGCGCGCGCATACTGAGACGGGTTAGCATGGTGCGCGCGCCACGCTAGACAGAGAGGGGAAAGGTTAGCCAAGTCGGCCCGGTGTCATATTATGGGATTCCCCAGACAAGATGGACGCGCTCTGTTATGATTGATGCGGGGTTCAAGCAGCGTGTTGTGGTAGTTCCCCGCCCCGTAGAGCGCAGCACCGCAGGGGGATTCCCCAAGGGGCCTAGCTGTTATGATTGATGCAGGGTTTAAGCGGCGTGTTGTGGATTCAGGTCACGGTCACCACGAGGTCACCTAGCTACCCCCGCGCTCTGCGACGGTGACGCATCAGGATATCCCTCTCTCTCTCTCTCCCACTCACTGCCTTTCCTGAGCGCGAGAGTAGGACGTTCAGGATAACTTCTTAAGTGTTTTAAATTATTTTTACGAATTTATTGTCGTTCTGAGTAATAATAAGCATTCAATTATAACTTACGTAATACTGTATAAATAATTTATTATTGTAATTGCAGTTATCGATGTTGTTGTTGTTGTTGTTGTTGTTGTTGTTGTTGTTGTTGTTGTTGTTGTTGTTGTTGTTGTACACTTGCGTTTAGGTATAATCAAGTTTTTGAGGAAAAGCACATGCACACGTAATTTCTTGCAGCTGTTTTAAGCATGTTTATTGCATAATTTGTACTTTATTAAAAATAATGATCATATTATTCATATAACGGAAATTTTAAACAGTACACTAATTTAAGCAGGTGGCACTCAAAGATTCAATACCCGTGGTCAAATACATTTTTGTATCGTGCTTGTATAATATTCTTGTGAAAGTGTTTCCTTTATAGTCCGTGGAACAAGCGTAAAAACATTTCAAATCCGGAAACCAGCACAAAATTTAGGAGCAGGTAATAGACGTATTTTAGAATGTTATTTTCACGGGGACACGTATGGTAGCAAATAAGTCACCTGTCATGGCGTCCACAAGATGGCCGCCAAAATAATTCTTAAAATTGCTGTAACTCAAGAAGTAATCATCAGATTTGGATAAACTAAGTTTTGTTTTATTCGGTTTTTAATGCTCTACAAAAATGTCACTAGAAATTTTGCCGTAAATGCAATAGTTTTAATTATATTTATATATTATTACAATGTATTGCAATTATAGCACTTTTTGGTATATATCTAATTATTTATACGAAGAATTCGCTAGATTGTCATAAAATTTTCAGACTATACTAAAATAACGACAATAAATCCAAAATTTAAAGTCCCGAAACGAAATTTTTGTAACTTTTTGATTAATTAATTAATTAAATTAAGCATTAATTAAATCCCAATTTAAAGTTTCTTATTCACTTACCAAATTCACGTAGTGCATCACACAAGAGCAATATGACCACAATGAACCAAAAACATATTAGTTCCAAAAATTAATTCCAATCACTTTCCTATTTATTCAATTAATTCAATTAATTAAAAATAATGACAAAAATCTCAATAAATTTTGTAAAATTAACACAATGTAGTCGACCTTGGAATCATTTTAAAGCTAGTTTTAAGGCGAATAGATGTAATGAAAAAATTCATTAATTAAATTAATTTATCACCAATTTAATTACATTTTAGTTAAATAATCCCACTTTTGACATATGTATTGTTATGTATACCTAAAACTCGAGCGATCGTCATAAAAAATATACGACTTTCCTGACATAATCCCAATGAATCC
This sequence comes from Sweltsa coloradensis, assembly GCA_024449915.1. Lineage (NCBI taxonomy): Eukaryota > Metazoa > Arthropoda > Insecta > Plecoptera > Chloroperlidae > Sweltsa > Sweltsa coloradensis. Next base: position 249,404 of record JAMZAV010000843.1, on the reverse strand, counting down.
GAATTGTCATGTCCCGAAACAAAATTCCTATAACTTACCGATTAATTAAGAAATTAAATGAAGAATTACTTATATCTCAATAATTGTTATTGTCACTCAATTAACACATACAAAATGCTACAGAAGTATCAAATATAAACAATGCGAGTATAATTTTAAAATTATAGTGAAGTATTAAGTTCATGCTACTTTCCCGTTAATTGAATTAATGATGAATAAAAATGATTGGTTTAAATCACCATTTGTTGTGTAAAATAACACAGCCAAACTGGGAACCATTTGCAAGCTTAGTTTACAGGAAATTATTTTGTGGGAAATTCAATTAACAGAAAAGTAGCATGAACTTAATTTTGGGACTATTAATTTTTAAAATTATACTTGCATTGTTTATATTTGATACTTCTGTTGGCATTTTGTATGTGTTAATTGAGTGACAATAACAATTATTGAGATGTAAGTAATTCTTCATTTAATTTCTTAATTAATCGGTAAGTTATAGGAATTTTGTTTCGGGACATGACAATTCGGATTCATTGGCATTATGTCAGTAAAGTAGTATATTTTTATGACGATCGATCGAGTTTTAGGTATACATAACAATACATATGTCAAAAGTGGGATAATTTATCTAAAATGTAATTTATTCGGTGATTAATTAATTTAATGGATGAATTTTTTCATTACATTTATTCGCCTTAAAACTAGCTTTAAATGATTCCAATGTCGACTACATTGTGTTAATTTTACAAAATTTATTGAGATTATTGTCATTATTTTTAATTAATTAAATTAATTGAATTAATAGGCAAGTGATTGGAATTAATTTTTGGAACTAAAATTTTTTTGTTATATTGTGGTCATATTGTTCTTGTGTAATACACTACGTGACTTTGGTAAGTGAATTAAGAAACTTTTAATTGGGATTAAATTAATGCTTAATTTAATTAATTAATTAATCAGAAAGTTGCAGGAATTTCGTTTCGGGACTTTAAATTTGGATTTATTGGCGTTATTTTAGCATAGTCTGAAAATTTTATGACAATCTAGCGAATTCTACGTATAAATAATTAGATATATACCAAAAAGTGCTATAATTGCAATACATTGTAATAATATATAAATATAATTAAAACTATTGTATTGACGGTAAAATTTCTAATGACATTTTTGTAGAGATTGAAAACCGAATAAAACAAAACTTAGTTTATCCAAATCTGATGATTACTTCTTGAGTACAGCAATTTTAAGAATTATTTTGGCGGCCATCTTGTGGACGCCATGACAGGTGACTTATTTGCTACCATGCGTGTCCCCCGTGAAAATAACATTCTAAAATATGTCTTTTACCTGCTCCTAAATTTTGGTGCTGGTTTCCGGATTTGAAATGTTCCTATAGTTTTAGCAGCTTGTTCCACGGACTATTAGTGAGTCGACTTCCTCCAAAGATGAGATTCTGTGGAATGGACAGACTATCTAAGTATCTATTGTCCTTAAAACTAGAGCGTTGCCTAATTACGAGGTTGAAATGTGGCTGAGGGATCCAGACGAGATGCTATAGTCAACAAGAATGTGTCTCAAAGTTTGACTTGAGCCCGTTACATTGTCTTAAACTCGTTGCCCAGCCGGTCTGGTGATGTGACCACGTGTCTGGTGATACGGCCTCAAGGATGGCGGCTGCTCAGTCACGACTGGGGGCACGGCTGGCTTGATACCCGCTAGCACGGCAGGCTAGATACCCGCGGCAAGGTTCCGTGTGAAGGTGAGACGAGATTCCTGGGAGTACGCCGCCAGTACGTTCGTACTTAGCTCGGGTTTCTTTCACGTTTTTAAAAATTCAATATTGTAAATTGATAATTTTCACAACAAAGAGCCACGAGTGTTGTGTTATGGTGGTAATTAATGTAAACAACATTCCTTTTTTTTTTAATTTAGCTCAATGTAGTCTAAAATTAAGCTCCAGACTTTATCCTTACCTTTTATTGTTTATTGCAATAATATTACAAAAAAAAAATCAAATTTATTATGCAAAAATTCCACAAAAAAGATATTATAATTTATTGCTTTCATCGACCATGATGAAAAATGCATCCTTGGTTGTAGAGAATGTACTAGGATACTTTTTCATCGAGCATTGTAATTTATTGTGAGAAAAACAATATCTTGGGGAAAATGATTAAAACTGTGTGAAAGCGAAACGTGGTTGAAGACTTCACTGCCGACCATGGTTTGGAAAAACATCGCTGAACCAACACTGGTATTTAAACTATTATACTTCGACTTGAATGTAAAACTAAGGTTCAGAGATTCGACAGTGGTAATAGCTCTCAAGCGTAAAGTGCGAGACTCTGATTCAGGAGGGCCCGGGTTCGAATCCCGTCGAGACCGGCAATCCTGACTGAAGGTTTTTTCCGAGTTTTTCCTCAGTCGTTAAGGCGAATGCAAGGGATTGAGTCCTCTTAAATAGCCCTCGGACATCCCTTCACAATTTCCTATCCGCACATACCTAGTTCACCTGAAGAGGGGCTAATGGCACCCTATAACTGGTTTCCCGCGATAAAAATTTAAATTTAATTGAATCCTGGTCAGGTTTCGTACAAGAAATTTAAAATTTAAAAGGCCCACAGAGAATATCATTTTATCCATCAATGTTCCCTATTAAAACGTATTTTCATTGTTAGTTAGTTCCCATTAAAAAAAATCGATCTTTGGTTGGTTATCGCTCACTCGTCGATTGCGTCGGGGCCTGCAGGGCTGGCTTGGTTGCTTTGATTTACTGTCCCCTACTGAAAATCAGTTATGTGACTGAGTAGGTAGATTCTAAATACAATTTATTTATTTTATTAAGTGTTCTTCACATAGCGTGTTCGGGAACTGTGAAGTGACGTCAGCGATACGAACGAAGGGTTTTGGCATTATAACCGTCGTCAATACACTACGGGTTTTATGATGAACGAAAAAACCGAACTATTTCGGCTCGGTGAACACTGAACATACGTCCGGTGATTAGGAATCAAACCCGGCCGGCTTCATTCACTTTTTGTCGTAGGAAAGGGTACACATCGATTTACCTTGGTGTAACCAAGGGCAGTTACTAATTACGAGCATTTGGGTCGTTACTATATGGAATGTCCGTGAGTTGGTATTAAGACTTTTGTCTCTACAGGCGAATATTTAACCGAGGTAAATCTTGTAAATATCCTGGAAGTCTGTCTGAGAGGGGATCGAACTAGTAACCTCTAGAAATAAACTCCCTTGTGTCGGTATAATTCAGTTTATTACGAATAGGTATGGGTATTGTCTGGTATAATATACTCGTTCATTATTTAAGTGTGAAGTGTACATGTATGAGAGTTATAATTTACAGTAAATTCTACCGATTTTCTTATCTTTGTTGATAGCCCGTAGCTTTAATCAATCAATTTTTAGACGGTAATATTATCAGATTACTTATAGTTGAAGACTTATATGATATGAACAAGGATTAAATGATATTGAAAAAAAAGGGTGAACTACCTAAATCGAGTCTATTCGAATTGAAATGAACCACGATATTCGTCCTGAATATGTTTTAATGTTGGATATAAAGCCCCCTATATTGTTCTGACCGACGCTAGACAGCGTGTTTTTTTATTTTAATTTTCATCATCAACCTAACGTTTGTTCAATGCATAACGTAATAACCATCGCAGTTTGTTTCCTAAATCCTCCACTAATCTCCAGCTGATCACAACTCTATCTGATATAGCTATACACTAGCTAAATGCTCCAGTCTTCTCCAGCAAGTGGATATGTTTAGTTTTCTCTTCTTTTAGCCGCGTTTATACGATTAGTCTTTGAACTTGTGTTTACTCGGGACTGGCCTAACATCCTGCTTGTCTCTGCATCAGGCCTGGGTCTAGGGGTCTATATGGCCGCCTCGAGCAAAGTAATTCCTGACACCATTTATTTACGACCTTCTAAATCTTTTAGGTTCATTTTTCAATCAACTCAATCGTTTATATGATTATTTAATATTTAATAACCAATCAATCGAGCAAGCTACACAAATGTGATGCAAGCATTGCTGCATTACCTATATTAAAATCTAAGCATACCTATACCAAGTGAAAGAAGCATTGTAAATAATTACAAAATACAACTCAAACCTCAAATTCGTTTTTAGTAGGATCGTCTAATAAATCATTTTTTTTCTTCGTTTTTCTTTTTTAATTTTTTCTATTTTTTCCTTTTTTCCTTTTCTTTTTTTCCACCACTTTTTTATATTTTGATTCATTGATTAATTGCATTTAATATCCTTTTTGAGTTTGTTGTGCCAACACCAACATTGTTGTGTTTTAATGCATTGTTGTTGTAATTACTATTTCAAATATTTACATAACTGTAGTTCATTGTTGTGTCTGCATTTATGTAATTAGATTTATTTAGGTTATCCTTTGTAAATCAGTTTTTTAACTGAATAGGATAGACGTTAAATAAATAAATAAATAAATAAATGAAAATAAAATAAACTTTTTATAATCATCGTGTCAGCAAAAATAAAAGCAACATTTGTTAACTACACACTCAGTGATAATCGGCAATAGTAGAGCTTAGTAAACGCATGTGAGATAGACCATATGGGCGCGGATTCTTCGAACTCAACCTAAGAATACATCTCTGCACTGAAACGGAAAGTGACTGCGTGCGAAGATTGTATAAGAGTAGACTGGTACCTCGGTCCTGAGGCAGCTGACTGTGAATAACTCAATATATCCATACAATTACCGACTGTTTAGCCTCGCAGATGCCCGCAGACATCTTAAACTAATCACCATGCGCTCGGAATTAAATCACGCGGCGTTTTAAATAAAAAAGAGGATGTTGGTCTGAATGTTTTGTTTTGATTGTTCGTATTAATAACACATCGTGAGATCCTTGATCTTTGCGATACATCTCCTTACACGAGTTGTTAACTGCTACTGTGTTGAAGGAGGCGTTTTCTTTCTTTTGCATTTTGACCTTGTCTATATTAAAACGTTTACCAAATATACTTATAATTAAAATACAGAATGAATTCCTTTTCTCTTTCACGTACACGCACACACATTTAACAATTAACACATTTTGTAATTAAGTCTTCAAATAGTTTTTTTATGTTGGAACGCCAAGTGCTAAACGATCTCGTCATTGCCTATTAACGAGATAATGATAACATTAATACTCAGTAAAGTAAAGGTCCAACCTAAGGCTATCACATGCGTGACATGCTAAAGCTATCACGTATCATCTAGAGCAATTTCCAAACGTGCCTACACTCATTGCTCTCCTCATCCCACGACCATGCTTTCGATAGCTTACACAATTTCTTTCTAAAACCTTAACCCAAAAATTGCATTTTTGGCAAAGATCATAAATAAACTATAATTATTTTAATGTAGGTCATTTGACTTCCTGTCGTTGATCTATATTCTCTCGAATCAGACTGATTTACGTTGGTAACTATGAGTGTAAGTAGTTTCACAGCCTTGCAAGGTGTGGTACTAGTATTGTAAAGCCGTCATGGTCAAGTTGGCGTTTTTGCTTCACCGTTTCGAACAAAGTGTCTTATTTTATAACAACCGGATCTTTGGTTGGGTGGGGCTTGTTGTATATTATATTTGCTATGAAAACACCTCTATTTTGATATCAAGTATCCGATGGTGCAGCTCATTATTCGAGACGTGTATACTTGAGAGTGTACGTAATGTTATTCTTAGTTTGCAAGTATCAAGAAAATCCCCAGAGAATATTGCGTCAGTGTATATAACGGACATACGCTTTCTAATTGTGATACCTACTGTGTACAGTGTATGCATTCAAGGACTCGTGGTCATTCTAAACAGTTATACAAGTCGTGAGTAGTTGTTACGAATATCTGGGTTTTCTAGGTAAAAGTTACGTTTGGTTTTCGAAAATCAACGTTTCTGTTAGGATATTAAAGAGTCTGGTGAACAACGAATGATGCGATTCGTTTAGGTTAGTTGTCTGTTCAATTTCCTGTTGTTATTTGGTAATTAAGAGTACTGCCATTTGAGACGTTTTATGCTTTCAACAAACATTTTAAGTTGGCTGGTATGTATATGGTTATTTATACCAAAGGGAAAACATATATTTTACAAGCACGGGTATATGGGAATACCCAAAACTGGGAGATATTAAATAATTCTCCTTGCGTTGAATTTTCGGTGGCGGTGCCGGGAAGGTGTATCATTAAAATATGTTCGTTGCTTGTTCGCTCGTTGAAAATGGTGGAGGTGCCGGGTCATGAATTTTTTTTAACTTTTTTGAGGGCAAGCTAATCCCCCTTTACCCCCAGCGTAAAAAACACATTCTGTATTATCCTTGTTGAAGGGTATTGCCAACAAAGAAATCGGACTTACGTCTTGTTTAATTTTTACTGTGAGACGTGAGAGGCCTACACACAGACAGAAACGCGATGCTTATATTGGCTTCGCTTCCTACAAATTTTAAACAATAAATATTACGAATTTAAAATTGTTGGAATGACTGAAATTGTCTAGTATACAATATTGTCTGTATCTGATCGATGTCATTGTCATTCTAGGACCTAGTTATAGACGATCATTGTTCGTTTGTTTTTGTGCCGCTTGTCCTTTCGTTTGCGTGCTAGTAACAGATACAATAAACGCTTGATAAATTAAAATATATTAGAGTAAAAAGCCTGGGGCGAAGTCAGTGGACTGTGACTAATAACACGCATACAAAGAGGCTGTGTTGTAAGAACCTCAGAAGAATTCCGGTGTTTCTTGTGTTTTGTGAACGTTTCCAGTAAGATCTCACCGTCTTAACTAAACACCAGTTTCATGCATAGAATTATATTATATATTATCCCACATTTACGTACATAATATCCTCAGCTGCAATACTTCTATGTTTGCAGTATTATTAAAATGTAAGTTGTGAAGTTCATACGTGAAACTTAGCCTAGATATGCAAAGAACATTGAACAAGTTTTACTAGTTTATACTTCCCTTAAAACGAGAAATGTGTTCTATTTACCCTTCCTGTAACAATTAAAACCGAAATGTGCACTCTTCTTGCTATCCCATAACATTTCTGGTCATACTTCTTCCCTAATACACACTTGTAAAACCTTCATAAGTACAAAGTTTGTGCAATATTCCTCAGTAACAAATAATAACACGATGTGTAGATAAAAATCAACTCAGATTCAATTACTCACACTACTTATCTGTCAATCTTATCTAGATCGCTTTATTTCCTGATCAATCAAAATATGTTTCATGGGTAATCTAGTCATTACTCACAAATGACGTATAGAACAAACTTACAATAACGCACGTAACATGTGGAAATTTGCTATTTGTAACGAAACTATAGACTGGGTCTCCTACTTCCAACCAATAATTAGTTACCTATCCTGTTATTGTCATTCGTCCAAGCCTAACTGTGATAATGAATCGTATGACATCACATAGCAACACGATTCACAAAACCAGTTTAGCTCTATCAAGAAATAATGAACTCGTTTTATTTTATAGGTTAGGTTAGATACTTCTGTCTACCGACCGTGCGAAATGGAAACAGATTTTCAATCAGTTCTTGCAAGACTTAATTTCAACGCCTCTAGCTTTAACGTAAGATGGCCTTCGGTTCATTAAGATTATGCCAAACCCAAAACAATGCAAATTTCTTTTTACATACTTCTGGCCGCGAATGCTTTCAAACAACAAAACAAGTTTTTAACGTTATGCAGTTCAGTTATAATGATATTGACCTTGTGTTAATGATCTAGTGATACTATTGCTACGGAATTTATTTCTTTTTCAGTTATTGTTCTTAAAACAATGGGTTTATACGGAAATATCTCTGTTCGGATTTTTTGTATGAAGCACAAATACAAAAACAAATTTACTTTCACCTAGCACTACAATTACTTTATTTCATAAATACATATACATACAACATTATACAAAAAATTATATTACATACAAAAATAAATCTAGCAAGTATATAATCAAGTATTTGATTCAAGTCTACTTTTACAGGACGTGAGTTTTAATATTAGCATTATAATTAATTCGTTATAATTATCTACTTTGAGATCGGCACACAATGTTTATTCCTGTATGGTTTAGTTTGTTTTCTGGTTATCGTGTATAATCTAGAAACTCGTCTAAAATGTAAAATGTTCCTTACGTCAGCAATATCTATGCCTATGTTTGCTTTAAGATAAGAAAACATTAATTGAATTTCCGCTTATCTTATCAGTAATTAGACACGATTATCTCATCCTCAATTAGCTTTCAACAGATAATTCAAGGACAAGGTTTAGCTTTCTGTATCATGAATTGAAATATAGGTGTATTATATTATGCCTTCCTCATCAGACGCAAATAGCTCGGTCATCACTTCTTAGGTAAGCATCTCGCGTGAGTCAGAGAGAAATCCTTGGCAAATAAGACAGACTTAGCAGGCGTTAATTTTATTTTTATTAGTACGATCTGCACGATTTGCTGTGTTGCCATTCAAGCCAAGGGTAAAAACCAAGTCTGGTGAGTAACATTTCGGCAGTTTGCAACACTGTTTACAAGACTGAAGTGTATTATTCTAGTGTTGGTGATATGCAAAGTTGCCAACACGGTTAATTTCGTTTGTATTATCATAAATTTGTATAAGCCAGAGCTAGGTCATCAATAATTATTATCAACTTTAATTAAAGAGTAATTATATTAACATGTATTAATTCTAAAGACCTCGCATTGTTTTCTAAATTGAAACAATATATTCTAACCATCCTAAGGTTGGGGGGTATAAATCAGTTCCCAACCTTATGACATGAGTTTTAAAAGTTCCCCTAATGATGGTGATGGATCATGTGGTTCAGATTCAAATTCAAGACGAATTTGACTTGGGTTCGAACACTTAGCCTACTAAAACGATTGCTTTTTATATATCATCAGCTCTTTATAATATACCAACTGCATAAAAAGAAACATAAAATAATATATTGGTTGTTTTTCGTCAAGATCAGTTTAATTATTCTTTCATTACGATAAAAGGTGATTAGAACCGACGACCTTTTATTCCATACGCTTAGGTCCTAAATCACAACCGTATGAACCACCGCAGAGGAAGTTGTTACAAACACGCAACTTTTCATGAACATTTTGACACCTTGAAGTTTGAACATTTTCGAGGTTATTTTATGCGTAACTCGTCGCGGTATAACACCCAATTACCATAATAAGTGTGACGTTTTCAATTGCATAAAACGTTCACCCTAGTTCAAGGATAATTTCTCGATTAAATTAACGCAAATCGTCAACCGTTCTTGTATCCACGGCCATGCGCAGATAAATATAATCTCCACCGAATCCACGTCCTCCAAAAGTGAAATTACAATCACGCACTCAGTGAGCGAGCTCGAGTTTTTATCATAGTGTCACTTTCCATTTCACAAGCATCGATCTCTTCTTGGGTCGCGTTTTCTAAACGACTAGTACAATCGCGACACGAAAGAAGGAAATCACTTATAATTATTACGAGTTGTGACCCAATGAGTGGGAGGGAACCATAGATATTAAACACCTATAGATCCGCAGTCTCCTATACCTCCGCACAGGCGTGAGCGTAGCAAATTGAAGCGTCAATCTAACCAATTCAAAATGGCGATTTGGCGTTTTAATTTATGCTTTTTTAATTCAATAAAGTATTTTACTGGATTGTTTGATATGGTTTTAGCTTGTGCAGCATGGGAATGCACAAACAGAAACAATAACAAGTTATTGCATAAGGGAATTTAGTAATCATTTGGTGTTAATGTCTAATATGCTAACCTGTCAACCTGACGGCCATCTTTTTAAAAATATTTTAGGCTACGAATCGCTTCCATCTACTTAACATGCAAACAGTAATTTCAAGATGGCTTCAAATTGTCACGGGCGGATGAACCCTCCCAAATGGAGTAGGCTACGCACACATCAGTCATCAGTCACGATCCTTACGCACCCACCTAGCCAAACCCACCAGGATGATGTGGTTTTCTAACGCACCTCTCCATGTGAGGGAATATGAATAATGAATGAACATTAGCTATCTTACAGTAATTAACAATTAGAGATGGGTTTGGACGACATGATGTCATGTACACGTAAATGGTATTCAAATTTTGGAGATGCCAGAGGGTGCGACACGCTATAGTTTGCTTTTTTATTTTTTGAGTCATCATTTCTTTATTTGATGTCATCTAAAGGTTTTCACAAGGTTTTTCACAATATAAGCGGGAAAATTCTGGGGGGAGAACACATGTAAATAGCTCGGACATTCCTCTGAAGTGTCCCTTGCCAAACTATACCTATGTACTAGAGCTTATGAAAAAATAGCATTTCATATTATGAATATTTATAAGCATTATTTTCCAAATTAGCATTTGTAGCATAATTTTGCTTTCCACCAAAACCAAATGTGGGGAGTATTTTATTTTGAATAGGGGATGAATCCAATTATGCTTTATAGGACATTTCAATCAATGTAGTAACTTTAAACGTTAGATACAATACTAAACCAATCTTCATTGGTATACGTAAATTTTTATTTTCAGATAATTTAGCATTTGTAGCAGTTTTTAAGAATTTATACTCATGATTTAGGCATCAATAACTAAAACCCCTAAATTGTCATGCCTTACCTATGTCCTATCTGAAAAATAGCGCAGTTGATTAAGGCACTAGTTTTAATGTTTTCGCTTCGTCTCAATATCTATTGGACATCCCTGAATTGCCCTGTTTAATCCAGGTGTAGACTGCATTTAGAGTTGGACGCAATAACTTCATTAATTGTCTTCCCACATGAGTTTAAAACGTTACTTCCAGTGGTCGTCTAGATATATACGACCTAATATTATATCTGGCTGCACTCTATATAATCAACTAGCCTGATGCAACCACACTACGTGACAAACTGGTTACCAGAGGTAGTTTAAGAATATTGCGACACAGCCGATAGTGCTGGGTTTGACTCCTGGTCGATAGGTGGACTCTGATGAAATAATTACTATCACACTCGTTATCACTCCGCGTTTGATAGTATGCTTGTGATAACAATATCGCTTAGATTCTAGATATCATTGACACAAAATATTGGCAATTTTAATTCAAATTTGTCCTAAATAAAAATAGAATTTCATCAGAAACAAATGACTAAGGTTGAAATCCGAGTCAGGTTGAACTTTATGATCGTTGACAACAAATCAATTATTAATGACATACTTTTGGTACAGAGTAAAGCTCTGGGGCATCAATAAGCTCGATCCGTTATCCGTAGTTCAAATCCCTGCATATTGTCACATTCTGTAATTTTTACCATCTATAAACTTATGTGGAAATGTAGAATTGACCCTTTGGCCTTACCCAATAACATATATGCGCAAATAAACCATTCATAACAAAAAAGTTCAAAACTTTTTTAAAGACCAAGCTGTCACTGTTTGCGGTTTTGGCATTGTTTTAGAGTTTAGACATTTACGCTGTAAAAATATTTTTGTAACTAAACGACGAAAGTATATTTCAGTTAAAATAACAAAATTTTATAACAATATATAAACTTCCCAACCTGTAGGTTAATATATTTTAACGAATAACATATTAGGTATAACCCTACTTCTGTAAAGAACACTTATGCAGTTTCCTAAAGTTGTGCAACGCAATGCGTATAGTGTCGTCACAGAGTTGTTGCTATGCTAATTGTCACGGGCGGTACCCGTGAGATTGGCATAATTTATGCACTGTCGGCTATATTATGGCCTCAACACTTTTAATGTATGTGAGATTAAGCCCTACATTTTCAGAAGTAGTATCACCACGCATTCACCATGCATGACTCAAGTAACTGTAATCCACGCATAATGATAGTTGTGTAAATTATGAATTCGTTTTTATTATGTATACGAAAATGCAATATTTTGGTTATGGGTCTATGGATTTTAGACTGTTAGATGAACTAGGAGTAGGACAAACCAGGTTTTCATGCAGAATGCTAGGGTTTATTCTGAAACGCATTAAATCTCTATAGATTGTCCAATATAGGGTTGAAGTTTGCACCAGTGTGTCAAGTTAGAATGTGTGCATGTTTTTATCACATCACATTCTCAAACTATTGATTACCTTCTGCAAATTAGCTGACCATTACTGAAGATATATTTTTTGTAGTTATTTCCAAAGTTTGTGTAGAAGACAAAATGTGTTTATATTCTCTGATCGTGACATGCACATACCCTTTGTAAACAACCTTGTACAGATTTAATTATTTTGGGTGAAAAATGGAGGGATAAGCTAAAGTATATTTTAAATTCTCTGAATTTGGCGATCAAGCCCAAATCCAGCGTTTTTTTTAAATGGTGTTTAACCTTTTGTAAAATAAGCTGACCCAAGCTCATCCATGCTCGTTTTACAAGTTGGATGACATTTAGTTGTGAGGGAATTGTGCAGCTACAGAAGGAGTAATACGAAGTGGTACCGTTTATTGATCAAGTATAGCCGTAATATAAAACACTAGATAATGCTAATCAGGCGATGTGTAACAAGTGATTCATGCGATTGGCTTCGTTGTTGCGATAATTGATGTGATGTCGTCAGCTTGATCCGAGCATATCTCGTGGAGATAGGCCTACCTTTTTACACCAACTTTCTATCGACAAGAAATAATGATTGGCTGTTGTTAAACATTTCATACGTCGCAGCAAAATTAATTCGCTCTCAGGATAAATTGTATTATGCTATATTATTATTAGGTCTAAGTAGTATTAATTTATTTATCAAATATAGCTGTATAAATACAAAACATTTTTATGCATGTTACACAACTTACTATTTAAAAATACCATATATTACAAAATAGTACAATTTAACATCATTACAAAATAATAACAAATTTATATCCTTACAAAATTTACAATTATTAATATATTCACCAAATGTGAGTAGTAGTATAATAAGTTGACCTTATAATAGGTAAACAAAGTCAATAAAAAATGTATCATTTAATAGATAGCATAAAAAGTGTAGGCCTAATTATGAATTGGAATTGGATGGGGAAATTAGATTAAAGTTGAACAACCGTGCAGTTTTTAGATTGTGATTTGTATGCCGACAAAAATGTTATTGAACGTTACTTAATACAAAATTTCAATTTTAAACCTGAGTAAATAATTATGTTTAATATCTATAATAAATGGAGAAACTACAGAAGTTCACGTATTATGCTACAGCCTTCACGCTCACCCATATAAGAAAGACTCCTATTGACCATGTTTCATACCTCATTGAGATAATTTACTAACCAATGTTGATCGTCTGTTCTCATCAAGCGTGATTTTGTTTGTTCATAGTTTAGCTTTGTTCTGAATCTAAGTAGCCTTGTGGTTGGCCAACATTCCCGACCTTCGATTCGTGCAGGAGTTAGCAACAATGATCGTTCCATGTTGCTTGTTGATACTAGTTTCGCTTTGCTCCGCGTATTTGCCGTATTTTGCTGAATCGATTAACTGTACCTTGCTTTCGACATCTGTTTTCAATTTCAAGTCAATGCCGTTCATACTGAACCTACAAACTGAAATATGGTGCAATCATTTAAATAAAATGTGTTTATATATTAAATTCTGAAAAAGCTATTTGTACTTACGAAATAATTTTGCGATATCGTGTGTAATCCACGAATTTAATAGTAAAACCAAAAAATTAACTCTGGTCTCCCATTTGCCAGGCGGATAAATAATTATTTTTATTTAAATTTGTTGATTATAGTAAACAATAAAGAGCTGCACTAGATCAATTCAATCCACTAAAGTGTTCCTAGATTGTGAATTAATTTGGCAATTTCAAATCAATAGAAATACATGTAGATGAAGGCCATCACAAAAATGCTTGCCAAGATCAAAAGTGTTCCGTACATATTTGGTTAACACCCTACACGCTTACAGTTTTGTTTTAACTTCACTAGGTTTCCACACACACCCATTATTGTTTGAAGTAATACACGTTTTTTAATAATACACACACAGTATAATACTAGTATGATCATTAGCGTGCTACATGAGCAGGGTAGGGCACTGCGCAAAAAGTAATTACTTGTTTTATTTAACTCTATTTTTTGCTATCCGTAATATAACCTATTCTAGGGGCCAGACCTCGATTTTTTTTTTAAATTTTATTTAGCTTTTAACATACGTACCAGCAGCATACACATACAATGGTGATCATCTTAATCAATCAATTATGCATGTATTGATCGAGAACTGTAAACACATTCGCAACATTATATCATTGTGTATATAGATTATATGGATGAAGAAGAGAGAAAAGTTGTGTAATATTTAAACAAAAAACCGCAAAAAACTCTTTTGAGATACAAACAAATTGTCACTTGGGCACATAATAAAAATAACGTTCAAGTTTTAGATGGAACCTTTCAGTGCCACGATTGATACTTATTTTATTATTTTTATTTTTATTATTTATTAAACGTCTATCATATTCAGTTAAAAACTAATTTACAAAGAAGGACAACTACATAAATCTAGTTACATAGCTGCAGACACAACAATGAACTTCAGTTATGATGTAAATATTTTAAATACTATTATTACAACAACAATGTATTAAAACACAATAATTTTGGTAACAAATTCAAAAACGATATTAAATGCAATTAATTCAGAAAGGATATTAAATGCAATTAGTAATTCCTAATTTAAACCGGAGGCAAAATCAGTTATGTGACTGAGATGGGTAGACTCTAAATGCTAGTTTATGTTCTTTTCTTTTCTTGTCTTTATTTATTTTGGGTTCGTACACCTTGCACCAACAACAAACAGAACCAATTTAAAAATGGCATAACTAATGGGCTAATTGATTGTAAATTCTATTCTCTGTCAACATTGCCCTATTAACATCATTTCACAAGTGTTTACACAGCGATAAGAACTCTCTTAGCCAAATCTTTTCACACCACTCCCCATACACGTGTACGTACATTGTGCAGTTGCATTTTCTTCTGCCCGATTCTATTATTTTTCAAGGTTGTCTACCTGCATTTCTCAAACCAGATTTATTACAAAAAACAAAACAAACCTGGTCACTGTTATTATCATTCCATCCTCGAGAACTACCACGTCCTTTGAGTCTTTACTATAATGTATATTCCCAGCACACAATAAACTGTTAAAACAATGCAAATATATACTGTTTTAGACTCATATTCTGTAAATATGGCTTCTCACATGTGTGTCAAGACACTTTCAGTAGCCTTGGTTGATACAAACTCCGTATGAATCAATTTCACACAGACAGATACGTTATTGTGAGAATTGTTAGTTTCTCTTTCGTGTATTTAAAGTGGTATTGAAAATTAAAACTTTTAAATGCTACGTGAGTAGATAAAAGCTTACTTACAGCGTTGAAAACTATTCTGCAGGACGACACAATAACTTCATTGATTTCTTAAGCGTCGACTGACAAGGGAGACCCGGTATTAGTATTAGTAGTTTTAGGGCGCTTTAACAGCTAAGATTATTCGCGTCTCCAAGATAAAACAATTTCTGTAAGTGTGAGTTACCAGTATACTTATTTCCAGGGGGAGGAACGTAATGGATGACGCGGGGGGACAAGGGGTGGACAGGCCTGTGTGCTGGTCAGAACCAGCCACAAGCGTATGGGGAGGACAGGGGTTCCCCCACGTCGTGGTCGTCTTCGTCTGTGTCATCATCCGTCCGTGTTGTCATTGTCGTCGCCGTCGGGGAGGTAATCAAAGGGAAGGGGAAAGTTCCTCGACGACGACCCAGAGCTCGCCATTAGTTTTAGGGAGTGAAACTTACGGGCCAAACCACGAGAGAAGGTTGCGAGTTGGACTTTGTTGGAGACCCGGGTTCGATATCCGGCTGAGATGTTGATTTCTTTATTTCTGGATTGATAACCACAATATTGTAATTAATATTACATACGTTAATTAATCGAAACTCGATACATGCAACACACATGGTGTTCAACTTTCACATGGACCAGTCATAATAGCACTGTCGTACTCCAAAACGATGATCCAACTGTCATTAGTTTTCACATTTATTGGACCCTTTAAAAAAACGTATGAAAATCCTAAAAACTCATCTTAAATTTAATTTGAAGTTAATATTTAATACAATTCAGAAGTTAAAAAATCCAAAAATTCATCCCGATCGGGGTTCCAACCCGAGTCTCCCACATTCCAGGTAGGCGCCTTAGTACCTTCCATCCATTCAGTCATAATGCAAATTCAGAATTTAAATAGTTACCGCTCGGTGGTCTAGTTGGCTCCTGGAATGTGGGAGACTCGGGTTCGAACCCCGATCGGGATGGATTTTTTAACTTCTGAAGTGTATTAAATATTAACAATTTCACTTCCCGACTAACCAAATCGAGAAATAATCTGAAGTATTTTAATTTTTTCCCTAACTCTTTCGTAGATTCTTTCTCACCGAAAGGTTGTGTTTTTCGTCAAACAGATGTAAACCTCTCGTGTTTAAGAGTTCTGACCGTAGGCTAGATTCTCCATGTCCACTCAACATGCATATTCGGTTCCCATGACTACCTATACTTTAATATAATGACTTTGCTTTTTCTCGCGTCTTGGCTTGAGAAACATACCCATTTGCTTTGTTTGAAGTATTAAGAACAAGATAACAAGTCTAGGAGCAGTTTGTAATCAATTAGACTTGAAGATAGCACTGAATTTTATCATCTTAATGAGTTTTTATTTATTATCTAATTACTTATATGACTGGTAGAACCAAACGTGGCAATAAAATAAGTAGAGGATCCAATTAAAATGTTTTGATTCAATAAAACTCACGCTGAGTACATATTGTTACGGAGCCTCGTTTCCAAGAATGAATATTCATGGACTTTGTAATTATCTGCACAGTTATGTTCCCTTCGAGCAAAACATCCATCTAAATGTGCATTATTTACAGTAACTCACTAACCCCTATTTTATACGGTTATCATAAACATGGAGACTGGAGTGTGTTCTAGTTTTTGACAAGGTACTATAAAAAGTAATACCCTGCTCTTTTGAATGTGTTTTTTAAGTATGCGATTAGTGATTTTCATAATACAACTCAAGGTGTATTTATAAATTCTAAGTGTTCACACTAAATGAAAACTTCGTGACAGAAACCCTTACCTAAGGATTGCCTGTGGCGGGGACTGATCCGGAACGCACGATTTCACATAAATGTAATTGACCTTTTGATAATGATAACACCTCCTTCGCTCAGTAATAAAACCGTTATGTGGTGTTTACATAATCGGAGGATACGGTTTATTGTAGGCTACTTATTCCATGTAGTAGGGCCCTACCTTTATAATATGCTGTGGGTGGGTGACCTTATGTGTTATACCCAACAAATGCCACCGTAGCACACAACACCTATAATAGGCATGTGAATAGCCAGTTTCATTTTTAAATTTAGTTCCTTTACTGTGGATGATATCGGGGGCGGATATAGCCCTGACTTATTGGGGGCGGGGGATCATTCTTTTTTCAGTTTACAACTTTTAAAAGACCAAAAACATTCAAAAAATCTAAAATTACACAATAGGTATTCGTGATAATTGGTTATGCAATCGAAATCGGACTCTTGATGTGCAGGGTCGATCAGCTCCCCCCTTGCTTCCAGCCCTGGGTGACATGCTCAGAAAAATAGAAAGAAAACAAATAATGAAAATATTGAACGGTATAGCCCACTATGTATTTTTAGGCTCAGTTCAAAGCATGGAACCAATGGCCGTGGATCGAATACCACAATAGGCAGATAATTGCAACTTTTTTTAAATCGTCTGTCATCTCTCATATCGTACATCAACAACATCATTCGATAACATCATGGTGTTCCACAGACACCACCGGAACTCGCCAGAGCTGAAACCGACTTTCAGTTTCAGCCTGCCCTCGAGTGTTTGTTTGTCGGTGTAGCAGGTTCCCGTGCTCGAGCCTGTGTCGCCCGTGTAGTTCCGCCACACGGGCGCAACTTTGACATCTTGTGAGACACATTTACCCGTCCATACGGAACGAGCAGTCGACAGTCGAAACAAACTATCGGCTAGCCACCGCGGAAGAGAAAAGAGAGCTCATGGTTATCAATTATACATGGGCTACGGAAGTTGGGGGACGATAAACATCGACTACAGTAAATTAGACTGTTTTGAAGCATATTTCATTCAGGGAAAACTAATAACAGTTCAATTGAAGGAAGTTCACTGCCGTAGTTGCCCCACAAGACAATGCAACGACAATCTATAAAGCTTTCGCCGGTATGGGAATTATTCGTATACTTTTGCATTATGCGTAAATTGATTTCCAAAAGAGAATACATTAAAAAATGATTCAGGTGTATTTCATAACAAGGAAGCGGTTTATGTGTAGGATGTATTGAAGGCGTGTCACGTGTGTGACACTCGCGTGTAAATGATATTTTATTTTAGTTGTGATAATGTGGGTGAATAGTGATGCGGGAAGTAATGAAGATGAACGGAGAGTCGATAATGTTCAAACAAAACACACAACAAGGCAAAAACTTTCCAAAAAGTGTGCAAACCCAGAACGGTAAAGATTCAAAGTGGTTCAAAATAATATAAAATTTAGCCAAGTCCATTTTTTTAAGTAAATAAACTTATAAATTAAATGCATTTTTTATATTTTGTTGTATTGTTAGGGTTACGGAAAATTTTCATAATACTATTATTGTTTTCGCAAAATACACATTTTTCGCGTAAATTAATACACTACCTTTCTCAAATTTCATATTAAAATGTTGATTTCTACAGACAATTTTTTCGTCTGAAATTACCTACGTGC
Organism: Sweltsa coloradensis; assembly: GCA_024449915.1. NCBI lineage: Eukaryota > Metazoa > Arthropoda > Insecta > Plecoptera > Chloroperlidae > Sweltsa > Sweltsa coloradensis. The sequence goes on along the minus strand of JAMZAV010000843.1, from coordinate 230,516 downwards.
CACATTTTAACTGAGATGTTTTTTAAAACTAGGTTTCAATAAACAAATCGCATTCAGTACACACTTTTAAATCCAATAAAACGTTTTATATTTAAATAATTGAAACTTCACTAATCATCGTCGGGGATTGAACCTTCTTTAAAACCTTCCGAATGCTCTATAGTCTCAAAAGCTGGCTAAAATTAGCGACTTGTGTCGGCACATCATATGTTCAGGATACGATGAACAGCAATAATTATTAAGACTTGAAAGTGTACATACAAAACATGTTTACAGTTAACTAAACAAAAAATCGTGAGAAACTTTAAAATATTCGTTCCTATAGTCTCGAAAATGAAGGATTGCTTGGCCTAGGTGATATGGTTTCATATATACATAGATGTTTTATTAACAAAATAATAAAACGTCTTATTGCTATCATGGATTTAAATCTGAGTTTTTAATTTCGTCTGTAATTCGTATTTTAATTGGATTTTAGGAAAACTGTATTTGCACTTGAGTGTTTCCATAATATAATGAGTTTTTAAATATTTTTTGCGTTTTAATTTTAGTATCTACATCCGCATTCCGTATATCTCGTTTTTTTTTAAATATAACAAAAACATCAATTATAAATTGTTTCCTTGAAAATAAATGTTAGATACTTAATTACAACGAAATCGCAATGAAATATCTAACAAGTGTATTATTACACAAAGTAATGATGTTATCGACTTTATTTTATTGTTTATCCTTGTTATTACATTTTTTTAACAACAAGAGACGGCGTCGACGCTAGCAAATATTTTGCTAAAACACTTGAAATCGTTGTAGAAATCTCGTGCCGCGAAGAGCCTTGCTAAAGCACGTGAAACTAACTCTGCTTTTGGACCAGAAAACTAAGAACAAATGAAATAAGTAGAAAGTGGCATTTTCAATAATATTATTAATTCATCAATATATTTAATATATTTCTAGTGAATTATACCAATAAATAAATAAAATATAAATTCCTCATGTGTCTAGAAGATAAGTTCGCACTGAGCCAAATATACTTTTGCTTTGAAGGAGTGAGTTTGTAGTGATGGGTGTCTTATATTCAGAAAATATTTGGTAACAAATTTCATAATGCACGCAACTATTTAATCAAAATAATGTATTTTCACAAACATTTATATTGTTATCACTGCCGCTTTTAAAACGGGCATGGGTTATAAAAATTGCAGTTTTGATGGGAACATACAATGTGAAGTCGTAATGAACCATGGGATGTGGATTCGAATCCCACATTACTACTTTTGACTTTTATAATTGTCCCTCGTCATTATCTAGGATAGCATAGAATAAGGTACGCGAAACAGTTAGTTAGCATCAGCAACATTCACACAAAAAATATAACCGAAATGATGACGTTCGCTCAAAACACGCGCATTGTCGTGCATGCGAGCGTTTTGAAAACTGTCGCATGTACGTGAATTATATATATACCCCGAACGCCTACAGTGCAGGTATATGCGTGCATACCACACAAAACAGCAGACTTCATACTACGATGGAAATCTCCATGTGACACGAAATACCACACGGAAGTCGCCATAGAAAGCGCTAGCACAGTTATTATTTTTTCTGGTTGTTAAGTTGTAATCTCGATTAATGCACAGAGGTTGGTAGTACGTGGAGGTCTTTACAGTTGATAACGATCGTCCAGAACTCCTGATGGAATCGGATCTAGGAAAATACGCTTCAAGGAGGAAGTAAAAGCCATTCCTAGCACGGCAGGCTCTCGCGTGTTTCGGCTCATAGTCGACCTCCTTAATTTCCCTCATTATGGTTTCGTTTTGTTTATTATTATATGATGAAGAGTGCGTGCTACATTTTATATCAAGTTACATTAAAAAGGTCTAGACGATTGGCCGATGGCTACGTCGTTTAGCGAAATATTTTAATTACATGCCTTTGTTCTTATTATCTGGATGTATGTTTAGCATGCTAATTCGTTGTAGTGTGATGGAATTCGCGCTTGTTATCAGGGGAACGAGGATAATCTAGATGATTACGTTGAATTTGAGTGTGTTTCTTGTTAACCAATCCAGATATGGGAAGGTGGTAGGCATATTGTTAGCTGTTATTGCCTGGGAGAGCTGGGAACTGATGTCGGAGGGCAGTTTGTAGGACTCAATCCCAGAATTATAAATATGTTGAATTTCAATATTTCAAATATCAAGGATTTATTTATATTATCCTTACAAACCCATTATCAATTCGAGAATTACAACTTTGTTGATAAGAAGTATTGATTTTACGAATAGCAATGAAAGAATAGTCAATTTTTTTGTTAATATATTTATTTCATAATAGTTAGATAATAATATGGATATTGATATATTATTAATTTATTATTAAAAATTAATTTTAAACAAAATAATGGTCTTGGCCACACTTCTAGATCTCACCACTTTATGCTGTTGAGCCACTTCCTCATTTTCGGCTTGGCCCCCCTTTTTTTTTTGCAAGTTTTTGCATTTTTGTATGGCATAGTTTTTTCTTAGTTAATGTTTAGCTACTTAAAGATTTAGTCATAAAATGTGTTAAATAATGAGGATATGAACTGTAGGTAACGAAGATTACATATTTTGCATCACTGTCTTGTCCGTTTATCTGACTGTGAGTGTGTCACGTCTCACAAAAAAAAAAAACGAAAATATCCTCCGAGTGACGTGTGTTATTGTTGGCATCGCCCTTCAACAAGGGTGATCTATAAAGCTTATGGTGACCCTGGAGGTTGGAGAAGCCGCCATCAAGTTGCAATATTTAAATACTCGGCACCTCCACCATGACACTTAAACTCGGAGTCCAATCATCGCCCACTATTTTCGGTACCTCAATACCCGTGCTTGTTAGTTATAGTAAATGATTGAATTGGCTTAGTTGTCAGATTTTAACTTAAAATGTCTATTTATAGCCAAAGTTATTTCGTCCATCATTGGTAAGAATTAAATTTAAATAAATTGAGTTAATTTATATTATTCCCATTACCCTAAAGTTAATGTTGGGTTATACAAAATAAATACAAATTTATTTTACCAAAGGTATTTGAGGTTATAATGTGCGTGTATGAATTTTGAACACTTTGGAACAAATCTATTTCGAACAGATTTTTTTTAAAATATCTCTCTGAACCGTGCCGAGGGGGCGGTGGTGAGGATAGCTTCCCAGTTCTTAGAAGGCGGTGTGTGCGTGATGAGTTGGATGAGTCGCTTCTCGAGCTGTCATGTGTGAACTGAAGAAATGGAAATCAAGTGTAGATATTCGATACGAATGATGTAACCATAACAATCCTCCTCAAGTGATCCCAATAGAAAGTACGTATTGCTTGCAATGCTTTATGCTTTGTGGAGAACAACAGTGCGGAAATTACAGTCATATTACGTAATAATATTGTAAATTTGCTACTATAAGAATACACAGAAGCGATTGATACCTTTATTGCAGGTTTTAAGTAAATGACTTTGCATCTAGTAACAAAGTTTTTGAGTATTTACATAATAATATAAAAATTACGTTGACGGTTGACTGATGATTGACGACTGAACTATTTAAAAATAAAATACATGTTAACATCCAACCAAAATATTTAGGCATAAATTAAAAGAATCGTATTGTAAAAAACCTTAAGTTCCACCTACCTGATGGATAGGGTACGAAGTTTTTGTGGAATCTATTTTTAATTAGAAGTATTTTAGGAAACGAAAGTCTCATTAACTATTAGCATTCTTTTCAATCCTTCATGTGCGTCTTATTTACGTAAAACATTAAATAAAGTCGATTTTGATTTGCATGCGTTTTTCAACTGTTTGTGACCTTGAATTAACGGTGTCGGGGGGGTACGTTGGCTTGCCCTCAGAAACGTTGAATCATGACTGGCCCAAATGGCACCAAAATGCTGAAACAGTTTATTCTATGTATTTTACCAACTGGACATTTAATATTTTGCAAATACTTAGTACGTAATAAGTGATATCTCATTAAAACACATAATTTTTTAACTATGTGAAATCACAGAATTTCATATTTAATGCAATCAAGGTTAATCAATGGTATATAAACAAGATAGTTATCTTTATATACCTTGATTTCACATTATTGTACTGTGATATCTAGGCGATGTAAGGTCACTGAAAACAGATACGAAGGTAATTTTTTAAAATGTTCTATATTATTATTTATTAGTTCTTCTTCAGCCATTGTATTCTAGATCCTGGAGAACAATGGAACCTCATAGTCATAACAATTAAATAACGTCTTACATGTAATTTTATAGTTGGCATTTGAACAAGAAATGATGAGAAAGTTTTCGTCCTCGTTCAAAAGTGAATCGGGGTTCTAATCCGGGTTAGATCAGCTTAGATCACACTGGTTTCTAGTCAATGTAGAGGCTGTATCACCTAATGTTGCCGTCACCGAGAAATAGCAAGACAAGAAGACAAGAGACGAGGACATCTGCACCAAATTATTATTTACACAAGTAATTTGTATTTAAATACAATCCAGAAATCAAGTAATTTGGTTTTCTTATTGAAATTCTCCGATAAACACTATTATTAGAATTTAATACCATGCATGAATCATCTCGAAAAAATGTAACGTGTTTTTTTACTGCATTTACGAAAGCTGTTTTTAAGTGCATAATTTCAAGATAAATTTATCCACTTATGACATCACCATTAAATTTGGCCATCTATTTTTAGACCATACGGAAAACTGAGATACGGCTTTTTAGTCGTCTCAACTAATTTTTAGTTGGGGATATTGTTATACAACTTATGATGTGCTTTATTGCTAAGACCGCTCCAAAGTAGCCTAATCTTATGTTGGGCTCTTTCACATCAGTTCAACTAAATTATATTACATTTTCATTACATACTACATTTTAAAATATACCGCATTTATTAAGCTGTTTGATATACCAATTTGTTATTTATATTAAAATAGGTTGTTGTATGAATATATTGTGCTATCTACTAAATAAATCCATACTTTTCAGAAAGTGGAGTTGATCTTCGGAAACAAGATCAGGAAGAGTTGCATTGTGCATGTGCATGCATTGTGTGTAGTACGTGTATGGTACTACCGGTGGCCGCTGCAGCGTACCGTTAGACTGCGTAATATAAAGCAAGTGCATTCTGTCTGGATCTTCCTGTCTGTCTTATGTCTGGCTCGACATTTAACTGACCTTTTCTGATGCCGAACAAATTAAAACAATTAACTTAATCACAATAATGCAATTCCTCTTTGTTTTTCTTTCAAGTGACTTGTACGGTTACACTCTCACATTCCCCATAACAATACGATACTTAAAACAGCTCTTTAAACTGGTTTAAACGCCCCAAGAGTAAATGTTCGCACACAAAGAACAGGATCTAGGCGTTCAGTGCATTATTAACTCATTTCCGCAAAGTCTAAGTTTTTTTAAACTTTTCCACTATTTAGCATTTTAACTGTTTACCGGATCAAGGCTCGTTAGTATGACTAATTGGTGTAATGGTGAGTTCATGAATAGTCAGGAATCAGTGAGACAGTGCTGGTCGAATATTTCATGGTCATGGCTATGGTCAAATTATAGAAATACAAGGTTCACTTCGGGTGTTGGTGATATGGAATAACTAGTTAAAAAACTTGCAAATCAGCATTGTTGGTATGTTACAGGAAGTATCACTAGTGACATGAAGGTTTTACAATGTGTTTGTAATTCCTTAGTAAAATTCCGGACTTTACCGAACAGTAATCAGTACAGTAATTAAGTCTGTGCACAGAATATCCACAAAACAATTCAATAATAAGTGTATTTTCGTTGTAAGTTAGTGTTTTATTTTATATTTTCAATTTGCGTCGTATTGAGGCCTTTCGTTTTGAACACATAATTATTTGGAGTCTTATTTCTAATGATCAGGAATATCATCATTTAAACAATACTCTAAAATTGGTTTTGATGGTGTCTTTAATTGGTTTCAATTTATAGCGATGACAATAAACAGTGATGTAACTGATTGCTCGTATGGTTATATAAAACATATAAAACGTGACAACATGACATTAAAACGGTACCTATACAAGTATGAGATTTGTCACACGCCGTCTAACAAATCAACACAGAAAGTACAGAACACATATCATTGAAAGATGAAAGGTAGAGCAAACTTTATGGGAAAGATTCGCGTCAGAAATAAAAATGCGTACCTACAAAGATTTCACTTCCTTATCGTATTTTTGCAAGAAACGTATTTCTAAGATTCATTCCCATTCAAAATTCTGTGCATTTAAGATAATGTCACTAAAATAACTTTGATCGAAAGTACATTTTAAATGCTATGGGACACACGACAGTTTTACGCACTGATTGTGCTCTTAATTGCATGGTCTACACTGGGCTGGATTTGACGCTAGGAAACACAGCAAATGGTCTAAGAAGTTCTTATAAACTTGGTTCCACTTGCAATAAACACTAATTTAGTTTGTAGTATAATAATATAGACGCCCGCAGTGGCACATACGATTAAGGCGCTACAGTTCGAAGACTATGGAACTACGAGAACACTCGTTCGAGTCCCGCATTAATTATGGGTTTATGTTGTTATTTATCGTCATCTATCACAATTCATCGTTTTGATTTTTGAATAGCAACGTTAAGTAACTAAACCAATCAATCAACAGTATAATAGAACTTTAACAGCTACTACGTTTTAATTGCAATGTGTAGTATAGTATTTGATATGTATTCTATAAGAACATTTTGGCTATAGTTTGCTGTAGCGATTGGCAAATGTTTAATAATGTAAATAAATTTTAAAAAAGTACACACGACTCATCTAAATATATGCGTAGATGTGTACACAGACTTACACTTTGTAATATTGCATAAATTTTGAAAAAAAATTTGACAACGTATTATTCGAGATTTGGGTACTTGAATTCCCCTTGTGAAAAGTAATTCTGTATCGGACTTATAGTATCCCTGTATTAATAACTAGGAAAACGCTAAAGTCCCGCCGCGTTGATGGATGAGCTTTTCATAGGTTTTAGTTTGCGTGGGATATCTTTACTTTTGCAAGTGCTTTGTTTTGCTGCCTACGCATTGAAGGTGAATGTTGTCAAGTTTCTTTTGTTTCTTGTCAATTGGTATTATTTACCGTAAAAAACTTGTATTAAAAGCTTTATTTCTATGGATTCTGGCTAAATTTTTCCACTTTTTCTTTCAAAAGGTACTACATAACCATAACCTTAATGTCCATGTATAATATGAACGTTGTAGCCCCACCCGTTTTGGTCAGAATTGGCCCAAATGGCACGAAAATATCGCACAAAAAGTCATAAAACGTATATTAAAAGCTTTATTTCTCTCGATTCTGGCTAACTTTTTCAACTTTTTCTTTCAGAAAGCAATACATCACCATTACCTTAATGTCCATGTGAAATATGAACGTTGTAGCCCTACCCGTTTGGTCAGAATTGGCCCAAATGGCACGAAAATATCGCACTAAAAATCGAAAAAAATCTTAAAAGTACGATATTCATGAGAAATATTTCTTCGATTGTACCCAAAACGTGGCTAGTCTAAGTTCAGAGAAAACGAAGGTCGTGTCAAATTTTCATCCAGATCGCATATGCCGTTTGCCCGGTAGAGAGCGAACAAACAGACAGAAAAACCACTGCCTCCTAGATGTTCGTCGTGGCTCCTCGTTCCCTGCCTGTCCACGCGACAGGTTTTGATTGTTGAAGACAATTCGCACTTTTTTCCCACAGCGCTAGTTACCGTCCCCAAGAGCTTTCTTTTGTTTTCGTTGTTTACATACGATCTGCATACGATTAAAATGTCATCATGCCAGAGTTGAGCTGTATTTTTCTTCATAATAGGCAATGGTGCGTACAAGAAGTTGTAAGATACCGGGATGCCATTATCTAACTAAAACAAGTAGGTCTTTCTTTGCATGAACTACAGGGAAGTAAGGAAATTGTGCCACCCAGGCCCCCCCCCCCCCCAGACTCCCATTTATCACGCGCCACTGCTTGATGGAAAGTAATATTGTTTAGCTCGTGGTCGTGGCCTAGTCAAGACTAGGGCCCAAAGTAGGCTACCTAAGCCTATTGATTTTTAATATGATTAGGAATAGGAGGCATAGGCCCTATAGATAAAAATAGCATGCCTATTAGATTAGCCCTTGCCTTATATTATCAAACAACAAAGTTATCAATATCTACTTTTTGTTAAATTACCAGCAAAATAATAACTAGACAAATTTGTATATTACTATTCTGCAAACCATGATTAGTGATGTACGTATACAAAATACGATCTAAAACATCCAATTTAGTTGGATTCAACAGTAAAATACATGAGAGATGACATTTAATGTGACAACAACATCAAAAACAAAAGAAAGCTCTTGGGGACGGTAACTAGCGCTTTGGACAACAATTAACACTGTGCGCGTGGACAGGCAGGGAACGAGGAGCCACGACGAACATCTAGGAGGCAGTGGAGCAAACAAACAGACGGAAAAAAAAAAAAAAAAAAAAAAAAAAAAAAAAAAAAAACACCGGAGCTAATTTTTTTTGGGGGTACGGTGAAATTGAAGTCTTCGCTTCGCTCCTCCAATTATGTAGTTATAAAATCACTCATATTTAAAAACTCCAATTCAGGGTTTGAACGCGTAGAATCGAGTCTCATATGATATCCTTAAGTTAATTAAGAGAAAATTGTAAAGTATTCACGTCATAGCAGTGATGACATTTTAAAGATTGTAATTAAATGCAACCTATACAAAAGCACTGTATGCATTTCGAGTTATATTTACTAAGTAAGAATCCTTGTCCTTGCAATTTAACGCTAGGCCAATGTGCACCCAGCTCTAACATTTCAACAATGCATAATTATATAAAAATATCAGAACCTACATGGTCGCAGATAGTCATAGTTTATAATATTTACTCATTGTGAGTGTATTGTGTTTACAAAGTTCACTCTTTCTCCTTATACAAATGAGATCTCAATCAAGGTGTCTTATCGTTTAACGACATACGTATTTAGAGCCGTTATCTTTGGCCTTGTTAGCGCCATCTTCGTGGCCGTGTACGTAGCGATGATAGACTTGGAAACCAGATAACAGGGAAAAGTTTTACATATAGGAAACATTAAAATGTATAAATTAAACAGCAATTAGCTAGCAAAGTGAAGTTGGTATAAAACTAAGAGAAGTCAGAACTCAATCCAGTCTTTAATACGGAGTCTAAACTCGGACTTGAGCATATTTTATTGATGCGTGAAATGATCTATTGATGATTGAAATTGAAAGAGACTGACATTTATTTATTTAAATACAAAATGTCAAAATAATAGAAATTCTTTTCATGGATATTATATTGGAATTTATAGGAATATATAAACAACATTTAAAATGTGAAATTTAATGACTGAAAATGGGATTACACGCAAAACAAGTTAAAAATAAAATTATTATGTATAGTTTTTTTTAAAAGAAATAATTATGTACATAGAAGGCTTCCCCTTTTATTTTTTAACCCATCCCATCCATCCCACCACACCCCACTCTCCCCTCCCCTTGTATCTGTTACAAGATGAGATAAAAATACAAAACGAACTGTGGCTAAATAACAAATCACATACAACAAATAAGTTATGCGATTTGAAATTTAGTTATTTTCATAGAAAACGTTAACTTTAGTCTTATTATTGTAAATAAAAACGCATAAGGGCAGCTGTAGCGCCGTGAATATGTATGTTTTAAGTTTCAACACATTCTTGATGTTCTCTACTTTCATCAACACATCGTAACGGTTCCTTGGGGTATCACCTGGGTCGAGAGAGAGAGAGAGAGAGAGAGAGAGAGAGAGAGAGGAGGGGGGGGGGGGGGGTGGTATAAAGAGAGCGAGTGAGCAGTAAACAAGTCAAGCTGGATGGTGTCCCTTTCAAGTCAGACAGCTGGGCTTCGGAGGGTTATTTACTTTTCAGACTGTTTTGTATCTTGGAATGCACCTTTTGGTTGCACATTGTTCACACGGTAGGCTCCTATAGGTGTGCCACTAAACGTATTTATTTACTATTATAGATCTTTAACATCTTGAAGATATGAGATTTAAATCATGATACTTCAATCAAACATTACTTGTTCTCTTAATCCCTACTCTAGTTTATGTGGTTGCCAGTTCGATACCCACCACTAGCAAGCTTACTGAGCTATTTATTAGATGACCCTATTCCTTGAGACAACTTAATTAATGGTAAGTGCAGACTTAAGATAATACAATTACACCCAAACCCCCCTCTATCATTGCACTCTACAATTCATCTCTGAGAGCCTATTTACTAACCCAATTGCAATTAATTTTGTCGATTAACTTTGACAATACCTAGTAAATCGAATAACTCTGCGCAAACGTGGTAGTCTAATATTTTGCGAGCAAATGAAGCAAATGTGAACCCATTAGTTCTATTTACTAGGTTTCCACTGTCACTGCCGCGATCAACAATATTTGTCGCACTACTAAATTGTCACTGTTTATCGACAAATGGTGTGAATTAGTAAATCGTCAGGTTTTACTACGAAGTGTTTTTAATCGTGTGCTAGTTGGCAATACTTGATGAAGATAAGTTGCTATTAATTGAGAGTAATAATACTAGATAAGTGGGGCAATCCTTGACGCCTACCTTGAAACTTGCAACGGACGCGGAAAACTAATAACACATACACGTGCAAGCTAAGTTTTCTTTGAATTGAAAGTTTCAACAAGCTTGTAGGTACTCAGTGGCACGCATCCTTCGTCCTAGGTGCGGCTTACATCAAAGCAATATCCGTCCTGCCAATACTCGTACTTTCAATATCATTCTAGTATTTACGTCTAATTTCACCGATTACAATGTACAAGTCTTCTGTAATTAACCTTCCGATTCGCAGGAAATCAAAAAAGAAAAGTATGTTGTGAATTTCTTCAGGGGATCTGTTTTTTCCAATTGTTATTAGAAATTTGTTCGTGTTTACTGTTATTTAATTTCAGCACATTGATCAAAACATTATATAATTAGCAAACGTGTTTTGATGTCATCACTATAAACACACTGTATTATGTTCACTCTGATGTAACATTAAAAAAGTATGAAATTGGCAAAAACAAAAACAATAGATTATAACGTAATTTAGACGTTGCGTCCCACTTTAAATGTGCCAAATATTGAGGAATATTGAGGACTCTTACCAGATCAGTAATAATTACACAATATAGCACGGGTCACGGTTCGATTTGTGTTTCCTGAGCCTTAAGAGTTATGACGATTTCTGGGATTGATGGAATATAAAAACATTCTTCATAGTAATTGAAGGGTATACTGACTTGATTACTGAGGAAGAGCGATACCATCTTTTTATTTTTTTGCGAAATCGGGATAGTTTGCCATTTATAGTGTTTAGGTGACAGTCAGTATTATTTTAAATAGGTTTTTAGGAATTATTGAATTGAGTGATGTATATGAAAAATTATTTGGAATTATCGCATTCTGTTAATGTATCTACGTAAATTCCAACTTTAAATGCTGATTATCTTCCCTTATCCCTGCGCCCTTCAATGTTAAAGGAGTCACAGTTGTAACTCTTTATTGCAACGGACTTAATGTTTTGATAATAACGAGTGAAGATTTTTCTTAGTCGTACGCCTTGATTTACGTTACCTATAATGCGTAACTATTTTATTTTACTATTTTATAAACTACACGAGTAAATGATCAAACGAGAGAAAATTATATATTGGCATATTGTTTAATTGTTTATACTTTATAATTCGAATTAAAGATAATGAGAAATTCAAAGCATATCACAACTATAATAAATTTGAACAAAATGTAGAAAAACTATACGTTTACGGTAGTGATTCACCATATTTCCGTCATGCCACATTATAACAAAGTTATTGTGTTGAATATCAAAACTACTCCGATGTGTCGAGTTGTTCTAGTGTCGGCTTGTGCGAGTAATCAGAGCAAGACAGGCGAACACAGACCGTGGCACGAGACCACACACAAACAAACAAACAAACAAACTCTGATGTCTCTAGAACATATTCACTAGCCGAAATAATGACAAGTTATCAGAGCTAAACTGAGTCGCTAACTCGCTGCATGCGTAGGATTCATTTGTTGCGCCCGAGAATAATTAGCACTTCTTTGTTTTATTAGGCAGGTTGAATTTACACAGGGAATATGGTATTGTATTGTTTATGCCCAGAGGTAATTAACAAATAGCACTCATGTTGCTCAAATTTAGCATTTTGTATCATATATTATATTTTTACTTTATTTTCCAGTAAAATTAGCATTTTTTAAAGGGTTTCCAAAAATATATTCACTGGTTTGGCATCAAAAACTGAAAACTAAATTATACCTACCTACCTATATATTTATGCTCAATGTTCATTCTACTAGGAAAACGCTTAAGTCCCGCCGCGTTGTTGGATGAGCGTAATTATTGCATGAGCACATTGTGTTAGAACATTGTGTTACGCGGATTTCTGGTGTTCTGTGAAAAAATCATTACTTAGCCGAAGATTTTTTTTAATTAATAAAATTAAATAAATAATTAACTTAATTTTTTTAAATAATCGTAATTTTTAAAAAGAAAAAAATCGTAAAATTGCAAATTTTCATAAGAAATAATTATTCGATTGCCTCAAATTTTACACGAATATATAATTCATGAAACTTAGGTTCTGTGAAAAAATAATTTTAATAGGATAAAGCATGTAGGTGTTATAAGTCAAAGAATTGTTTAAAAAGAAAAAACCCGTAAAATTTCGATTTTCATGAGAAATAATTTTTCGATCACGGTCAAATTTCACACGAATATCTTAATTCATAAAATTAAGGTTCTGTGAAAAAATCATTACAATCGGATAAAGTATGTAGGAGTTATAAGTCGAAGAATTTTTTTTTAAATCGAAAAAAATCGTAAAATTGCGTTTTTTACGAGAAAAAATTTCCCGATTAAGCTCAAAAACGTGGCAGTTCTAAGTTCAGAGATTTCGATGGCCTCCATAAAATTTCATCGCAATCGGAGTATCGGTTTAGCCGGAATCGTGTTAACAGAACACACAAAAATACAAAAAAAAAGAAAAAAAAAGAAAAAAACATTCCGGATTTTTTACCCAGTGTAGTGAAATGGAATCTTCGCTTCGCTCGCTACGCTCGCTACGCTCATCCAATAAATTCAAACTATATTTTATAAATCCAATACTTCTTCTTGGTGTGATAAAATTTATTTATTATTTATTTATTATTAAAATGTATTTAATAAAGTTTATAACAGCTACCTTAGCCCACTTTTAAATATGTTTTAACTAGGAAAACGCTTAAGTCCCGCCGCGTTGTTGGATGAGCGTAATTGGTGCATTGAGCTGCCATGTGTTATGCGGATTTTCTGTTGTTCTGTGAAAAAATCGTTACTAAATTGAAGATTTTTTTTAAATTAATTTAAATTTAAATAAAAAAATAAACTTTAATTTTTTATTTTTTTAGTTAATCGTAATTTAAAAAAAAGAAAAAAAATCGTTAAAATTGCGATTTTCATTGAAATAATTATTGATTGCGCTCAAATTCACACGAATATATTAATTCATAAAATTAATGTCCTGTGAAAACATTATTACAATCGGTTAAAGCATGTAGGTGTTATAAGTTAAAGAAATTGTTTTAAAAAAAGAAAAAAAACGTAAAATTTCGATTTTCATGAGAAATAATTTTCGACTGCGCTCAAATTTCACACGAATATCTTAATTCATAAAATTATGGTTCTGTGAAAAACTCATTAAAATCTGATAAAGCATGTAGGTGTTATATGTCGAAGAAATTTTTAAAAAATCGAAAAAAATCGTAAAATTGCGATTTTAATGAGAAATAATTTTTCGATTGCGCTCAAAAACGTGTCATTTCTAACTTCAGAGATTTCGAAGGTCTCCAGAAAATTTCATTGCAATTGGAGTATCGGTTTAGCCGGAATCGTGCTGAAAAACACACAATAATACAGAAAAAAAAAAAAAAACATTCCGGATTTTTTTCTCCAGTGTAGTGAAATGGAATCTTCGCTTCGCTCATCCAATTATTTTCTAACATCATTTTCATTAGAATGTTTTTACCTCTTAGCAAAAATAGTTAAGCTTATGATAATACACATTCCTGTATTTACAACTATTGAAGAAAGCATTATCAAACATCTGATCGTAAACAAGCCATCATTTTGTTCATAGAAATGATTACTTTCTTAAATCGTATTGTTGATTTTTGTTTGTATTATACATTCAGATTGTCATAAAAGTTTTCTCCGACTGTGTAAAAATATTACAACTTATTTACAAGTTTTGAGGAATTTGATTGATTTGATTTGGGGGGGGGGGGAGAATAATTAATTAAAATTGAAGTAACTTAAGTTAGTAGATATATCACTTTTTGAACATATTATTTACTCCATTAAATTATAGAATTTTCTTTCAAGCTTGGCAAACCATTTAATAACCATAAATTAGTACAATTTAGTATGTTCATTTGTTTGTACTTTAGAATAACATTTGTTTATTCTGCACACGTTTCATAAAATTTGAAAAAGTTGTTTTGGTCAATATAATTTTTATAAATGATTAAGTTATTGATTGGCTAAACTATTGGAATGTGCATTTATTTGATATATGCCACATTGCCAACAAATGTGTATATTACGCTCATTTTCATTTTTGTGTCATAATCATAAAGATTTTCCATCTAGAATTTGCGACCAATAAAAATGCTTTACAATGTTCGTCTACAGGACGTTATTCAAAAAATAATTCCGTCACAATGCTACTAGATAAAATATACAAAACACAGTTGGTTCTCTTGTTCGTATTCAACGACTCTTTAATCTCTCGTCTCTTGCAATTGTTGGATAACTGTTCACGTCACAATAGCGTTGTCAGCATTGGCTCCACTCTGATAATAGTTTGCATAATGAGGACATCCCTAGACCCAGGCACGTGAACTAACTCTAACTGTGGCGACGACACAGATGAAACCTAGTTTTAGTTTGCACGTGCCGAGGAGATGTTTACAAGCTGGCCATGATAACCACAAGTTTTTTAAGTCTACATAAAGAAGATTGGTCAGATTTGTACGGATTGGTGTTCTGAGAAAACAAAATTAATGTTAAGTTATTGAGAATGATTTCGTTTTAAGGTACTGTAGATGTGAATATTTTTGTCAGGGTCAAATCACGTAATAGAATGTGTGTCATATAGACAAACATTTTTTGTAACAACCAAACCCCAAAATGCGTAACCAGACTTTTTCATTCTAGGTTTCTGGTGTAAAAAGACACAAAATGTCTTGGAATGAATTTCTCTCTCCAATAAAATAACAGTAACAATTAATTGGATGAGCGTAGCGAGCGTAGCGAGCGAAGCGAAGACTTCAATTTCACTGACCCCCAAAAAATTTAGCTCCAATGTTTTTTTGTTTGTTTTTTGTTTTGTTTTTTTTTGTTTTTCTGTCTGTTTGTTCGCTCTCTACCGGGCAAACGGCATATACGATCTTGATGAAAATTTGAGGGGACCTTCGTTTTCTCTGAACTTAGACTTGCTACGTTTTTGGGTACAATCGAAGAAATTATTCTCATGAATATCGTACTTTTACGATTTTTTTCGATTTTTAGTGCGATATTTTCGTCACATTTGGGTCGATTCTGACCAAACGGGTGGGGCTACAACGTTCATATTTCACATGAACTTTAGGATTATGGTGATGTAGTATTTTTTGAAACAAAAAGCTGAAAAAGTTAGCTAGAACCCATATAAATAAAGGTTTTAATATGAGTTTTTCGATTTTTAGTTCGATATTTTCGTCACATTTGGGCCGATTCTGACCAAACGGGTGGGGCTACAACGTTCATATTTCACATGGACATTGAGGTTATGGTGATGAAGTACCTTTTAAAATAAAAAGCTGAGAAAGTTATCTAGAATCCATAGAAATAAAGGTTTTAATATGAGTTTTTCGATTTTTAGTGCGATATTTTCGTCGCATTTGGACCGATTGTGACCAAACGGGTGGGGCTAAAACGTTCATATTTCACATGGACATTAAGGTTATGGTGATGTAGTACCTTTTGAAAGAAAAAGTTGAAAAAGTTAGCTAGAATCTATAAAAAATAAAGGTTTAATATGAGTTTTTACTTCAAGTGCGATATTTTCGTCACATTTAGGCCGATTTTGACCAAACGGGTGGGGCAACAACGTTCATATTTCACATGGACATTACGGTTATGGTGATGTAGTACCTTTTGTAAGGAAAATTTTGCAAAAGTTGACAAAGTTAGCCAGAATGCATAGAAATAAAGGTTTTAAAATGTGTTTTTTTGGGGTTTTATAATAACAACTAACAAGAAACAATTGAACTTGACAACAGTCACCTACAATGCATTCACAAATCACTTAGGAAAAAGTGGTCCCAACGCAACAAAAAAACTTACAAAAACCTCATCCATCAACGCGGCGGGATTTTTAGCGTTTCCCTAGAAATTAGAATTAAGTTATGCCTTTTCTTTGGGCTATTTCGATCAGTAAAACTTTATGTAATTTCAATAAAGAATATTTAGTCTCTAACTTCTTTTCTCAGAAGAACAAATTTGAGAAGTACATTTTTAAAGAAGAGCATCCAACTGAAATTGTTTTGAAATTCTATTCGGTTCTAAAGAGCAATTACAATAGGGCCTACTTAATAAATCAATCGACGTCAACACTTTTTTTTAAAATTTGTTTAAAATTTATATTGAGAATATATTGTGCAATCTGAATTGAGTTGCAGTTTTGGTTGTGGTTCATACGATTTTAGTGTAGGAAAAAACAAAATTCAGCTCCCGGTCCTTGAGCATCATCTCCAGTCTCAGTCACAGACAGCCCAGCATTGAATGTAACTAACTTCGAATCTAATCCATCGCTCGCGTGCCACACGAGCGGATTTATTTTGCTCTACATTGTTGTATAATATACAAGTTCAGTACCAGTTCGTTCCACTGACCTGCTCGATCCATGTTTCGATGTCCATCAGAGTAACTATTTCGTCATTGGTTAGTGGTTACTGCATGCAGATCAATTTATTGATTGAAATACACTGTCATAAAATTCAAATTATGTGTGAGGAAAAACGATAGGGCTACAAAAAATATAGTAGGTAGATTAATAAACGGTCAAAAAGTGGACGAAGGAGTTGAATGATTTCTAGTACAACTAAGTAGTAGCCTTGTATTGTTAATGAATTTTGTGCTTCCTTCTAGGATAAATTGTTACAAAAGTAACCATCTATAACTTGAAATGTCGGTACTATCCACACATTTCAGATCCCCCCCCCTCTCCAGAATCCCCCCAAAACCGCCGCACCTCTATTTACTTAAAGAGCATTTTATAAATCACATTAAATTAATTTATGTTACATTTTATCCTATACAGCTAGGCAAAATGATTTACAATTAATTATATTGTTATTACATTTTTCTAGTGTGTGTAGTCATTCTTCACAAGTTTTGATAATGTCTAAAACATAATTTTAGAAAAAAAATTAGGTTGATAAAAAAGAGGTGATAACAAAATATCACCACCAAAAAAGACCAACGCACATTACATTGTGACACTTGGTCTATTTATCATTCATGCTAGCGTGTTTGTAAGTAATTAGGGAGAGGAATAACAAATCGATTCATAATTCTACCCCAAAACTACACACTTTATTTTCTTTCCACTTACCTCCAATTTTTGGCAATATTCCTCAGCAAGTTTTTCATTTTGTCTCGATAACTCCTCGTTCTTTTCCAACAATGCTTTTCCCAATTCCGCCGTGTAAATGAGATCGTTCTCTTTCTGTTGCAACCTCGCGTAAACGTCGAGATTATCCGTGTCCACCGACGGCTCCAGACTTCGCGCCTCCATATCGTAGATGTAGTCTTCGAGAGAATATTTCGGCTTCATTCTTTCTCTATGCATCATTCCTCACACGATTATTTAAAAGTCACTTTTCATTAATATTAAATAAAACATAACTTTGTAAAAATAAACTGTCAAATCCACAACACTTTTATTTGTTAATCGTGTGCACTGAAATTAAACATAGATCACTAATAGGTAATCATTTCACAAAACTTAATTTTGACGTTTAAAACGTACACTTCACACGCTTGAAAAGCAAAACGCGGCACATAACGTGGTCCATATACTGACAACTATGTGTGAACTACGCCGCACGCGACACAACACTAAACTAAAGATTGCAGTTGCACCTGGCTGCAGGTAGATAGATCGGTTCGTTTCACCCGCCCACAATGGCACGGTTCAATTTCTTTCAGTAGGTCGTGCTACCGTACAGCGGCTGATTTGTCGGTAAAGTAGTCCGTTGTTGTTATCATTCATGGGGAATAGTTCAGCTATCGTCCACCAGACTCACTCTATGTTACCGACCTCCTGATTTGTTGCAACACATCCTACAGCTTTGCAATTCCGGTTGCTGATGGGACTTTGCAATGGAGAAAAATAACCATATTATTATAATAATCTGATTATTAATACGCTGTACTATAGGCACAGGTTCTTTCACGGGGATACAAAGTTTATGCATGAGAATAATAATGAGAGAAACTCCGAATGGGGGAGAAGTCAAGTTAGGGGTCCCACAAGGATCTATTCTTGGACCGAATCTTTGAACTTTCCCTTACCTAATGCTGAATCCAGCATGGGTCTTTCCTCCCCCTTACAACGCGCCTTTATCAGTTCAGTTCATGTCTTTTATTTAAGAAATTCAAATACATATTAGGCATACAAATTTTAGTATTAGCCGGTGGCTCGCAGGAGGGGGATTTCACAGAGAGGTTATTGTGAAGTGATGGTGACTGATGGATACACAGTTCAACTCAAACGGCACTTCGGTCATTCGGTGTGTGGCTGTGTGTGTGTATACTACTATAAAAATCAGCCGAATCGCTGAATAGATTACGCTGAAATTTTAAACAGACATCCGGTATTAGTTAACTGAGAACTGCTGGCAAAAGCAGATGGGTCGATTGCGATTTAAATCCACAAGAAATAATGAGTTGAAAAATAGGCTGAAAATGTGTGAATTCAATCGAATATGGTTTTGTTTTTGAAAAAAATATTTTTTATTACTTCATTTACACTTCCTTTTTTTGTGAATTGGTATTACCACTGCAAGCATGGGCGTCCGCAGGGTGGTGCGGGGGGGGGGGCAGGAGGGCAATTGCCCCCCTGGCTTGTCTTCGAAGATCCCTCGCTATAAGCTTTCAGTATTTTGATAGTCCTATTTTCTTTGGTTTCTTCTTGAGCCAACATTTTTGTTAAAAATGAAATACATGAATAAGCTTTATACTCAAGTAAGACCCAACCCCAATCGAGCTCAAGGACGGAACCTTCCAGTCCAGTAGCGCCCACCCCATGGGAGCAAGGTAGTGGACGCTCCAGTAGCCTGTAGGGGGGGGGGGGCAAATAATGAAATTATCGAGGAAAATATGGCAATTCGAAAGAGTGGTGTAATGGGAATACTACGAAGCTTCGCAAACGCTTTTTCAGGCGCGTTGTTGGATAAGCGTAATTTTTTTAAACGAAAAAAGCGTAAATAAAATTTTGCGATTTTCATGAGAATTAATTTTTCGATTGCTCTCAAATTTCACCCGAATATATTAATTCATAAAATTAAGACTCTTTGAAAAAATCATTACAATCTGATAAAACATGTAGGTGTTATAAGTCGAAGAAATGTTTTAGAAACCGAAAAAAGCGTAAAATTGCGATTTTCATGAGAAATAATTTTTTGATTTCGCTCGCAATTCACAAGAATATATTAATTCATAAAATTAAGGTTCTGAGATAAAATCAATACAATCGAATAAAGCATGTAGGTGTTATAAGTCGAAGAATTTTTTTTTTAAATAGAAAAAATCGTAAAATTGCGATTTTAATTTTTCAATTGCGCTCAAAAACGTGGCAATTCTAAGTTCAGAGTTTTGGAAGGCCCCCATAAAATTTCATCGCAATTGGAGTATCGGTTTAGCCGTAATCGTGTTAACAGACACACAATAATAAATAAATTAACATAAAATATAAACAATAAACAGAAAAAATACATTACGGATTTTTTTCTCCAGTGTAGTGGAATGGAATCTTCGCTTCGCTCGCTACGCTCATCCAACAAGAGAATACTATATCAATGTTCAAGGAAGAATCTATATTACCTGCGTAGACACAGAAAAAAGTGTAATACACTGATTTGTGTTAGCCTTGTGGTAAGACAATTAATTAAAACTAGACCGCTTCGCGAACGCTTTTTCCAGTCGCGTTGATGGATGAGCTTTTTTAGAATATTTCTATCCAATGATTACGTTTTTATGTGGAATCTCCTTACTTTTTCTTTAGTTACTTGATATTACTTGTTCATTATACACCTGTAAAAGGCTTATTTTAAAACCTTTATTTCTATGAATTTTGACAAACTTTTTCAACTTTTTCTTTCAAGAGGCACTACATCACCATAATCTTTATGTCAATGTAAAATATGAACGTTGTAGCCCCACCCGTATGGTCAAAATTGGCTCAAATATCACGAAAATATCGAATTAAAAACTGGAGAAAAAATCTTAAAAGTACGATTTCTATAAGAAATATTTTTTCAAATGTCTCTAAAATCATAACATAATATATGATTTCAGTGATTTTAAGCGTTCCTATAAAGTTTCATCAATATCGGAGTAGCCGTTTGCCAAATATCACGAAAATATCGCACTAAAAATCGAAAAAAATCAATCGTAAAAGTACGATATTTATGAGAAATATTTCTTCGATTGTAACCAAAAACAATACAGCTCTAAGTTCAGAGATTTCGAAGGTCCCCTACAATTTTTATCAAGATCGCATATGCCGTTTGCCCGGTAGAGAGCGAACAAACAGACAAAAAAACTAACAAAAACAAAACACCCGAGCTATTTTTCTTGGGGTAACGTAAGTAACTAGGAAATTTCGCAAACGCTATTTTTAGTCGCGTTGATGGATGAGCTTTTTAATAACTAGGAAAACGCTAAAGTCCCGCCGCGTTGATGGATGAGCGTTTTTGTAATTTTTTTGTTTGCGTTTTTTGCGTTTGTTTGCACTTTTCCTTTGCAAGTGCTTTTTGAATGCATTGTAGGTGATTGTTGTCAAGTTTCTATTGTTACGTGTTAATTGGTATTATAAACCTCAATAAACTCATATTAAAAACTTTATTTCTGTGGATTCTGGCTAACTTTTTCAACTTTTTCAACTTTTTCTTTCAAAAGGTACTACATCACCATAACCTTAATGTCCATGTGAAATCTGAACGTTGTAGCCCCACCCGTTTGGTAAGAATCGGCCCGAATGGGACGAAAATATCGCTCTAAAAATTGAAAAACTTATATTAAAACCTTTATTTCTATGAATTCTGGCTAACTTTTTCAACTTTTTCTTTCAAAAGGTACTACATCACCATAACCTTAATGTCCATGTGAAATATGAACGTTGTAGCCCTACCCGTTTGGTCAGAATCGGACCAAATGTCACGAAAATATCGCACTAAAAATCGAAAAAAATCGTAAAAGTACGATATTCATGAGAAATATTTTTTCGATTGTACCCAAAAACAATACACCTCTAAGTTCAGAGAAAACTTAGGTCCCCTCCAATTTTCATCAAGATCGCATATTATGCCGTTTGCCCGGAATCGAGCGAACAAACAGACGGAAAAAAAAAAAAAAAAAAAAAAACCCCGAGCTAAATATTTTTGGGGGTCAGTGAAATTGAAGTCTTCGCTCCACTCGCTACGCTCGTTACGCTCATCCAATTATAAAATGTTAATATTAATTTAAAATAATTAAACGAGGGAGCGGAGCGACTGAGTGTCTCCATTCAACTCAAACGGCTCTCATTCTGTGATTCTGTCTGTCTGTACGTCGAAAATCAGCCGAACCGCTGAACAGATTGCGCTGAAATTTTAAACAGACATCCGGCACGAGTTTACTGAGAACTGTTAACAAAATCAGCTAGATCCATTACGATTTAATCCCTGATTTTTTAAAATATCGATACCATTTGTTAGTAGCTGCTAGCGGGACGGGCTCTACATGTCTGCCATGGCACAGTGGTAAGCATAGAGCCTACCGCACGGAGGGTTGGGTTTCGATTCCCGTTAGTTTTGAACTTTTTTATATTTTTACACCTACATATTATTTTTGAGGGATGTGAAATGTGAAATAAAAATTAGGTGATTTTGTTTTATCTTGGAAATTTGTAAATGTTTCACTCTAATACGTTTTGAACACGATTCGCAAATGGAATGTTCTATTTACACTAGGAAAACGCCAAAGTCGATGTTAAACGAGTGTGTGAGCCAAGTGTTACCTTGAAAAGAAAAAAAAAACTTAAGAGTACCTAAGGCTGGATCTAGCCAGTATGGGGAATGTTACCGGGTACTCAACACATGGCTCACTCACTCGTCTAACAACGACTTTGGCGTTTCCCTAGTAAAAACATATTAACACGGCCCATACAAAGCAATCATTAGGTCTGTTGGATCTTTGATTGTTTGTTACAAGGCTCCTGTGAAGTTTTCATACAAGGCTGTGTGTGAGTATTGACTTTTGAAAGAAAAAATTGAAAAAGTTTGCAGGAATCTATAGAAAATAAAGGTTTTAATATTTAACACCTCAAAAAACTCAAATTAAAACCTTTATTTCTATATATTCTGGCTAACTTTTGTAACTTTTTCTTTCAAACGTCAATACATCACTATTACCTTACTGTGCATGTGAAATATGAACGTTGTAGTCCCACCCGTTTGGTCAGAATCGGCCCAAATGTCACGAAAATATCGCACTAAAAATCGAAAAAAATCGTAAAAGTACGATATTCATGAGAAATATTTCTTCGATTGTACCCAAAAACGTAGCAAGTCTAAGTTCAGAGATTTCGAAGGTCCCCTTAAATTTTCATCAAGATCGCATATGCCGTTTGCCCGGTAGAGAGCGAACAAACAGACAGAAAAACAAACAAAAAAACAAAAAAAACAAAAAAACAAAAAAACACCCGAGCTAAATTTTTTGGGGGGTCGGTGAAATTGAAGTCTTCGCTTCGCTCATCCAAAAAACAAACAAAAAAACACAAAGTCAAATTGAAGTCTTCGCTTCGCTCATCCAATTATGAAAAACATTAAAAATTACAACAGTCTTAGGCGCCTACTAATTATGTTTAATACTCGGAAGCTTCGCAAACGCTTTTTCAGGCGCGTTGTTGGATGAGTGTAATTGTTTCAAAACGAAAAAAGCGTAAAATTGCGATTTTCATAAGAAATAATTATTCGATTACGCTCAAATTTCACACGAATATACTAGGAAAACGCTTAAGTCCCGCCGCGTTATTGGATGAGCGTAATTGGTGCATTGATTCGGAAAACTAGGAAAACGCTAAAGTCCCGCCGCGTTGATGGATGAGCTTTTTGAAGTTTTTAGTTTGCGTAAGATATCTTTACTTTTACAAGTGCTTTGTTTTGTTGCCTACGCATTGTAGGTGATTGTTGTCAAGCTTCTATTGTTTCTTGTCAATTGGTATTATTTATCGTAAAAAAACGTATATTAAAAGCTATATTTCTATGGATTCTGGCTAACTTTTTCAACTTTTTCTTTCAAAATGTACTACATCACCATAACCTTATTGTCCATGTATAATATGAACGTTGTAGCCCCTCCCGTTTGGTCAGAATTGGCCCAAATGGCACGAAAATATCGCACAAAAAATCGAAAAAAATCGTAAAAGTACAATATTTATGAGAAATATTTCTTCGATTGTACCCAAAAACGTAGCAAGTCTAAGTTCAGAGATTTCGAAGGTCCTGTCAAATTTTCATCAAGATCGCATATGCCGTTTGCCCGGTAGAGAGCGAACAAACAGACAGAAATACAAACAAAAAAAAACAAACAAACAAACAAAAAAACACCCGAGCTAAATTTTTTGGGGGGTCGGTGAAATTGAAGTCTTCGCTTAACTCGCTTCGCTCGCTACGCTCATCCAAAAGTTATTTCTAAGTTCAAGATTTTTTTAAATTAAATAAAACTAGGAAAACGCTAAAGTCCCGCCGCGTTGATGGATGAGCTTTTTTAAGTTTTTAGTTTGCGTGGGATATCTTTACTTTTGCAAGTGCTTTGTTTTTCTGTCGACGCATTCTAGGTGATTGTTGTCAAGTTTCTATTGTTTCTTGTAAATTTGTTAATATTTAACGTAAAAATCTTACATTAAAAGCTATATTTCTATGGATTCTGGCTAACTTTTTCAACTTTTTCTTTCAAAAGGTACTACATCACCATAACCTTAATGTCCATGTATAATATGAACGTTAAGGCCCCACCCGTTTGGTCAGAATTGGCCCAAATGGCACGAAAATGTCGCACAAAAAGTCAAAAAACTTATATTAAAAGCTTTATTTCTATAGATTCTAGCTAACTTTTTCAACTTTTTCTTTCAGAAAGCAATACATCACCATAACCTTAATGTCCGTGTGAAATATGAACGTTGTAGCCCCACCCGTTTGGTCAGAATCGGTCCAAATGTCACGAAAATATCACACTAAAAATCGGAAAAAAAATCGTAAAAGTACGATATTCATGAGAAATATTTCTTCGATTCTACCCAAAAACGTGGCAAGTCTAAGTTCAGAGAAAACGAAGGTCGTGTCAAATTTTCATCAAGATCGCATATGCCGTTTGCCCGGTAGAGAGCGAACAAACAGACGGAAAAAAAAAACACCAGAGTTAATTTTTTTAGGGGGTCGGTGAAATTGAAGTCTTCGCTTCGCTCATCCAATTAAATTAAAAATAACTTTTTTTTTAATTAATCATAATTTTCAAAAAAGAATAAAATCGAAAAATTGCGATTTTTATAAGAAATAGTTATTTGATTGCGCTCAAATTTCACACGAATATCTTAATTCATAAAATTAAGGTTCTGTGAAAAAATAATTGAAATCGGATAAAGCATGTAGGTGTTATAAGTCGAAGAATTTTTTTAAAAATCGAAAAAAATCGTAAAATTGCGATTTTTATGAGAAATAATTTTCCGATTGCGCTCAAAAACGTGGCAGTTCTAAGTTCAGAGATTTCGAAGGCCTCCATAAAATTTCATGGTAATTGGAGTATTGGTTTAGCCGGAATCGTGTTAACAAACACACAAAAATACAAAAAAAAGAAAAAAAAAACATTCCGGATTTTTTTCTCCAGTGTAGTGAAATGGAATCTTCGCTTCGCTCGCTTCGCTCATCCAATTTATTCATAAAATTAAGGTTCTGTGAAAAAATCATTGCAATCTGATAAAGCATGTAGGTGTAATAATTCGAAGAAATTTAAAAAATCGAAAAAAATAGTAAAATTGCACTTTTATAAGAAATAATTTTTCGATTGTGCTCAAATTTCACACGAATATATAAATTCATAAAATTAAGGTTCTGTGAAAAAATCATTACAATCGGATAAAGCATGTAGGTGTCAAAGTCGAAGACATTTTTAAAAAATCGAAAAGAAATCGTAAAATTGCGATTTTCATTTGAAATAATTTTTCGATTGCGTTCAAAAACGTGGCAGTTCTAAGTTCAGAGATTTCGAAGACCTCCACAAAGTTTCATCACAATTGGAATATCGGTTTATCCGGAATCGTGTTAACAAACAGCCAAAAATACAAAAAAAGAAGAAAAAATCATTCCGGATTTTTTTCTCCAGTGTAGTGAAATGGAATCTTCACTTCGCTCGCTACGCTCGCTACGCTTATCCAAAAAAATCAAGGATAAAACCAAAATTATGAAATATGATTTACGTCACTGGCCGGGCTGGTCCGTAAATACTAGGAAAACGGTAAAGTGCCGCCGCGTTGATGGATGAGCTTTTTAAAGTTTTTAGTTTGCGTGGGATATCTTTACTTTTGCAAGTGCTTTGTTTTGTTGCCTACGCATTGTAGGTGATTGTTGTCAAGTTTCTATTGTTTCTTGTCAATTGGTATTATTTATCGTAAAAAAAGTTTTATTTTATTTCTATGGATTCTGGCTAACTTTTTCAACTTTTTCTTTCAAAAAAGGTACTATATCACCATAACCTTAATGTCCATGTATAATATGAACGTTGAAGCCCCACCCGTTTGGTCAGAATTGGCCCAAATGGCACGAAAATATCGCACAAAAATCAAAAAACTTATATTAAATGCTTTATTTCTATAAATTCTGGCAAAATTTTTCAACTTTTTCTTTCAGAAAGCAATACATCACCATTACCTTAATGTCCATGTGAAATATGAACGTTGTAGCCCCACCCGTTTGGTCAAAATCGGCCCAAATGTCACGAAAATATCGCACTAAAAATCGAAAAAAAATCGTAAAAGTACGATATTCATGAGAAATATTTCTTCGATTGTACCCAAAAATGTAGCAAGTCTAAGTTCAGAGAAAACGAAGGTCGTGTCAAATTTTCATCAAGATCGCATAATATGCCGTTTGCCCGGTAGAGAGCGAACAAACAGACGGAAAAACAAACAAAAAACAAAAAAAAACAACCGAGCTAAATTTTTTGGGGGGTCGGTGAAATTGAAGTCTTCGCTTCGCTCATCCAATTATTTTTTAAGCTTTCTTACCAAGAAGTGTCCGACAATACAGTTTAAGATCCTGGTTGAACGAGTGAGCGTAGCGAACGTAGTGATTTCCATTCGACTTAAACGGCCCTAATTGTTTTTCTGCGTGCGTGTGTGTGTGTGACTGTGTGTGTACGTTGAAAATCAGCCGAATCGCTGAACAGATTGCGCTGAAATTTTAAACAGACATCCGGTACGAGTTTATTGAGAACTGCTAACAAAATCAGCAAGATTCATTGCGATTTAAACCTACAAGAAATAATAAACTGAAAAATAGACTTCCAATGTTTAGAAATTATTTTAACGACAATGTTTTAGATTTGAAAAGATATTTTTTGTTTGTTATTCGCCTGGCCGTGAAATGCCGTGCCCATGCAAGGTCTGTCGAATGTTGCACGTCAAGGTACCCCCAAATTCCGCTCGTAGATTGAGTAAACCTTGCAATATTTTCACGTATTTCGTACTGGCTATGTTTACCATAGTAGGCCCTATTGCCACCGATGATGGACTACACAGCGTTATATGCATTTCAAAACATGTTTAATTATTTTTGAAATACAATCAAGAAATTACAAAATCTTTCCCGACCAGGGGATTGAACCCACTTCTTTCACATTTCGGCTACAAGGGCGCCTTAGCCATCTAGACTAGGGAAACGCCAAAGTCGTAGTTAGACGAGTGAGCGAGTCATGTGGTGAGTACCCGGGAACATTTGCATTTAAGTTTGATAATTATATTCGTATAAATAATAGTTTTTTAAAGTTTAGTTGGTATACGGGGACGGGCACGTCAACTGTAAGGTCATAATGCGCCTCTCTAGCCTATGATAGGCTAGGTAGGCCTAAGGTAGGGGGAAGAAAAGAAATATAATCGGGTACTAAACACATGGCTCACTCACTCGTTTAACAACGACTTTGGCGTTTCCCTAGTAATGTCAATTCGACTGCACGAAAACTACATTATTTTGGTATTGCATTCAGTCCTATACTTTTTCTAAAACGCACCAAATGCAATCTAAAAACCTGATAGAAAAAAAAAATCACCTACAGCGCTATTGTTGGGGGACTCTGCCCTCAAGCCCCCCGTGCTTCTCTGCGAAGGAGCAGGCTTGGATTTTTGCTCCCCCACCCCCTGACTAATATTCTTGCGGACGACCTTGACTGCAAGTTTAAGTTTATCAGGGAAGATACCTGAGGAGAGTGAAGTGTGAGAGTGTGTGTGAGTAAGTGTGAGTTTTAATGACGTCCTTATGTGAAATATTGATATTTTTAGTAACTTTCAAGTCCTTACAATGTGACATACCTACCTCTTCTGCTATTATTTTTGGGAATTTTATAGGCAGGCTCAGAGTTTAGTTTCACAAGATTGGATTTGGATCATAGATATTTATAAATAAATGAAATAAATAAATCCGTATTTAGAGTCTACCCACTCAGTCACACAACTGATTTTCAGTGGGGGACAGTAAATCAAAGTGACTAAGCCAACCCTGCAGGCCCCGACGCAATCTCAATACTGGTATTACTTGAACAGTAATGAAGAAAGAATTAAATATATTTGTAATTTGCTGTTCATCCTTTATATTTTGTCTTCTTTATCTCAATTGTTATTATTTGTATTAGTACTGTGAGTCTCTTCCCGTAAAGGTAGTTGGATACTGTTCACAACCTCTACAATACTGTTGGATTGGATTTGATATTGCTTAACGTCTCATATTTATGCACTTTGGCTAATCGAGACGATGAGTGGTGATAAATGAGGATGAAGTATGAACAGAAGGGAGGAGGGGAAACCCGGTACCGGCACGTAGCCTACTCCTTTCGAAAAGTACCAAGGGGACCAACGGCTTTACGTCCCATCCGAAAGGACGGTGTAACCTTTGAGTATATAACCATACGCGGACTGCCGAGCAGTCGTCGAGGAGAACGAAGCCGTTACACTAGCTTTCGAACACTCCATCTGCTCTAACCAGCGGTATACGTGAGTTTCAGGGCCAAGCGGTCACCCACTCTACCCATGACCACGCTACAATACTGTTAACAAAGTACTAAGAAGAGTGTACCTTATGCTATAAATAATACAGTGAATAAAGATTACTGATTGACTTTAAGGCTAGCACTCGTACCGATATTTTGAAAATCATTGGAAGATTCATGCAAGTTAGTTGAAATGGTTGAATGAAAGAGAAAGAGGAACTTGAATAACAAAGATGAGAAAAATACATTTTTTTTTGGACGGGACAAAAGCTCCATTTTGGCTATTATATTCAAATTTTGGGTCAATAAGAAAATGTTAATTCTAGGTGCAATAGTACTTAATTTTAAGCAATGATTTTTTTAATTGTTTCAACACACCTTTGTCTCCGACTGAGGGCCTATAAGGGAAAATAATTTTCTGAAATAATGTTCGATGTGCGATTTTTTTTTTGTCACATGGTACAAATAAGAGTTTTGAACCTTCCCGCTAATCGATTCGATTGAGTTTGGGTTGAGTCGACTAGTCGAATTGGTCAACGACCAATAGAAACAAAGTTTGTTGTTTTTGAAATGACAGTTTGATTGTGTTGTCCGTTGTGTTGTGTTTTTAACGGCTTGTGTTGCTAAAAATGTGTGTACTTTTATTTAGTTTTTCATAATTTCTCACTCAAGTGGTGTGTTGAGTAGCAACTAGGAAGGACGTATAATCTATGCATATGCTCCATTTAGTTATTGCTTTGTTGTAGGTTAGCCTAGGCCCTAGTTGTTACGAGGTAAGGTTGTGATTCCACGGTGGTTGCTACTAGGCCTAGGGTGAAAGGGATATTTCATAGGCCTAGGCCCCACACAATCAAATAGGTCTTAAGCTTAGCTCCTAGCTAGGGCACGAGTCGTGTTAAATAGGCCTGGATGTCTTGTGTGAGTTGTGTCACCATCGTGTGGTCGTGGGCTAGGGCCTCTAGGTCTAGGCTATGCTAGGCCTAGGCCTAGGCCTTTGTGTATCCATGGCTAGGCCCTACTTAGGGCCTAGCCTACTAGCTAGGGCCTACAGTAATCTATCATAGGATTCGTGCCATTGAATGACATTAGCTGACATATAAATGAATGACATAAAAAGTTGGCTCCCTCAACCAAAGAAGTGCCCTACTGACAAGGTGCTACAGTCCTAGTGTTAGAGTGGCTCGTTGGTCTTGTGGTTAGCGTATCTGCTTTCAATGCAGAAGGTACAGGGTTCGATTCCCACCAAAGTCAGGAGTTTTTTAACTTCTGATTTGGACTTACGTCCCATCAGTTCTTGTCTTAGGAGTTTGTAAACGGTGACTTTGGAGCCATCTTAAGCATCATTCACAATCAGTTCTAAGGCGTAAGTAGTAAGAAATGCTAGGCGTTCACAACAACCATACCATTTTTCATTGCTCCTGTGTATTGTGCATGCGCGTACAGTTAGCTGTGGAGTTTCCTTGTTCATGATTGGCTCGTCGTTAGAAACCGTCGTAAGAATTGGATTTTGGGCAATTCGTTACGACATAAACCATACGCCTTGCGACTTGGGACGTGTTGTGAACGTTCTGATTGAAATACATACTCGGCAATACAAATTATTACGCCTTAGGCCTTGCGCCTTACGACTTAGAACTAATTGTGAATGATGCTTTAGTTAGCAACGAAGCACATAATAAATTCAGAGTTGTTCTGAATCGGCCTTGTTGATTCTGGCGTTGATCCGCGGTGTTTGCCTGTCCATACCACTGATTGCTATATTTCATATTAAAATATTGATCAATGGTTGTAGGCCTAATGTATGTAATAATGTACTTTATTTAGCATGTTTGCTACTATTTTCATCATAGTACAGTATTTCTTTCAATCAAAAAAATTTCAACAACAGTTTACTAAACATGATCATATAACATCCCTTTTTTACAATCCAATCTTAACATAACCTCTTTAAACCTAAATGTGTCTTTTGCCTCTCTTATCTCTTTGGGCAGTTTATTATATTCTTTTATCGCTATATTTATTTATATTATCGCTCGCTCGTCTATTGCGTCGGGGCCTACTGGGTTGGCTTGGTTGCTTTGATTTCGCGCATGGGATCCGTATAAGTTGGGGGAGGTTTTGGAGGTAGAGAAAGTCCAACGTAGGGCGGCAAGAAGGGTTACGGGAAAGGTTAGACGGTGGCGGTGGGAAGAGGATGATAAGGGGAATCTAGAGAGAGTATATGACAGTGTCACTGCAATGTTAGGAGAGTTGGGGTGGGAGTCATTAGAGGGAAGAAGAAGGGAGGTTAGGTTGTGCAATATGTACAGGGCGGCTAGGGGAAGTAGGGGGTGGGGGGACATCCGCAATAGGCTACAAGAGGGGCTTTACAGGGGAAGGGGGGATCATTCATGGAAGTTCCAGCGTCAAGTAGTAAGAACGGATCTGGGTCGGTATGGTTTCATGGAAAGGACTGTTAGGCCTAGGGAATGGAATGACTTGCCGGGGGATATTGTAGGTAGTGGGTCTTTAAGGGAATTTAGATCGTTTTTAGGGGGGGACAGAAATTAGGTCTGGGGGGAGTGAGTGGTTGCCACCGGGCGGAAGGGCCCATTTGCAACCGTTAAGAAATGTTATGTTATGTTATGTAAGTCCCCCACTGAAAATCAGTTAGCCTAGGCCTATATAACTGAGTGGGTAGACTCTAAATACAATTTATTTATTTATTTATTTTTAGGCCTAGGGCCTAGGCCCTTAGGCCTTGCGCCTTACGACTTAGAACTAATTGTGAATGATGCTTTAGTTAGCAACGAAGCACATAATAAATTCAGAGTTGTTCTGAATCGGCCTTGTTGATTCTGGCGTTGATCCGCGGTGTTTGCACTGTCCATACCACCAAGGGCCTAGGCCCTAGGCCTGATTTCAAAATTACAGCAAATGCCAACCGCATTTAATGTAAAAAGTAAAAATAAAAGTACCGGTAGCCTAATTAACAATCCCCATGGAGTCCAGCATCACTGGGGTTCAAACTTCAAACTGAGGATGCTTTGACAAGCCTACAGACTATTTTTTCATTTGTTTTGCACCTCATCCCACACAGACAAAAATTCTTCTTGTCCACTTCCTGCAATAATAGGCTGGAATTGACGACTCGAAATGGGCGGAGCTTAAAACAATCAATAGGTCACGTGACTAGTATTGGGTATAAATCCTTATTTCGCAAGTTGGCGCCTGCTGAACGGCGCATCACTTATCACGCTCTAATTCATTATTTGGACAACACTAAGGGCCGGTATTACAATCAACAAATAAGAAAGTTATTTGCAACAAATAGGGTAAGGGAACTAGTTCTGGATCGGGTTAAGCAATATTACAATTTTGAGTATCAGGATTTTTTTTTTGTTACTCCCACATACTATATATTCTTATTGATTAACTTTCCGACAATGCTTGCAAAAGAAAAAATCTAAAAAAAGTTTACGAAGGTACTAAAATGAGCCAATTAAAAAAAGTAGTGCTTTGATCCAGAACTGATACCTGGGTATCAGTTGTGGATCATCAGCCTAAAACTTTTCAAATTGATATCAGGGGTTCATTGATATGTTTCATAAGTAGTGATGCAGCCGCACCTAACAAATTTGATTCTGGACGCCCGGTATCAGCATTGATCCACAATCAGTCCTCGGATTAGTTGTGGATCAAAATTGTAATTGTAAATTAATTGAAGCAATTATGCTAACCACAATTTTTTTTTCAATACAAAATTTAAAGACAAAGACAAGAGCTAACACCTGAGTATAAATTTTATAAGCCAAATATTCTAAACACAAATTTATATCAAATTCAAAATTTTGAAAAAAATATTAAAAAAATTAGGCTAGACCAAAACATTTTTTTTTTTTTTTTTTAGATTTGCATCTGTTAAGACAAGCTCTAGAAATAAGTGTGCCTAAATTACTTTTAACTTGGTTTTTAAACACTATTAGGCTTGCTGCATATGTCCTATTCATTTAACATGGTGTTACAATCTAAAAAAACGGACAAAAACCTCTTATTTGTAGACACCCGCAAGGGTGCTTTGAGTAGTTGTACAGTAAACCTATTATAGTCAATTTTTAGCAAAACTAATAATAAAAATTCTGACAAAGTTTGAAAGCTGTGCTAATAACTGATGAAATATTACAATGATAAATGCATGTGTATATCAATTGCGTCTGTTGCAAACGGCAACCATTTTGATAGCATCGTTGACTATTTCTACTTAAGTTGACAAATGACTCAACCTGGTGATGACAGTGTGCAATTCCAATGCTCCTTGGATCAATTCATCAGAAAAATATACTGACAGTGCAACTAGTACATTACATGTAGAACTTACACAAGCCCAAAGATTTTGATCCACAACTCAACCCCGATCCAGAACTAGTTCCCTTACCCTAAGCTAACTGTAGCAAATAGAGTTATTTCGGTCTTACAATCGACAAATAGCACTATTCTTAAAAATAGGAGCAGCTTATTTGTCGGATTCTTATTGGGAGGTTCAACTAACCGATAGCGCGCTATTCGATGAATAAGGGTGTAAAAAATTCATAAAAACTGATTAAAAAATAAAAATAAAATAAAGAAATGAAAAAAATGATTTTAACAACCATTTTAATTGATTATCTATCACAATAATTGAAAAATAAATAAATAATGAACAATTATTTATTTATTATTATTATTTTTCAAATTCATTTTTATTGGGCCAATTGTTCATCGTATATTCATCTTAATAATCGGTTTTGGTTTATTTGGATTAAGGACGCGTCAACCGTTTGGTCATAATGCACCAGTGCACTCACCCTAGGGGATATGGGGAGGAGGACCCCATGCTGGTCAGAACCAGCCACGGTTAAGGGGAGGAAGGGGGGTTTCTGACGTCGCGGTCGTCATCGTCTTTTTGATCGTCGTCGGGGAGATCGTCAAGGAAGGGGAGGTGTCCCCGACGACGATTGCCAGAGCTCGCCTCTAGCTTCAGGGAGTAATATACTGACTGCCCTCTTACTTGCTAATGTTTGTGAGGTAGACTCTTTCTCTTGAATTGCCTTGTACGATTTGCAGACCCATGCTCTGGGCCAATTCTACCCCGGGCCCATTGACGGTCATTAATTAATTAATAGTTCGTTCTTTTTGTCAGTATAGGTACATTGTTGAATTGATTTTATTATGCATATTTTCCTCGTATATAGATTATAGAGTAAGCTTCGTGGACATATTTTAAATAAAGTCTTATCACACCAAAGCCAAATATTTTGGAATGTGCTAGATGTAAAAAATTTCTAAACAATTTAATTTTATAAGTAATAAGAACAACGCCCGTGGTAAACATATTATGTAATCAATGATCTGTAAATATGAGCTTCAATTTGAGGGTGTAGGCTTATAAACGTAAAGAGCAAATATGAGGGGAAAGTCTTTTTTTGAGTAAATTACAAGGAAAAGTTATGAAAATTGACATTCGTCATTGATAATAAGTGAACACAATTCTGATGGGATGAATAAAAAAAAGTAAAAAAGTTTTCCCAGATGGGACTAGAACCGGCGACCTCTCGCGTGCAAAACTGGCCCGCTAACCTCTCGGCTAGCAGCGTCTGCAGAGGACTAGTGGTCTAGAGCGATACTGATCCAGCCCGGTAGATATGCACGCTGACTAGAGTCGAGTGTAAAAGCTTCACGATGACAATTAGGACACTTTCAATGCTTTTAAAACCTTCTGCCAATATTTCTTGAATGTAATTCACAGCTGTATACAGCATATGTTTGCAATTACTGCTTATTTTGGTATTAACACTTTCGAGGTGGCAGTTCTCCGACGCGTGGACTATCCACTCGATAAGAATGTTCGCGGAACTAGGTAGTTATTGGACGGATAGCTTATCCGACAGATTACTATTTGTTACAGTTAACGTTTATTATTTGTTGATTGTAATACCGGCCCTTAAATGAATAATATTAAGCAAACATATCATTCCTTCTAATAGCGACTATTTTGATTTTTTTGACAAAGTCGTTAGCTTGTTATATAACAATGTACGCATCACACAAGTGAAAATTATCAATGACTTAAGTTTTCTCATTAATTAATTTGACAAAAAACTACTGATCGGATTTCGACAAGGATTCTTTGTAAAAATGCATCAGACTGTTCAGACAAGAAATATACTTACTTTCTAGATAGAAAGTGCACTGAACGAAAATTTACAGCATAGAGTAATATGCAGCGTGCACTTTTTCACGGCTCATCCGCACGTCAAGAGTGCGTATTTTAGATAAAAACACATAGGCCTAGGCCTACCCTGCATTTACTCTATGCTGCAAAGTTTTGTTCAGTGCACTTTCTATCTAGATAGTTAGTTTATTTCTTGTCTTAAAATTCTGATGCATATTTTTAAAGAGGTCTTGTCGAAATCCGATTAGTAGTTTTTTGTCAAATAAATTATTGAGAAAACTTTAGTCATTGATAATTTTCACATGATGCGTACATTGTTATAACAAGCTAACGACTGTGTCAAAAAAATCAAAATAATTGCTAATTAAAAAGAATGATATAATTGCTAAATATTATTCATTTAACTATTGTCCAAATAATGAATAGAATAAAAGTTAGAGCGTGATAAGTGTTGCGCCGTGAAGCAGGCGTCAACTTGCGAAATGAGGATTTATACCAACTAGGCCTAATTCCGCCATGTTGCCTCGTGACGTCAGGAGGCGGGTATATTTCAAGTCGTCA
This sequence comes from Sweltsa coloradensis, assembly GCA_024449915.1. Lineage (NCBI taxonomy): Eukaryota > Metazoa > Arthropoda > Insecta > Plecoptera > Chloroperlidae > Sweltsa > Sweltsa coloradensis. The sequence continues at coordinate 195,059 of JAMZAV010000843.1, read as the reverse complement.
ATTCAGAGAATTATGCAGAAATGCAGAATCATGAATCATTTTTCATTATTTATGGACCCGTCGCTATGCTACTAGATGTAGGTACTGGTAAGCTCTGGCAGTTGTCATTCTTCACCGTCACTGTTCACTGTCACCTTCTCCCATCTCTTGATGGTGCGAACGGTGACCAAGACAACAACTGCATGAGAAATCTATTTTCCCACTTTTGCCTGGCTATGGCTGTAGTTTTACTCTTATGAAATATCCCTTCAGGGGATATAAAGATATATTATGTGCACAAAGGCTTGAGCTGCCTGGCTCAACATATCCAGTAGCCCCTACTGGACTAGAGTGGCGCATTATGACCTAACTGTTGACATGCCATTACACAATCACCCTCCACATAGGCCTACACACGTGAAACACTGCTGATGAAATCTACAGCTACAGGCCTATGTGACACATATTTTCAGCTTAGTTTAGCATCCATGCTTAGGTATTTATAATATATTCTCTTCTAGGTTAACATACTAAACGTAAAGATGGAGCCATCCAAAGAAGCAATCAGTGTTCGAATTGCCCGCCTAAAAAACCTGTTTTCAGGCCAAGCAAGCAATGCAATTGTGAATAAGCATTACTTTGGTCGTGAAGGTTTGATAGATGCGCTGATTGTACTTTATGATGAGTGCAACAATGATGTGATGAAAAAAGACAAAAATATAAGCTCATTTGTTGATAAATGTAAGTACCTAGTAATGCCTACATGTCTCAGTTTAGGCCTATTTAAGTTCTCTTATCGACTTTGCCTATTATTTAGTTGCTTTACCTAGGCCTACTAAGACTTGTCACAAGCTGTACGCTGCGTTGTTACAGATCGAAGTACTGTGTTGGAGTTACGTCGACTAAGAGTCAACATCAACGACTTCGAAGTCAAGAGACTGATTGGTCGGGGACAATTTGGAGAAGTCCAAGTGGTGCGGGAGAAACATACCGGCGATGTGTACGCTCTGAAAGTCATCAAGAAAACCAGCGCTCTGACTCAACAAATGGTGTCGTTTTACGAAGAAGAACGCGACATTATGGCCCTTGCTTCGTCTCCCTGGTTGACCTGCCTGCAGTATGCGTTCCAAGATATGACCAACTTGTACCTGGCGATGGAGTTTCATCCTGGCGGGGACTTGGCCACTCTACTCGAGCGCTCCGGGAACGGGTTTCCGGAAGATATGTCAAGATTCTACTTGGCCGAACTTGTCCTGGCGATCAAAAGTCTACACTCCATGGGCTACGTGCACCGGGACATAAAGCCGGACAATGTTCTTCTTGATCGATGTGGTCATTTGAAACTCGCAGATTTTGGATCGGCCGCTAAGCTGACCGCGGCTGGTGTTGTGGTTAGTCAAATGCCGGTGGGAACACCCGAGTATGTTGCCCCAGAGATACTGAGAGCCATGGAGAATATTGGGGATCTTAGCAAGAAATCTTCTTTTTATGGTGTAAGTTGGCAATTTGCTTGATCTTGTTGCAGTGTGCTGCGCTTTTACTTTCCTCTTTCCTGACACAATGTTTTGCTGCCTGAAATCATACCTTATTTTTAAAGATACTTAGGCCCATTTAGGATTTTTTGCTACAAAATGGAAAATGCTAATTTTGATTTTTTTTAACCTAACCTATTGAGAACTAATGTCAATGAATTGTAGCATTTTTTTGTGACTAGGTTATATTAAATTGAAATGTTTGTATACCTAATTCATCATTTAGGCCTACCCCACAATTAAGGGCTTTGATGGAAAAGAAAAGAAAAATTCTACAGAGCTAAATTTGACAAAATTAATGCTAAATATTCTAAATTTAAATAGGCCTAGGCCTACTAAAAAGTAAAAACATAGGTATCTCTACTTATTTTGAAGTTAGCTTATTTCTTACGGTAAGTAGGCTAGGCCTATTGACAATACTGTATTTATGCGAGTATAGGCCTCGGGTATATTTGAAATTGTCAAGTTCAAAAAGTGGGGTGCGGCCATTATGTGAAGCCATTTATCAATGGTATTTATATCCAAATCTTTAAAATCTGAGTGGTTAAAATAAGGGTGCGGCTTTTACTCGAGGGCGGCCTATAAGCGAGTAAATACAATTTTAGATTTAAGTTGAACACAATTATCTTTAGAGAATAAAACGTCCTAAATCCAAATATCGCGTTTATTTCATACTAAAAATTGTTTTGATACCCTATAGATATACAACATAGGATATAAGTTATATATCCTATGTTGTTATAAATCATATAACATAGGTACCGTATTGTAAAACACGCTGTCATTGGCCATTCCGTTATGACGTAATCGGACACAAAACAGACGATGGAGCCATTCAAAGACATGATTTTGGCTTAATTTTATTGTAGATTTCACATCTTCTGCATTGCACTCGGCTATGCAAATCGATTGAATATAATATGTATTCTTACATTACCTGTTATTGTATTAAAAGTGACACAAACAAGAATAAACATTGTACGGTATTTTAGCAACAAAACTCAAAAACTGAACCCTGTAAAAGCAATGGCTCATGGCCTTGAGCTTGAGCGTGGCCCAGAGCCTGTCAAAACTGTTGTAGAGAGATTATCCAAAGCACTTGGTATTCTATTGATTTTTTTGCGTTAAATACTTCACGGTATTAGGAAGACCGTGGCTGATGTATTGTCTCATTACGTGACACTTTTAGCGCGGAATTTAAACGTTGTTTTTGAAAAGAGATTTTTTTATTTTTTATTAAATACATAAAAGAGCTTTAAATTTTGTTTTGAAACTGTTTTTACTTTTTATATGTAGAATCATCAGAACAATTTGAAAAGAATATTAAAAATTGTCACGCAAATAGGCCTAGCCTATTGCTGTAGGTCTACGTTGGATTGAAGTTGGTACCTAGTCTAAAAACGCCCATTCATAGTAGGCCTAATACATACAGCACCATGTTCTTTATCACGTGATTGTGTGCCAATAATACAATACCACATCAATCATGACTATCGGTCCGGAAATAAAACGTGTTACTGGTAGGTAGGCCTACTATGCATGCTCTTTTGATTTACTGTCTCTGAGAAAAAGTTAAGAAGGTATTAAGTTTTAAAAAGAGGCTTTATTATGAGTCACAACCTAAAAGTTAGTATAATTTTCAATTTGGTCACGTAGACCGACATCGTGAAACTATATTGGCGTAATAGCTCTTCCTTGTTTCCTAGATTGAATGTGACTATTGGTCGCTTGGCATAGTGGCGTACGAGATGATGTTCGGTGTGACGCCGTTCTGCGGCAACGACCCCATGAACACGTTTTCGGGCATAATGAATCACAAGAACGGACCGCTCGATTTCCCCAAGAATTGCGACGCAAGCGATCCGCTGCGAGATTTGGTGTCGCAGCTTCTTGAAGACTCCAGTACAAGGATTGGACACATCCAGCTGTTGCAGCATAAGTTCTTCAAAGAGATAGACTGGAATAATATCAGAAACGGTAAGTCGATGGCAGAAGTAGAACCTACTACTTTCTTGAGTACTTGTGCCTAACATTTTCCCCTTTTTAATGTAAAATTGGTAAAAACAATTAATCGTCATTTCATCAATCAATCAATCAATCAATCATCATCAGTTCTATATTATAAGCCTGTGGCCATAGGCCTTCTGTGCAAAATTTGTGTAGACTGATTCAAATTAGGCCCACTGGATTAAATTGGCAAAAAAAGTATAGTAGGCCAATAAGTATTGCTAATTTAGAACAGTAATTGGAAGAGCGTAGCGAAGATTCCATTCTAATGTTTTGTTTTTTTTTCTTTTTTTTCTTTTTTTCTTTTTGTATTTTTGACTGTTTGTCCGCACGATTCCGGCTAAACCGATGCTCCGATTGAGATGAAATTTTATGGAGGCCTTCGAAATCTCTGAACTTAGAACTGCCACGTTTTTGAGCGCAATCGGAAAATTATTTCTCATGAAAATCGCAATTTTACGATTTTTTTCGATTTTTTTTAAAATTTCTTTGACTTTATAACACCTACATGCTTATCCATTTTTTTTTCACTTAAACCTTTATTTTATGAATTTAGATATTCTTGTGAAATTTGAGCGCAATTGAAAAAATATTTATCATAAAAATCGAAATTTTACGGGTTTTTCTTTTTTTAAACAATTCTTTGACATATAATATAACACCTACATGCTTTATCCGATTGTAATGATTTTTTCGCAGAACCTTAATTTTATGAATTTATATATTAGTGCTAAATTTGAGCGCAATCGAGAAATTATTTCTTATAAAAATCGCAATTTTACGATTTTTTTTAACAATTACGATTAAATAAAAAATTAAAGTTAATTTTTTAATTTAATTTTAATTTAATTAAATTTAAAAAAATTCAACTTAGTAATGATTTTTCCACAGAACAACAGAAAATTTGCATAACACATGGCAGCTCAATGCACCAATTACGCTCATCCAACAACGCGGCGGGACTTAAGCGTTTTCCTAGTATAAATAATCTTAACTCAGTTCCAACTAATTATGTCGGGTTGAGTGGTGTTTTTTTCCATTAACTAGGGCATGAAACTATAGATACAGGCCTAAGCTTGCCAAACTTGTGTTTCTTCCTCTCCACCAATTTACTCCACTCTCTTCTGTACCCCACAGCTTTACTCTAGCCACATGCTCCCATGCTTCATCTCGTTTTCCAACGTCTACTTGAATTAATCTTCCCCATTTCTCTCTTGGCCTTCCTACTCTTCTTTTCCCCTCCTCTGCCGCTTCAAATTCTCGTCTTGGGATTTTCATATGTCCAAACTCCAAACCATTTTACACGTTCTCTTCCTAGTTTAAACCTCAATCTCTCCAATCCCAGTTCTTTTCTGATTGATTAGGTACACTTTCTTATCTTGTCTATCTTGGTAACTTCCTTTGACACTTGTTAAGAACTTCATTTCTGCTGCTTCCAGCTGACTCTCTTCTTTTGTTCCTACTGCCCACGTTACTGCCCCATACATGTTAGTATAGGTACAAAATATGCCTTGTACAGCAAAATTTGACATTTTTGTGGGAACAACTCATTCCAAAGGGGCTTTCTCACCAATTGATAAAAAATTAAAAACCTGCTTTTTGCACTCTAGATGACACTTCACTACTCACTTTTGCATCGTTGTAAAACAGTAAAAAACAGAAAAAATTATAATTTTGTCTCTGTAAATTTTGTACAGGCCCAAGGGATATTAATGTTTCACTTGGATTTAAGGTGTGCCTGTGTTGATTATGGACCTAACTCCTAACTAACCTCTGATTTAATCAATTTCCAGATGTTCCACCTTTTGTGCCCACTGTCAACAGTACGGATGACACTTCAAATTTTGCTGAAATCAACCGTATGCCTCAAGAACTCTCTATAGAGAATTACAAGACTAAGAAGCAGTTTACTGGCAGCGATCTCCCGTTTATCGGATTCACGTTCGTTCAGGAACTCGACACTGAATTTGTCAAGGAAATCACTAGTTCTACCCATACAGATGCAGATATGGCTTTAAAAAACAAGGAAATTAAAGATCTTATGAGGAAGATGCATGTTTTGCAGCATGGCAGTAGTGGACGGTAAGTTCATCCAATATGTGGGATTCACTATGTACCTGCTATACAGTTAAAATTAAATATCAATTACCGGTACCTACCTAACTATTGAATTTATATTGAAACATTTACCTTATGTTTCAACCAATATGGTACTTAGATGAATAGCAAGGCAATGTCAAATTATTTAGCCCAGGCCTTGCTTTACTATACTAGTTGACAACTGGTTATTAAATTGTCTTTCTTCGTCGTGTCGTCGTCGTGTTTGTTTGTGTTGTCTGTGCCCAAAGAAAATTTTACAATCTATTATTTTCTAGGGCTCCAGGCCAATCTTAAAATATGTGACTGGACAGAGGCCTCCTCGGCCAAATAGCAACTGCAAGGCACTTTCAAGCTTTTTACCTTCTGTAGGCCTAACTTTGTCATGTTTATTAAAATTTAAAATTGGAATTAAATTCAGGTCTTTGCTTATCGAAAACAACAAACATGCCCGTATTGTCCTGGCCAATAGTTTCAAATCTATTCTTATATTTTTCTTCTTGTCTGGTGTTTATTCACAGGAATAAAGATTTTGAGACCTTAGAACAGAAAGTGGAAGAGAAGAGCATCCTCCTGGAAGACCTAAAGACCCAACTCCTCAAGGCCGAACTCGATTACGAACGGTGCAAGAAGGAGAAGTTGGCCGTTGTCCGCACCCTCGAGTTATCCAAGGAAGAACAGAAGAACCAGGAGACGAAGGCGCTGTCTCTGATTCGCGACATGAAAGCAAACTGGAAGAAGAAGTTGAAAGACTCTTTGGATTCTCTCAACGATGAGATTGCGGCTCGGGAAGAAAAAATCTCCGATCTTCAAATTACCAACCAGAAATTGAACTCGAAAGTACAAAAACAAGATGAAGAGTTATTGGCCGCAAGAGAAGAGGTGGACAAATACCAGTCGATAGTGCAGATGCACAACGATAAGCTATCCAAGGTAGGCCTACAGTAGACCTTTCGTAGGAGGACTTCACATTGTTTGTACTTTTTAGATTTTAGATTTTGTTTTTACTATTTGCTTACTCTATGAAGTAAGGCTCTATTTTGTATTTACTATTAAATTAATGCCCACTTTTAAGTGTTAACTATGCCTCCTTTTAGCTCAATTTACCCCTAGTTAGCCTATGCTTACGGATTTAGCAAGACACAGATAATATATCTGTACTACTAGGCTACCTACTAAATACTACTACTACTACTCAATACAAATAGTAAATACTTACTAGATTACTAAATTTTAAGTTGCAATGAGACACAGATAAATATATGAAGTTGTAATCTTCTATTGATATTCTTATCTCCTTAGGCTCGGAACATCAGCCGGCAAAGCGTCTCGGGCGCGGAGTTTCAAGTGAAGCAGCTGAATGAATCTCACCAGAAGCAAGTTGCAGACTTGAAGGAGAACCTGATTGAAGAGCAGCAGAAGAGTCTAATCCTGGAGAGAGAACTGGAGAAACAGGATGAGGAGATCAAGAACCAAACCGAGGCGGTAGGTCCGACTGTTGATTACATTTCGCTTGGCTCATCAACGTTCTAAAAATTAAATTAAGTGATGTGAGCCTATATAAATTTAATTTTCATGTTTTAGCATAATATTAGTTTTTGTGTGTTAAATGGACTTCCCTCTGTGACTGTGTCTGTCTGTGAATGTGTGTTCGTCGAGGAACGCCTGAACCACTGACTCAATTACGTTGAAATTTCAATCAAATATCCACAAGGATTTTTGTGGTGATGCTAACATATCGTATTTACGCATATAAGCCACACTTTTTTCCAAATATGATCCCCTCAAAAATCGACTGATACTAAAATACGGTATTTAGCAAACCAAAATACATCATGATTCAGACCTACAAGAAATACGTAAATTACAAATGTGTAGCATTTAAGTTAACGACAAGGGCATTTGTTCTTCATTTTTAAATCATTTTTCGAATGTCAGAATACTCATACAACAGTGACTGATGTGCACTAAATCTCCTGGAGCAGTTTCACAAAATTATTTTCGTATAGGTGAAGTCTAGGCCTACATATTGAGTAGGCATTGGAATCTACTCGTAGCCTACTGGTAGACCTACTTCTTACAGGCTATGCTTTCCGTTGTATTCTATGCATTTCAAAATATGTTCTATAATGTCCCATATTATGTTTAATTGAGAGTTATGTGAAATTTTACATTTTTAATTCACATTTCACTTGGGTCATACCTCACAGGCTACTCGTCGATGTAAAAATTAAGTGATGTGTAAATTTGATTTTCATAATGTAACATCACACTTTAGCAAATTTTCTACATACAGTAATTGCTGGACACACATTCTATTGATTTCCACATGATGACTACTACGGTATACTTTAATATCTAGATCCAATGCAACAGTCAACAAGATCAGAATGATTCATTCTCTACATCAGATAAGATCAAAGTGTTGTTTGTCTGTCAAATGAGTCAATGACCTGATACGGTACTATCGTATTCCATACAGCATATATGTAGGCCTACTGGTACCCTTGTTTTGATACATCTGGAATTTCCCATACTGAGGCAACACTATTATTGACTAGGAGACTAGTAGTGGCTGTGTTCATTGTGAGCTGTGACTGAGTTTTGGGCTCTTGTGTTCGTAGCCTACAATACAGACATCTCAGTGATCATGTTAATACGACGGTGACGGTGAGTGAGAGTTTATTTCTTGGACCTAAGTGTGTTTTGGGTTTGACTATTGAGTAGAAAAGGGGACTTGTGTTTATCAGGAAATATAGCTAACCTTAAAAATGTACAATGAACCAATTTGATGTGCTAAAAATAGCTTATTTAGTTTTGTAGTAGTAGGCTATATTGTTATTAATCTTTGCAGTGGAATCGAACTCTCTCGTTACTTGAAAAAATGAGAACAGAGAACTTGGTGTGGATTCAACAACACAAAGAGAAAGACGCGCGGATCGAAGAGCTAGAGAACGAAGTGGCCGAAGCTCGCGCTGCGAAGACCAACGACACCGTCAGGCAGCTGGAGAGGCGATCTGAGAGGGCGCTCATAGCCGAGCTTGAAATGAAACTGCAAAGAGAACAAGCAGAAGGAAAAGAAATGAAGATGAGGCTGTCTGTAAGTTGAACCTCTGGCTAAATATTTATCTCCAGGCTATAATTAAAGTTTTCTAGACCTAGTACAATGTCTAATAGAGTAATAGTAAGTCAAGACAGTTTGCATGGATTATAGAATTAAAACAAAATTATGTGGGCTCGTGAAAAAAAGAAGAATAAAATGTGCTGATTGAGCCTGATTCTGAATATTATATTGCATTAATTTTTAATATATTATCAATAGAGGTGTGTATATTTAGCATTTTCAAGTGTCATTTTATAGCGTTTTGTAGCATCTATTTTTTTTGGCTAATTTCAAAACCTTGTGTATGAACTTTTTTCAGTTTTTTATTTGAAATTTGGTCATCAAGGTTGAATTAATATCAACTGAATAAAGATGTGTATATAAACAAATTATAGATACTATGAAAAATAAAATAAAGTATGACCTGAAAACCTTATTTTAAAGTATATAGCACTTTGTAGCTTAGCATCTATTCACAAAACGCTATTTTCACGTACCTCTAATTATTAACATTATTTTCACAGATATTGGAGCTTGGAAATACACTTTTGCTTCATAATCTGAATTGCTCTACTATTAATTTGTACTCAATATGATGTAGGCCTAAATGTATGAAGTTAAACATGATGGGTACTTTAGTCGAACCGTTTTCCTCAGTCCAGTGTATTCGTTTTTGTTTATTGCAGACTATTGAGGAAGAGCTCAACGAGTCCATGATGTCGCAAGAGTTGACGTTGGCTGATCGGGACAGTCTGGTTACGTCCCTGACGACTCAACTGCAGGAGGCGACCGACGACAAACACTATCTACAGGAACGCTTGCATGAGGCAACACAGAGCGAAGGTGACACACGAGACTGTTTATGATTGTTGCGCTTGAAGACTAAAAGCCTGTTGTTGAACTTTTTGTTTCACGTTCATGTTTTGTTGTAGTTGTAAGCAACATTTTTGTAACCATTGGCTTGCATTTTTTGGATTAGTAATCTCCTAAATACGGATTGTTCAGAATTAGACCTTTAATTGATTAAATTTACATGATATAGGTACTTGAAGTACTAGGTGGCGATAGAGTAGCGTGTTTGCAAGATATTTATTTTTGGTATTTAATTTCCTTTTTGTCTACTTTCACTTTTTAGTTTTTAACATACAAGATCCTAATGATTTCTTTTTCTACTTTGGCATACTAGATGGTATTTACTATTTTAGGCATTGTATTCATTGTAGGCCTAGAATAAACCAAGAAATGTTTTACAATTATTTGTTTGACAGTAAGCATTTTTGCCCAGTGATTTTTTGGTGGCTAATCAGTTGTCCATGTCTGATGCTTCATTCCACATTACTAAAAAAAAAAAAAATATTATTAAAAAGTTCAAACTTCATTCAAAGTACATAGGCCTACTTTTTCATAATCTTATTTTAAATGAAAGGGAGATCCCCAATAATAATAATTAATAATAAATAACAATAATTTTAATTTTAATAATAATTAATTTGCTTACAGCGGATGTCAGTCTTAAAGTAAGCAGTCTGGAGCAAATGCTGCAGCAATTCCAACGTGGTTTGGTCAAACTTGAAGAAGAAAACTCTAAACTCAAAGCGCAGAACTCTGAACACGACCATCATCCGACATCGGAGACCCACAAAGTCAGCGACGCTCAGAAAGAGATGCTCGAGGCTCAGGTAGAGAAGCTGGAATCACAGCTAGAGAAACTCCGAGAGACGTCGGTTCTTGAACGGAAAGAAAAGTCTGAATGTGAGAGGAAGTTCTGGAAGGTATTTGCTTGTTTTTACTACAAACCTTACACCTCCTTAAATATTCTTGTTTTGCCTATAGAGGCTATAGCTATTAGAGGGCCGTGATAGTGGTTTGATTATTTAATGAATTTAGTTTTTCAAATTTTATATGAACACTGAGGTTTTATTAGGGTATGTAAAATGTGAATTTTGGACGTTTTATCAATCTTTAGTTCTTTACTAAAAATGTTGAAAATTGGCATTTTGTAGTGTCTTCCAAAATGTATGTTGTTGGCCAATTTAGTATCATTATACTCACCCTCTAGATCGCCTATCACTATCAGTAAAGACGATATAGGTAATTGGTGAAAAGTTTGAAAGTGACTAATGAAACTGGGCTCCCACTTGCCAGAGGAATCTCATAATAACAATGTTGAAACTTAAACCTAGTGTACATTTTATATTTCAGATCAACAAAGAGCTGGAAAATAGTAAGCTGGACATGAGAATCGCACAACGGGAAACGAAAACTGCGGAAGAACAAATCAAAGCGCTCCAAGATGAAAAGAAAAAGATCCAGGAAAAAGCAGTGGCCGAGCGTACTTCCCTCGATGAAAAATTGGAAGCTGAGCTTGGCAAAATCTCAACACTTGAAGCACAAATCAAGGAGTTATCCGATGATCTGGAAACTGCCAAGAAAAATATTGTGTTGAAAACAAAAGCAGTTGAAGATAACAAAGTGAACACAGTGACACTTAGAAACGAGATTAGTTCTTTGAAAGCCACTATCGACGCTCTAACTGCCGATTTGAACGTTTCTAATAATAAATGTGGTCTTTTGCAAGGAAAGAATGATGCTTTGAATAAGGATATAACTTCACTAAAAGTAAAGATGGCTGAAGTACTTGAAAGGGAGAAGTCATTGAACAGGACAATAACAGAAGATACCACTAAGTTTAATAGTCAACTACAGGTAAGCGCAATCAATTGTATGTACTGTTTGTGCAAGAAGAGTTCCCTATGCTTATAGGCTTGGAATAATATCAATATTTCATCCTTGAATTTGTATGTTTTTATTACCGCATAGTCCCGAATATAGGCTAAACCTGAATATAAGCCAACCCCGCGGTAATCATTTTTGGTGAAAGTATGTTTAGAAAGGTTCATGTAAGTAAGCTGACAGTGGATTAAGGATTCATGTTGAGCTCCCATGTATAAGTCTATTATTGCAGTGCAACACACTGTTACACAATACCCCTAGTTTCTCCGCATGTGCTTGTACCGTACTCTAACAAACCAAGCCTAAGGCAGACATTCATATTTCTATATACTGGAAGTTGTAATTCAAAATTTTGTTGGAAGTAGGTAACTTGTAACCTCCCCCCCCCCCCCCATATATTAAAGAAATACATTTTTCTGTTATTTAATAATGCTGATTCTTAACATTGTGTTTGTCAACCAATCTGCATACTTCGATTTATTGAACCAAATCATTTTATACATAGTCATTTTTCATTGTATGCCTATGTGATGTCACTGATGTGATGTGTTATCTTAGTGAATCATTTTTGCAGGACGTTAATCTTCTGAAGGATACTTGCGCCATGCTGGAAGAGCAGCTGATAGATTACGAGGTGGTGGCTAGTAACTTCGAGTCCAAGATGAAGACAATACAGGCAGACAAGTAAGTAGACCTACGTCTTCCAGCATTTTGTAGACGTACCTACCTAAAGAAAACCCTCTAAATAATTTAATCTTGATTAATTTATTTTGAATGTGTAATTATAATTTAAACACACATAGGCCTACAAATAAAGTGCGGCCTATGTGCTCTTAAAATTGTTGAGCAATAATTTATGAACGGAATTGTGCAAAAAATTGTTTAATTTTGTCATTGCTACCAAAAAATCATTTACAAAATGCTCGTAAGTCGTAATATAAATGTCTAGGTTAAATCTGTGTCGTCTCAAAATTTTTATGTTTTTGTCCCTTACTGGTCTGTATTATTAGTTACACTTTTAAAACAATTTCTTTTGAACGTCACCATAGAGAGAGCCTCCAGGCGGAGATTGAGTCCCTCACTCGCGACCTCCAGACCTCTAGACAGTCGACCAACGAGGAGAAGTCGCATCGCCTCAAGGCCGAGGTGCGGGTGAAGCAACTGGAGGCGGAGGTGAAGACCAAGACGGAGGACGTTGCGACGCTGGAGACCCAGTCCAGCGACTACAAGAAACTCTCGCAGCAGTTGACTCGGGAGGTGAACGACCTAGAGGAGCAGTGCTGCAACACGGACGTTGAGGTGCGCAACCTCAGGAGGAAGCTCGAGGCGATGCACTCGGAACAGATTGCTCTCAAGGTACGTCACTACTCACACACACACACACACACACACACACACACACAGCGACTACAAGAAACTCTTCGCTTATATCGCTAGTAAAGAATTTGGTATATCGGAGCTTATCGGTGCTGATAATTTAAATTTTTATTAGTACGGTACCTAATAGAATAATTTGCCATAGATCTGATTATAAGTATCTATTGCTAATCATGTAAATATTTTCTATTTCAAGTAGTAAGTAATTTTAAGTGTACCTAAAGGTCAAGAGATGAAAATTATATATTGCATATATTTTGTACACTACAGTACTACACTGTTAATCTTACTTAATACTATGGGCCTATTTATTTAGATTTATGCTATCCACTAGTAAGCTATCAATGAGTTACCGGTAGGCCCTAATGATAGTTTGATTGACCCCTAACCCCTATAGGCCTAGACATACATAATTGTAGGAACTTAATGATTATTAGTATTACATTTCTCAAGAAGATTGGTGTTACTTTTGTTTATCTTCTGTTAATCTGTTACATATTTGTACCATATATTAATGTAGCTACTACAGTACAACCTTGATAGTACGACGATCAGGAGAGACAGGCAAAACGTCGTTATATCACGATCGTCGTACTATTAAAATATAAATTAAAAAATCAATTTATAGATTACTGTGATTAAGCAATACAGCTTTAATGGTAAAAACACACAAATATCAGTACAAATGCCATAAATAATAATTAATAATATATGTATTACTGTTTTATAAATGTTTATGATAAAACTAAACATGCTACGTAACGGGACATAAATATTTACAAAAGTCAAGTGCCATTCATTGCCAGCGTCAGAGTGACAGCGCCTAAGTGTATGAGTGGGAGAGAGAGAGCTGCGGAGATGTAACTTGTCGTAGCTGGGCCGGCCGGCCGGCTGAGGGGTGAGGAAGGATGTGCGCAGACACCAGCGCGCATACGATCCACTTCACAGCTGATTGTGCACGTGTTGTGATGACTGACTGAAAGGAGTGGAGTGGGACGAAATGCGCACACCCAAGTGCGCGATCGATCCATCTGGCCCGGCTGAATGTTTACGTCGTGTGTGAAAGGAATTTATGATTTAAGTGATCGTAATGACTCTGCGTCATTGTACACATCTGTCGCGGGCCGTCGCCTACACTTCACTTCTTGCGTTTAAAGAAATCCGATATTTTTGACTGCTTTGCACCTTTCTCGTTTATTTCGATCAATGCGGCGTGCATGGAGGTCACGTTCCTTTGTACCTCGTCACTAACTTTATGAGCGTTCACGTATCTTTCTACGACTTCAAATGCCAACATCGCGTCAATGAACTTTGGCACTGGTAAGTTGTCTTCGATATCGGCGTCGCTGCCTTGATCGTCAACATCACTATCTGCATCCGGCACCGCCATCATGTCATCGACAATGTCATCAATAGACAACAGCTGGCCTGTGACGAGATTCTCGTCAGCTTGCATGTACTGTTCCACAGTGCCTGTACCGCCCATGTTTTCCCAAGTCTCGGAATCAATGTCAATAACAACATCGTCAATGTCATAAGAATTGTCGTCATCAATGTCTTCGTCGTGTTCATCATGACTAACAAAGCCAGCTTTTTTGAAGCACTTTTCTATGGTTAGTGGTTTAACCTGGCTCCACGCGACTGCAACAAACCTCATTGCCTGTGAGATTGAAAGAAAGAAAAAATATGTATTAAAAGCCTAATTTTATTCAAAAGTTAATTTTAAAATTTAAAGCATTACGATCTCGTGTCGTCGGTAAACAAAGCTCAAAGCACATTGATTTTGATATTTAATAATGAACTAGCGTTAATTAATTTACGTAAAATTCACGAATTAAATTTAAACTTGTAGGCCTATATTTATTTCTTACCTGAAGGATATTCACTCGTTTAGCCCGCTCTTTGTTGTGGGTCATACTCATAGCCTGTAGGATTCTATGGAGCAATTGCTTTTTGTAGAAATCCTTCATGTTTTTGATTATTCCCAAATCCAATGGTTGGAGCTGGCTCGTGCAGTTGGCTGGGAAAAACTCTAGAGTCACATTACGGAGATAATCCGTATTTTGGGGATGTGACGAAGCCTGGTCAATGAAGAGTATAATTTGACGATTTTGAGCCCCCATCTTCGCATCGATGGCTCGCACCCAATCTTCAAAACCTTTACTTGTCATCCAAGCTTTTTTATTGTGAGTGTATTTTGTGGGTAAGTTTACCACGTTCTTAAAACAATGTGGCTTTCCTGCCTTGCCGATTACGAGCGGCGGCAACTTTTCGCTCCCATCTGCGTTTGTGCACAGCATCACTGTGATGCGTTCCTTCGAACGCTTCGCGCCGTGGCAGGTGTCGTTGTGAAATGCCAACGTCCGGTCAGGAAGTAAATTAAAAAACAGACCGGTTTCGTCGGCGTTGAAAATGTTTTTTTGCATCATACCCTTGGATTAAATCAGGGAGTTTATTATGTTTCCAATCGGACACTGTGTCTACGTCAACCGACGAACTTTCCCCACACACTTTCTTTGATGTAATGCCGTGCCGCTTTTTAAAGTTGTGCAGCCATCCAGCTGACGCGGTAAAATCACTTGTTACATTCATGCGCAGGCTTATTTCTCGGGCCTTTTCAGATAATAATGGGCCACTGACGGGTAAGTTTTCAGCGCGGGCCTGACCAAACCATTGCACTAGTGCAGTCTCTACGTCTGCAAATTTGCCCTGACGAACACGAATCTTCTTGCTGCTGGATGGACCACTAAGTGACACATTTTTTTGAATCTCGTTTCTTTTAGCTAAGATAGTTTTGAGTGACGATACTGGCAAATCCAACATCTTAGCTAAATCTACTTTTGTCATAGTTGGATTGTCGTCACAATCTTTAATTATTTTAAGTTTTTCGTCCAAAGTAAACGACTTTCTTTTCGACATGATTAACTTTATGTTAAACTGTGATTTATGAAATTAATCAGTACAACAATCACTATCACAACACAGACACGTTCGTTTGATACTCCCGGGCGATATTTATCTTGTTACGATAGCGTGGTACCACACGGGAATTACACGGGTGACTGAAGCACTTTGGGATAGGTCAGGCTCTCTACCATCGGGATCGGCTCGGCCCGAGTTTCAAGTGGCGGGAACAAACACAAAGGAAGCGACCTGCTACGCTGGGCGGTCAGGCGGTCGGGGGTGGGGGTTATGGGTAGACCCTTGAAATCACCGTTTTCCGTGCTCTAAACAATTTATGAGTGAATAGTAAATAAAGTTTTTGTGAGCTACGAGTTTTTCAAAGGTTTTTGTTGCTTAGCGGACCCATTCAACGACGTTGTAATGAGAGTGTCCCGTTATGATGCAACGTAATATTAAAAGTGAAATACATAGAACCTTATGGGAATTTGTAGGAATGTCCAAAAAACGTCGTTCAATTGCGATCGTCGTTTTAATAAGGGTCGTTATAGCAAGGTTGTACTGTATCATCTACATTTCAGGAGGAATTATCACAGCTTCTGACTCAGCTTCACTCGCTGAAAGAATCCAACTTCCAACTGACCACCAACCTCGAGAATTCGGAAGACAACAACCAAGAGCTAATGGAGAAACTCTCAAATACTAAAAACCAACTGGAAGAAGTCCAAGCGTTCTACAAACACCGCGAGTTCAAAACCAACGCAACGGCCGAACAGCAAACCAAACTGATCGACTTTCTGCAGAGGAAAGTTGAAGAAGCCGGCAAGAAGAAGAAGACCCTGACGGAGAAGATATTTGGGAGTAACCAGAAGGAGAATCTTCCGCTCGTGGCGCCGTTCAGTTATAAAGAGATCCACGCCATGTTGTCCCAGGAGCGCGTCAAGAACCAGGCGCTGAACGAGAAACTGATGAGGGCTCAAGCGCAGCTCGTCTCGCAGAAAGGGGAACACATCTTGGACGTGGTGAACGCACGAGTGAACGAAGTTCCTTTCGAGTCTCCGCAATCCAAGATGGCCTTGACGAAACTAGTCCAGTCGCCGGGAACGCAGAGTAGCAACTTCAAGCGGCAATATTCGATGCAGCGCATGCATCACAACATACCACACAGGTAATTATTTTCCATGCTAAAATAAAACGACTACATATTCAATGTCAAATGGATTATTTCATTATTTGGGTCAAAATTACCCGGTTATTTTGTAATGAAGATCAATGGGAAAATTCTGATGTGTTTTCAGTGACATAGGAAGTGCAAACAAAAAAATCCTGGAAAACATCAATTGATTTTTTAAATGTATGCCTACACTCATTTACTTGGTCTACAAAAATATTACGTATAATTATGTAACTTGCTTGGGCATCTTCAAGTCCGAACATTATTTTTGAACGCGTTCGGAAGTCACCCCCATGTATGTAAAAGTGCAATGACAAGAGACCTTTTGCACCAGCCCTTCAAGTTACCTATGTTGTACATGAACCTCTACACTCTTCTCCAATCTAAGTCAAGTAACTAAGCAATTCGGCTTCTTTGCACTACTATCCCAAACAAACATACCTTCATGCAGATATTTACTTAAAATACTTAAATGATTAGGAAGGTAATGTGTTTCAAGACCATTGACTCCTGGATGTTTGAAAAAATTGTCTGTTGTCTGTAATCTTCTACTTTTCCCTACCAGTTGTTGCTTTCATAATTTTATGTTATTTATTGACTATTCCTTACTTGTCGTAGATTTGAGCTGAAACTCTGCATGCGCGCTACAAAGTGCGCCACTTGCCTCGACAGCATCCACTTCGGGCGCAACGCTGCCTCATGTCAAGAGTGCCACATCACCGCCCACCCCAAGTGCTCGCTGCTACTGCCGACGACGTGCGGCCTACCCTTCGGCTTCGTTAAACACTTCTCGCAGTCTCTGAAGCAGAGTCAGGGCTCGGACCTCGACAGCCAGTCGACAAACAGCGACGATTCTACGCCCGTCAGGATGGAAGGATATGTGAAACTGCCACAGTGAGTCGGTGACGGCAAAAACATTTCGTAGTCTTGTTTGTTTAAAAGTCTTTAAATTATGTGACGCCCTTCGCCACTCTTGTGTTATACCATTGACGTTCAACAGAACAATGGTGTTTTCCCCATATTTTAAGGTACCGGTATTAAGTTTTAATTTTTAAGGTTTTATGGCTTACCAACAAGTTGCAAATGAACATTAGATCATAATATAGTAAAAACAAGTTCTGCTATGGGGGAATACTTAATGGATTTTATAAAAAAATTGGATTTTATAAGTAATTAAGTCTCAATTTAGAACTTAATAATTTCTATTAATTAGGGATGTGCAAACGTTCGAAATTCGAACTCGAACTCAAACTTTTTAAAGTTGGAGTTTGTTTCAAGTTCAAAAAAAAGTTTGAAGTTCGATTTTTTTTTTAATTTTTTTTTTTTACTAATTTGTAGTGGTGTGTGGTCACATATTATTTGACAAGTCAAAAAATGGTTCTCAGTTTACAAGTAGGCCTACAAATTTAAAAACAAAAAAATGGATGGTGGAGGTTCCGGTCCAGAAGTTACATTCTTTCTTGGTGGAGATGCCGGTCCAGACTTATCACTATTTTACCTATTATGACGGTTTGATATACCTTTCGGTTCGAGTTCGATACAGTTCAAAATTTTTGTTAAGTTCGAAGTTCAGTTTTTTAACTGGGAAAGTTCGAGTTCGAAGTAAAAATAGTGGGTTCGCACATCCCTACTATTAATCCATTATGCATTATGATCTTCATTTCCCTAATGTTAACAAACGTGGCCATATTCTGCTCCTCCCCTCTATCTTGCCACAAACAACACACATTACTGTCATGGTGCGCGGACTGAACCCAACGTAATTGCTTGCAGGCGCGGCAAGTCCTGCTGGGAGCGCAAGTACCTGGTCTTGGAAGGCGACACCTTGCTAGTGTACGAGCACGAACCCTCCAAGAACATGGAGCCAGTGGAGAAGTTGCAGGTCTGCACTAAAGACGGCGCCACCAGCATTCTGAGCGCAGTGCCGTATTCCGACGTGATCGATACAGCCAAGACTGATCTGCCGTACATTCTCAAGGTGATGATTGTTTTGTATGCGTATTCATCATTGTGATTTATTTTATTTCTTCATTGTTGCATGCGGTTGTTTCCTGTGCTTGATTTATCAATACATTTTTTGATTGGCCATCATAAGGATATTATGCTTGATTTTTTACTGCCTTAGGTTCTTTTACTATATTTAGTTACGTAGCCATCTACAGTTTACTCGTACCCTTCGTGTATGCATTTTGTATGATGTAGGAAATGAGGTGTTGGGCCTGGCAGACAGAATATGCTAATACTGTGGGCTCCAGATCAATGGTGGAAGCACTTTTTTAACCAACTGCATAAATGATGTTGGAACATATGATGCTACGATATGAATGATGTATGTACAATATAAGGTCAGAGGCTATGTAGGCCTACACATATTTTACAGCACTAGGTTAGAATGTTGTACATTAAATTAAAGAGTCTAGGCCTATAAAGTTATTGTAAAAGTCATAAAAATAGGCCTAATCAATTATTAATCCCCTGAAAAAGTGTTACGTTTAAATTTGTAAATGATGTTATTTTTGCAACCACAACTCGTTTGTAATCAAATCTTTGGTATTCTGTACTTCAGATTGTCATCACCCCTCGCACCACATGCTGGCCCGGCACATCGCTGCTGATAATGGCGCTTAGTTTCCCTGACAAACAGGCATGGGTGAGCGCGCTGGAATCTGTGATCCACCACTCCAGCCAGTTGACCTCGATGGGTGTATCCCAGGCGCCGCGTTATCAGGCAAGTGGCGTCTAGTCAACCGGTGTTTTATAGTCGGTAGTCACTCATGTTAAATACTAGGGTGTGCGAATAGTGATTTTTGAGTTCGAATACGAATATCGAATAGTACACAGTAAAAAAGTCGAATATCGAAGTCGAATATCGAATAGTTGTCAAAACAGTGCGCACACATAAAAATAAACATTTAGTTGTTTTTAAGTTTTATATATTATGGCTATTAATATTAATATTATTAATTAATAATAGGATCTTTGGTCCTAGGTCTACCCTAGGCTAGCCTTGGCAAAATTTAATGGCTAGCCCCTAGCACTAGGTCTAGGCAGGCTAGGGCCTAGGTCTAAGTAGGCTAGCCTAGGCCTAGGCCCTAGGCCTAGCATTGTGCAAAGCACAGGGAATTAAAAACTTGTAGAAATACAGCCAAACCTTACACACTCAAAAGAAATGAGATCTTAAAAAAAGGGCCAAGCTCATCTACCCTTCCACATTTGCGCATTCTTTATTCATAAACGTACAGTGTCCCATAACAGCATCCTCGAAAAGCTTGTCAAAATAAAATTTGATGTTATTACGTTTAAATTAATTAGAAAAAAGTACTTGGTTGAACTATCCGTATGTACGTACGCCTAGGTCTAGGGCCTAGGCCCTAGGCCTAGCATTGTGCAAAGCACAGGGAATTAAAAACAATGTTCGTTGTTCTGACCTGTGGGGGTTTTTAATTTTTTTTGCAATGCATACATTCGGCTTCGTTCCCTTTTTGGGTTGAAAAAGTACCAAATCGCACTTTTTTTGCCGTAGGCTAGGGCCTAGACTTTGAAGCGGGTAGGGCTAGGCTAGGCCTAGGGCTATGTCCGTTTCGGGCTCAAGGCCCGCTTCTTCTTCGTAATCTGTAAGCACGAGAGCCCTATGCGGGTTTTTACATGAGCATTTACCCGAGAAAAGACCATGTTTAGAACTTTTTCGCAAGAAAGATGAGGTTTGCATCACGTTTTCGGAGTAATTTCTTACGTTCAACGACGTCATGACAACGGTGATATCAGATGCTGTTGTTTGTCGAAGTTGGTACAGCTTGGTTTGGTTGGTACGACCGCTGAAACACGTTGCGCGGAGTTGACGATAGGGTGCGTCGATCGGTAATGTAGTTTCCTGCATACTAGCGGGAATTTCAAATCGAATACTTCGGGAATTCGAATACTTCGGAAATTCGAATAGTTACTATTCGAGTTTCGAATCGAATACGAATAGTAAATTATTCTCGTATACTTCGAAAATTTCGAATATTCGCACACCCCTATTAAATACTTCTTACGCTGAAACTATGATCATAGGCTAGCTAAGTTTGAAACTAATTTGTACAACTGTAACTGTGTGTAAAAGCATAGGAATGCAAAAGTAGATGAGAGAATTTTAGATTATTTGTGTTGTGCATTAATTTTTTTTAAAGTTGAAAGTTACTGTTTCTATATTAATTCAATAATTCGTCTTTAACAGAATGTTTGTGTACTCTGGAGATACAGAATGACACTAAAATAATAATATAATAAATATTAATAAGGTAAATGGAAGTGGCAAGTTGCAATAGCCAACGGCAACAGCCTTTCATCTGTCCATCATGTTGCATTTACAAAATTTAAATTTGTGATCCCGACCGGCGACCTTTATGCACATTTGATCGACATTGAAAAAGTAAACAATACACAAACCGGACCATATTGTACCTAGAAAGGAAAGTATTTAGATTTATTATTTGGGATGTTAATTCTTCAGGGCACCACGATCTTGACTCTTCCAAAGGCGCAGGCTATCGACATGAACTGCATCCTCCCGCTCTCTCCCTCGCTCTTGCTGATCGGAGCCGACGAGGGATTGTTCTCGCTACGCATCAACGACAAGAGTGCAATGCCCATCAACATCGCTGGGGTAACGGAAGTACACCAGGTTGCACTGGTGCAACATTTAGGGGTCGCAATCATGATTGCAGGTACGCAACTGATCATAATAAATACCTACCTCATGTGAACCTCTAATTTGAGTTTGTTATTAGGCCTATTATTGTGTTATTTTACAAATAATATGTTGCTCAGGTCCATGCAATACGAATCCAAAACATTAATAGTAAATTGGTACAAGAGTGGAATTATTGGTTTTTTCATTAAGCACACCAGTTTTCACTGGATCATTGTTTGTCCAGTTTAGTATGTTATTCAAGTGTAAGTCAACCATGACATCCAGTGCGCAACAAGTTCATATTCCAGACATTGCCACTCATCATATCAAATAAGTAATAACACAATTTTTCGATACCTGTAGGCCTAACTCAACAAACTCAAAATAATTGTTCTTAATATATGGGCAAATCATGTTGGCCTATTGATTAAATTTGCACAAACAAATGATTTTTGGAAAATTAGAGATAGGCCTACTGATAAATGTTTTTTGTAACATGTAATATCTTCTTATTATTGTTTCTCGTGCGTCAGGCGACTCTCGTGCGCTGGTACAGTGCGAGTCCCGCCAGCTGGTGATGTCTGCGGAGGCCGCGGAGTGCTCGAACCCAGCCATCGTTACGAAGCCAGTCCTGGTCACGACCACCGGCATGGACGCCTGTTGTCACCTGTTTGCCGTCAACGCCGACCACAACGGGCATCACGCGCGCACCATATTGTGCGCAGCAACTGCCGATAAACTAGTGTGAGTTGAGTACGGTTCTGTTTTTGCTTTTTACAAACTTCTATGTGGTTACTGGTTACATTACAGGTGTTAGATTAGGGTTCTTGAAAATCATAAAAAAAAATAGTAACAAGACATTAGTTCCCATCCTGTCAATTGTTTGACTTGAACTTAATATTATGACCGTAATGCTGCATGGATGAAGTAAGAACCGTATGGGATTGAGAATATCTTGACCAATCAATCATTGCAACATTCTTTAACTTGAGTAAAAGTATTGCAATATTTTATTTTATTTACTTGTACTCTTCTTTTATCTAACGATTTAAGAAAACATACAATATTTTATAGAAAGAGAAAATTTAAGATAATTCGGACATTTTTCTTGCATTTCCACATTGCTAGTTTATCTATTGGCTTCGTTTTCGTTTTTCTGTTCATGTTTGATTAGTAGGTCTTTATAGATCTGGTAATGCATACCATTTAATTAATATTAGGCTTACCCTACTAACAAAATTGCACATAATATTCCTGCAACTCCCTTCGACATATAAACTAACGTGTATATTTCTTCTTACAGCTTGTTGACGTGGAGCATCAATCAGAACGGCTTCAATGTCGTTAAGGTCCTGGACACCTCCGAGCCGTGCAGCTGCATTCACTTCTCGCCTCACTCGATCCTTGTCGGGTGCAACAAGTTCTTCGAGATTGACATGAGGGACTTCACCACGGAAGGTGAACCGTTGATCTGTTACTTGAATAAACCGAGGATCATTTCATCTAAAGGGTTGACTTCCCCTCCCCCCTTCCCCCACAACCTTTATTTTAAAAAACTTATGACTTGGAGTACGGAGAGATTGTGTCTACGATAGTTTTGTTGATGTGTATTCCCTCCCTCTTGTATTTTTTGGGTTTATTAATTATTTGTAGCTTAGCTTAGTCGTGTTTATTTTATTTTAAACCCGATCTGTTTCCCCAGAGTTCCTGGACTCTGCCGACAAGACCCTCCACAACGCGGTTGAGGGTGCGCAACAACTGAACAGCTTCCCGGTGGCGATACTTGACGTCTCCAAGTCACACTCGGATCTCGAGTACTTGCTGTGTTTCAACGAGTTTGGAGTGTTCGTCGACAAGTACGGCCAGCGTACTCGCGGACAGGACATCAAGTGGAGTCACCTGCCCATGGCATTCTGTAAGGAGATGGCAATAGTAAAAACTACTAACTAGCAGTAATGAAGTATTTATAATTCACTTGTAATTAAATTGTATCACAACACAACTCTTCATAAAAATTAATCTGGACCATTTATTTTTGTCTAGGTCATCAAATTGTAACTAAGGAGTCCATCATGCACATTAATGAAAAAGATATCACTTCACAATCTTGGCTTGATGCCAAAACTGAAAGTTTTTTCCCTAAATATGGAAGAAAAAATCTTAACTCATTTTAATTGAACAGCATGCAAAAATTAAGTGATCCCATTTAAACGTTATCTTCTATGGTGACTTCATCACTATATACATAGTACATAGTTTGAATTAAATTTAAATTTGAAAGAACCAAGTTTGAATTGAAGCTAGGGTTTACTTAGTTTTTGTAAATTAAATATGCTTTGTAGCACCCCATTCATGTCTATCAATTTTGTTTTATAATGATCATATATTGTGTAATTAATTAATTAATTTCTACCATTGTCCAATTCCTCATGCCTCCAGCGTACCGCAAGCCGTACCTCTTCATCTTCCACTTCACGAGCGTGGAAGTGATGAAACTGTCGCCCAGCTCCTTCACGGTGGATCTGAACGAGAGCAACGGCTCCTCCGCCAACTACCCCCACCAGACGTTCATCGAGCTGAGCACCCCTCGCTACCTCGGCCCCACGCTGGCCGACGGGGCGATCTATCTGAGTCACATGACGGGACAGAGTGCGCTTAACGTTGTCAAGATGGAGGGCAAGCTCGCGTGCAAGGAGGACATCGACTTCAGCTGCTCCAGTCTCGACACGTTGGACACCAAGCAGGAGAGGTGAGTGATATCTGTCATGACCTTCCAATAATAATGTGCTCCAATGTTTTGTATGTTTTGTGCATTTTTTTGTTAATATGTTGCGGTAGAGTATGTACTTTTTAATATTGCAATGTATTGTTCTAAGTGCACTTGTTGTATTTGTACTGCATACTTGATGTGGATTTAGGTTGGTTGGTGAACATTGATAACGGTTATGTTATTAATTATGCACTATAAATTTAAAAAATAGTTTGTAAAACCTTACATTACAACTTGTGTTTTTTATATGGTAATTTAGTTTTACATACAAGTGTAACCATTTGCTATGTGGTCCCAATTATGACTTGAAGGGCTCATCTTCAATTTTCTAGTTAGTACATACATACTTGCTTGCTTTGAGTGAGTGATGGAAATAGTTGTAAAAACTATCAAATACCAACAAGCTGTGATTTGATGAGCTTTATACTAAATTGGACCTACTAATAGTTTTAGTTTTCCAATCATAACTGTGCTGACTGTGTGCCCCAGTATGAATGGTGTGTGAAGTAACCTTGCTGATGATGACAACATGCTTGCAGAATTTACTTCTTGCGTGGCCCTACCACAGGTTTGGTTATGTGTTGTGAGTTTTGGTTGCATGTAGTTAGCTGATTTTTAGTGGCCACCATCCGCCTGAAGAGTCCCAGAAGAACGAAACGCGTCGTGGATTAAGGTAACAACTTTAAATTAGCTACAGTTGTCATCAGCAGGTGAAAAGTTTTGTCGCCCCCAGCCCTTCAGGCTGGGCTTTATGTTCTCTATGCTTTCCCAACCTGTCAACCCTTCTCCAATCTAAACTAAAATAAGCCTACATAATTATTTTGTTGGCAATATTCAAACTCCAAACTTTCCAACTAACTAAAATTCAACCTTAAGATAAGTAAGTTTGTATGTTTGCCATCATTTGTGTTTTTCCACAGGAATGTTATCGACATTCTAAGGTAAGTTGTCAATCCTCTACACTTCAAAGTTCAAACGTAGTACTAACATTTAATGTCTTTCCTCTGCTGTCGACAATCCATGAATGAATCCATTTACATGTTGTGATGACTGAATGTTACAATTGTCACATTCTTGTTTAAGGAGTTCTTGTCATTAGTTGTCAAGACTATAGTTGTCTTTACCTTCACACAACGTACTAATACTTATTTATTAAACCAGACAAACTAATCAAAGCAGCGGTGATCCATCGTGTGACGCCCGCCTTATTCTGTTTCTAGCGATGGCGTCGACATGCATGGTTGTCCTAGTTCCGAGTTCAGCTTCACCTCCTCCTTGGTTAACTCTCTGGACGGCGACGATGAAACCGAGGATAGTCCTGAGCGAAGAGTGCGCTTTGATAGCAAGACCCTACATACAGATTTGTAGATACGTACGCGCTCCCTGCACGAGTTAGAAGCACCTCCATGTGCTGCATTATGGCTGTGTTCGATTAATAGTAGGCCTACTAGTTAGTATATAAGTGCCTTTGTAAGAACTTACGAAGTAGATTCTTTAAAGTTTCAAACTGTTGTAAACTTTAAGCCGTAATGTGGAAGTACAGACCTTGTGTAAATATGTAATTTTAATACTTGTAACTAGCCTAGAGAAAGACCTTTTTAAAGTAACAATTTTTTCTACATTTGACTACAGTTTTTTAAGTGATTTGACAAAATGACAGAGGGCATGGACAGTAACGAGAGGGAAGCATGTCTACTGGGTAGCAATATGCTGAGGACATAATGTGCATGCGGGACGACCTTAGAGATGTTCAACGATATTGATTATTCAATACAATATCGGTATCGCGGAAAAATTGAGCCTATTTTCGATATTGATACCCCGCCATCATATCGGAAATATCGCTATATCGTAGCTTTATCATTCTCGATGTTAAATGTCCCGCCACGGTCTCCTACACATTTCTGCAGTTCAACGGAACCCTCCTCCCACTTCTCCGCTACGATCCCCGCCAGCGCCTAGCCAATGCGCGCGCACCTCCCGCCAACCGGGAAGCTCTATTTATCCAGTTCTCTACGTAGGTGTGCCAAAGTGGTGAAATGTCATATTTGGCTTCCGCAACGCGATTGGCGGAACTTGTTCGGTTAGGGGTCCAATTAAAACCGTCCTTTTTTATATTTTAGTTACAAAAAAACCTTCCAGACCTTTAACGTCGCTATTTTAAACAAAAGTCCTTTTTGGTCGAAAGTCCTTTTTTAAGGCAATCTACACGGAGAGCTGTAGAGATGGCGCTTTCCCCTCCAACCTCGCTCTCGATTCAGATTCAGATTCGATTGGGATTGGGACTTCAGTCAAGTTGCTCCCGTCGTAGTGACAACATCAACGACGCCAACTCGTCATCTTGACACGCTCCGAGTTCAAGCATAATTTATTATGAATGAGGTATAAAAAAAACATTTTTCGAGTAGGTTCATTTGAAAATCTCTATGACTTAACTTAACTAATAACCCATATCAATATCAAGCACACAAGACTAGCATTTATACGGTCACGTATGAAAAATCGTCATTTTCGCAGTCGAAAAAAATATCGTTGAACATCACTAGTCGGCATTGAGATAGGCCTCTCCATCTTCTTCTCTCCTGGCATTATTGTCGTGGCTGACCCTTGGTGTCCTACCTGGAGTTTCCAATTCCTTCATTCTCCTCGGCAATCTCGTTCTGTCCATTCTTTACTACTTACATCTTCTCTCTCCAAGTCACTCCATCCATCCTTACGCCTACTTAATCTCGAATATCCTCATTCCTTATTCTGTCCCATCTGGTCGTACCTACTAAGTACAAATACAATGCTTCTCAACTACCTACCCTACATTTAAAAAAAAAAAAAATCGATCTCTTCTTTGAGATCCGTCTGATCAGGGCTTCTTGCAGCTGTACTGTCAATTAATTAATGGAAATGAAATCTTACTATGTACAAGTAAGAAAACGCATTGAATATCATTCTTAATCATTTATGATCAAAATTATTACCTGTTTTTACGCAGTACATACCTACTAATAGCATTTTGTAGCAATTATAAAATCCAAATTATCTAGTATCTGTATAGCCCTAGTGTACAGCTGCGAATTTAACGCGTTTATTTATAACTAATCTAGTTGCTCAACTACGTATATTATTTAGCTTATAAGAACTAGGTAATAATAATACCCTAATAATATAAGACTAGCAATATCACTGCTATTGCTTAGATTGAAGAGTTGAAGATCTCATGGGAGTTGACTAGTTAAATCTAGATCGTACAACATAGATTGGCTCATTCAAGTAGGACTTTTTTGTACAGTATTTATTTTAGGTTTACCGTTACTTAAGTTGCCATTACTGCAGGTACTACGATGCCAATTTGTAAGTGTTGAATTAGGTAGGCCTTTAGTGGAATGTATTATTAGTTTTATTTCTGCCCTTCTTTATTACGGTACCTCTATATTGTGTTGTACTTGTTCATGTGATTTTGCAAATTTTATGTTGGCCTACCAGGCTTTCATAGGCCTATGGCTATATACTTTATGTTTTGTGCATTTATTTTTACGTGTGTCACCTGCTAACACACATAACAAAAACTTGTAGAAATACAGCCAAACCTTACACACTCAAAAGGAATGAGATCTAAAAAAAGGGCCAAGCTCATCTACCCTTCCACATTTGCGCATTCTTAATTCATAAACGTACAGTGTCCCATAACAGCATCCTCGAAAAGCTTGGCAAAATAGAATTTGCGATTATTAATTTAACGTAGTAGTTTATCCAAGTTCTTTTTTTGTAATTAATTTAAACGTAAACATGCAAATTCTATTTTGCCAAGCTTTTCGAGGATGCTGTTATGGGACACTGTACGTTTATGAATTAAGAATGCGCAAATGTGGAAGGGTAGATGAGCTTGGCCCTTTTTTTAGATCTCATTCCTTTTGAGTGTGTAAGGTTTGGCTGTATTTCTACAAGTTTTTGTTATGTGTGTGATCTTATTACTTTTTCAAGTTCCATTACAAAATTATTTGTTAAAATATAATATTTTTATCAAAGTTGATTTAATTTTTATGGTATTAGCAATAACAATAGGATGTAAAATATCTAGGCCCGGATTCATGTACATCCTGGGTATAGGTGGTATAACCATGGTATAACGACGGTATAAGGACTGGTTAAGTCTAGGCAACTCACATCCTATTAAAACTTTCCCATGTAACAACAAACGCACAACTAATGTAATTTTACACCTATTTCACTGCACCCACACGAGGGAAGCGATATATCTAGACGGCCTTGACCCACAGCCATGTAAATCATCAGATAATCAGAAGAATATTGAAAATTTTCACCATCTTTTGTTTTACATTTTTATTAAAAGTGACAGGAGATTTCGTGAGTTTATTAAAAGTAAAGAAAAAGCTTATTATTGCCGTAAATTTTGGAATAGCCTAGGACTATCATACCATTGTTTATCTGCATTAGGCTTGTAGTAATCAAAACTAGTTATTTGTGCGGGAAGTGTCAAACAAGGTTGTGCTGGCCTAGGGTTGGCTAAGAAAGGCCTAGGGCTTGTCAAACATGTATTTATTTATCTAGTCCTATAGCCTAATGGAACTTTAGACCTACACTGTTGTATTATAAATAATTTTCTTCATCTGGGCCTAGGCCAGGGACGGTTTCTGATTTGTTTTATGAGAGTATAATGACACCTTTTCTCGTTCCACACAAAGAAGAAAAATTTTAAATGTCCGCCATTTGTTTACGTATCGCACTTTCCCGCCTAACTCTGCTTATACCGTCAACAAGTGTCAAGTAACTATGGTTACTTGTTGATTATATGCCAAGTGTTTAAGGCTTATTTTAAAACCTTTATTTGGAAGCCTTCCAACAAACTTTTTCAACTTTTTTTTTCAAAAGAGACTATATTTCTATAACCTTAATGTCCATGTAAAATATGAACATTGTAGCCCCACCCGTCTGGTCAGAATCGCGGGCCGACGTATTATATGTTAGCAGTAGCTAGCAGTAGCTAACATCCTTAAGTGATTTTGAGCATGTTTGAAGACATTTTTTTCACCAAGAAGGAATGGTCGTACCCCAATAAAATTTGGCATGTGTTGTCAGGTACCTAAATCCCCTCGATTGTGATAGTTTTCAAGTTCACATCACGTTACATGACGGCTGGTAACACCTCGAAATCACCTCAACTCTGCTTGGTGTATAAGGTGCTTGAGTGTGTAGCGCACCGCGGCTTGGCTGCGGCGCCCTAACGGGCACCTATATTCATGTAATATTATGTTAAAATTGATCAAATGAATATTGCATTCAATGTCCAGATTTGTTCTAGGCCTTCTTTCCAAAAATATAGTTTACTAACTTTACTTCAAATTAAATTGTTAGTTTTTCACTGTTATTTTTGTATTTACACTTCTAAATTAGTAATATCAAGACCAAGTGCAGCAAATGATGCAAATAGGCCTACAGTAAAGTTGTAAGTTGTAACAATATGTATTTAAATTTTGTAAATTTGTATAGGCCAACTGCCAACCCTTTGGTAAGTTTATTTCAGGCTGTGGATATTTGTTCACAATAACATGAAAAACTCCAACCAACATGAATGACAGCATCGTTGAGCAATCAGCAATAAATATTTGATAAAGAACCATGCTTGTCCATAATTCACTTCTGGTTGAAAGCATGAAGAAGAGTAGTTACACACTTCATTATTTGTTTTATTGTTAGATGGCTCAAAAGTTGTTGTTTACATTTCTTACTATAATACCATTTCCATGTGATTGCTTAAAACTTAAAAGTCAATTTCCGAAATAAAAGAGTTCCTGCCAGAACCTGAAAATTGAACCTAGGACCTTCTGCATTGGAGGCAAGGACTCCCACTGGACCGAGCTGAGCCTTGTATCTACCGGTACATGTGATTAGAGGTTTTTCCATTAAGTGGTGGCTTTTAATGGTATAACATAGGCCTACTTGGTTTTTACAATTTGAGTGTTAAAAAATTTAAATTAGGGGTGCGGTCATTACTAGACGACTGCCTATAATTGTGTTAATAAATACTTAATATGTTGCTTACTTTTTGTTGCTGTCAAGTGTAAGTGCTTGCCCCAATATGTTCAGTACTGGTACCGTTTGGCATTATTATTCAATTTTGCTTGTTAAATTCATGTCGGTAGGTAGATTTGCCGAGCTTTAGTGTGTTGATGTTCAATTTTGTTTAAAATTGTAAGAATATTCAAGTACATAGAATTGATTCGGGGTTTGAATAACCAGATTACTCGGGTACCCGCGGCAATGTCATCCCTATTTCACACTTATTTTTATGTATGTATCATTCACTATTATGTAACTCTGTACAACATTTTCTTATAGTGCTTAGTTTCAATTATTTATGTTTTGCTTTGGTGTGTTTTTTCCATAAATAATTTAAACATAATATCTCTTGCCATATCCTGTATTTTCAAGCCATTGAAGTAATGCAAATGCTCCAATTGCTGCCAAGTTATTTCATTTGATTGGGACAATATGAAGGGATTGTAACTTGTAAGGAATAATTATCTCCAAACGTAAGTTTTAGTATAGCAACCTGCTTTTATACAATGTATATTTTATATTTTTACATATAAATCTTATAAAATAATGTACATGTATTTTTTATGTGTAATTTATTATTTTGTAACCAGTACTCATGCATTGCTGTTCACAGCATTGTATTCCTCGACTCCCTTAGTCCTGTATACTAGGTAGGTATACATATTCTTAACAATCATTTCCAGCAGAACAAAATATTTTATTTTAGTAATTACTAATAATATAATACGTAATTAATGCTGTGCTAGGTGCTAGGGGTGCTAAAAGCTTTGGTCACTACAGATACAATCTGTTACCAGTGGTACGAGGTGACAGTCGTGTGCTGGGAGTGACTGTGACCATTGTTTTAGATGTTGGTCACCTCTGAAGTTACAACAAGAGAAATTTGATAGTTGGCCGGTTGGCCATTTCCACGCTATATAAGATACTATTGTAAGTTTATCAGTGTTTAAAACAATATTCCTTTGTTATTACAGATGCAGAGCTTGATGCCATCATTTTAATTATGCTATGTAGTACAGTACACTGCATTATATTTCATATTTGTAATGAAATTTGGCTATCAGGATAATGAATTGCTTTAGGTTGCTATGCACATGTTTTACATTAATTTGACATATC
Organism: Sweltsa coloradensis; assembly: GCA_024449915.1. Taxonomy (NCBI): domain Eukaryota; kingdom Metazoa; phylum Arthropoda; class Insecta; order Plecoptera; family Chloroperlidae; genus Sweltsa; species Sweltsa coloradensis. The sequence continues at coordinate 163,523 of JAMZAV010000843.1, read as the reverse complement.
ATTTTCTGTGGTACAAAGATGTCCTGATATCAATTTTTAATGTATTGATACACTGAAATACTATGTAGATCTACACATGATATTTATTTTTCTCTGGCTGTTGAGCTAATTTCCACCATTAAATCTACTGTGCCTTTATTGTAACGTTACTTAATATTGCTAGTTGCTACCCTAGACCCTATCACTGTCACCAATCATGACTAAATTTATATTACTCTGTAATATACACAAATATTTACAAACCAGGTAAGAATCATTTTCATATGTATTCTATTATACTAGGAAAACGCTTAAGTCCCGCCGCGTTGTTGGATGAGCGTAATTGGTGCATTGAGCTGCCATGTGTTATGCGGATTTTCTGTTGTTCTGTGAAAAAATCATTACTAAGTTGAAGATTTTTTTTAAATTAAATTAAATTAAATTAAATTAAATGAAAAATTAACTTAAATTTAATTTTTTTTAATTAATTGTAATTTAAAAAAAGGAAAAAATCGTAATATTGAAATTTTCATAAGAAATAATTATTTGATTGCGCACAAATTTTACACAAATATATGAATTTATAAAATTAAGGTTCTGTCAAAAAATCATTAAAATCGGACAAAGCATGTAGGTGTTATAAGCTGAAGAAATTTTTTAAAAATCGAAAAAAATCGTAAAATTGCGATTTTCATGAGAAATAATTTTTCGATTGCGCTCAAAAACGTGGCAGTTCTTCGTTCAGAGATTTCGAAGGCCTCCATAAAATTTCATCGCAATTGGAGTATCGGTTTAGCCGGAATCGTGTTAACAGACACACAAAAATACAGAAAAAAAAAAAAGAAAAAAAAAAAAACATTCCGGATTTTTTTCTCCAGTGTAGTGAAATGGAATCTTCGCTTCGCTCGCTACGCTCGCTACGCTCATCCAATAATATATTGTAAATCTGTCATAATCTACAATTAATTGATTTAAAAATAATCTCGAATTTGTGTCCATTTTACGTTGGTATCTAGCAAGTCCATTTTACTTTTTCCTCTGAATGGCAGTCTACTATTGAATGGTTTGGGTTTAAATGAAGAGTTTAATTTATTTATACCAGTAATTACTTGGTTCATAATATCTTCAAACAAGGTACAACAATTTCTTTGTAATTTAACTAAGCAATTGAATAACTTTCTAACTACTAGTACAGTATATTGAAATGTCTTTCATAAAGTTAATTTGCTTGATATAGTACAATCATGAAATCAGTCCATTTACAATTATCACACAACACATTACAAAAGAATCGTGAGGTACGGTACACATACAACTCTATCTGGGCGTAATACATACAGTAAAGCACATACAAATAATATAACTTATTTTTTTATGAAATTGGAAATATAATTATTATTTAACAATACAAATTTGCATGTACCACTAACATTTTTTAAGCATAACAATGCTTTATTATCTTAATCCATTTTTATGTAATTGTTTAATATTTTAGTTTTACTTGATAGTAGGCCTAGCCTTCATCATCTTTTCATATGCCTGCATTTGTGTCTATTACTCTACTCCATATATTTTCTGGTTTTCCAGTTGTTCATTTTCCTCATAGTTCATGCCAAGTGGTTGGATGGGTAAATGGTCCTTAATCCACAGGAATGCTCTTGATGAAAATTGCTCTGTGCTATGAATTATTGATATGGACATCATTCAATAATTTGCTTTGCCAGTACTAATTAATCAACACAAGATAGTTGATCTCATTTATCTTATTTTAAAGTGTTGTTTTAAAAAAAAGTTGTGTCTGTACGTTTGAACATGGACTTGCACTACTATAGCAATTCATCATCCATCACCGCTTCTGGCAGGGTCAGCTTGGGTTTTGTAATCAAATTTTTTACACTTCTTTCTATTCTTCCACAATTGTAACTTTCACATCCATTCTTTCAACATTCTCTTGGGCATCCTTTCTTCCATCCAGTCCAAACAATCTCGACCATGCCGTGTCCTTCCCATCCTGTCTCGTAACTTCTCTACGCCCAGCATTTCTCTAATGTCCTTGTTTTAGATTCTGTCCCTTCTTGTCTTGCCTACTGTGCTCCTCAGGAATCTCATCTCTGCCGCCTATATTTGTCTGTCTTAGTATTAGTATTACATACTTACTATAGTAATATAGCTGTGTAATATAAATTAATAACATTTACTGACTATATGTAGGTATATCTGAGAAATGGTAATGATCGTAGCAGTAATATCTGTATTATAGTCTGAACTATGAATCTGTTTGTTTTTCAGTTCATCTTGTTTTCAAATTTTAAAAAAAACTACCCTTTACTGCCTTACGATTTTTCAATTATAGGTGGAACCAGATAAGCTGGCGGACGTCAAGGTCAAGCGAGAGCACGGACGCCAACGTTGACAATTTACACACAACTGGCATTAGGTGGGACCTACCGTATTTGGTCATGTTATCGTGATATGTTATCACATAAATCAACATTTTATAAGCTGTGAATAAAGTAGTTCGACCCACAGAGTCAGTATTTTAGCGAAATAATGATTTTAAGTTATCACGATTACGAAAGTGTTTTTTGCCTTGTTGGTAATGGTGTGTCCAAAGTTCCAGCTGTTTATAATGCCAACCTCGCCAGATGTGATGTCAATGTTTAGGAGCATCAAAATGTCTTGATTTCATTCGTACACTTCATAAATACTTTATTTTTAGGATATATTGGGCAGGGCTTGGCTTTAAAATAGTCGTGTTTTTCTCCGAAAGCAGTTTTAGAGACCGTTATTTTATTTACTTTTTGCCGATCCTGTGGCCATAGTGCGTGGACGACAGTGCTGCGATCCCTCGGCGACCGCCACCTTATCTGGTTCCACCTATATAAGCATGTTCTCCATCATTCATGCTTCTACACATTTGTGTATGTTAAATAATACTGAACCATATTATTAGATTAAATAAGACATGTTATGATGATTGTTAGTCTATGCTCAGAGTTCTGAAGGTGCCTTCAAAACCAAACATTTCTTGGTTGCTTTTGACTGGTTTGTTGACTCGTTTGGATTCGTCTGATTTGATCGAGTCTTGCTGTTCGAACCAGGGTTTGAAGGACTCGAGCTTCTTCACCCACTGGTCACTCAGGGCGCTGCTCGAGATGTCGTTGCCACCGTAGTCTGATGGCAAGCAGTCGGGTGCGATGGTTTTTGGAAGGGTGTCGGTACTGCTGTGGACATGGAACTGGAATGCAAACAGAAATTAGTAATTTGGATTACTTATAATAAATATATATTGTATCCTTAATAATATTGAACACTAATGAACACTGATTATAAAAATTTGTACTGTTATTTTCCTTTCCCAGCTTGTGACTTTTTCTGTCTTCACTATTATTAGGAAATCCTGCATATACCTACTTTGTATGTGTAAATGGGTGGTTAAAAAATGTAATTATTGGACATACACTGTTCTTATAAGAAATACTTTTTTAATCGTAATATTTCGACACTAGTTGAGTTTAAAATGTTTTAAAACAACATTGTTAAAATATTCCTTTGTTCAACCTCAGTTTGAAAAAGACACTCGACTAGTGTCCAAATATTACGATTAAAAAAGTATTTCTTATAAGAACAGTGTATGTCCAATATTACATTTTAATAATCAATTTACCTGTTCTACTAGTTTCATATTTATAATGTAAATGGGTGGTTTATTAACCTAATATTACTGCTTGCCATGAATGGCAACTTAGTTGGTCCCATAATAACTAGAAAATAAGGTAACTGATTCATTACTATTTTGTTACATTGTGGTTTTTGATAATTTGTTTTTGTTAAAGACATGACTGTCAGCTATGTTGCCTAACATGTAGTATATTCTTGCATGGATGGCAATTGTCGTAAATATTTACTATGACTGGCTTGAGCTCGGACATCTTAATCTACGTACAATTTAAAATCCTCAGACTATGGTAATAAAAATTATGTATTTAATTTGATATTGTGTACCTGCAACTGTTTAAATTACTTCTACAGTATCGAAAAAAAAATTGGAGCATTATGCATTGTTTATTTATTGTTTTCCCCAAAATTTTTGTGTATAAATCTTGTTAAGATATTTCGTGTGTAAGGCTTTATTCTTTTATATTTGAATAGGTACCTTTAAATGTGTTATGCTTCTGTCTATACATAGTCTTGTCCTTTTTTTATCCATTTGTGTATAACTGTGTTTGTGTGTCAAATCAATAATAATATATTAATTAATTACTAATTTTTACTGTGTATACTGTACATCCATAAACTAAACAAAGTAAGCACAGCATTTTACTCTGTATATTGTTTTAACTTCTTGTGGTGAATGTACTTACTCTGTTTCTCATCTTTTCCTTCATGAAACTTCTGAACAGGTTCAAGACCTTATCGATGAAAGATGGGGCGTTGATTATGTGGATTTCTTTTAATCTTTGCGGGTAGGCTTCCTGAAAGTGCAATACACATAATGTAAATGACAGTTAATATTTTATAACAGCTCAATAAAGGATATGACATGATGATTATAAGTTATAACAGATAGAGATGTGTTTGCATACCTAATCTTTTTATGAAGTGTTGGACTTTTACAGCAGAGTGCTAACAAGTGTATCTTACATGCCCTGTTTTTTTTTTTTTTTTCACAAATTGAAATATATATTATCCATGTGCTAAAATGTCCTCGTAAGTAATATGTCCCTAAAAAATATTACCCCTCTATTACAATTCTTATTTAAGGTAAGGAATCAAAATTCAGGCCAGATTATTTTACTAGGTCATTTGTCAGGTAAAATGTTGTCGTGATTAATTTTTGAAGTCTTTCAAATCTTTAGTAACCATGATTGTTGATATTTCCTAACACCCTTTCCCTGAGTAGGAGTCATGCTTTGTGGCTTAAAAGTTAAAACACAAGATGATAATAATAATTTAAATATTTTTTTCCAGATACTTACGCAAACTTAAATTTGCCTTCGGTTGTTGCAAATACCAGACACATACTATTAGTAGTTTGCTTCCAGCATTTAAAACTGATTTTATACAAGCCTATGAGGTACTGAGGTAATTGGATTAAGACTTGTTAGATTACCTGAGCGCATATGAGGATCTTGCGTAGTGATGGTACCGCCAGCTTAGGCAGGTGACTGGCCGTGGCGGGGCTCACGTCAAACACCCAGATATCCCCGGCGATGGCGGGCTCCTCCACCACTCGTATGTCGCTGATCATCAGGATGTGCTTGAAGATGTTGGTGATGTTGAACTGGGATGGCTCGTGAGGCATCAGCTTGAACAACGTCACGCGACATCCTTGCGGAGTGAGTTTCGGCACGGGAATCACTTTACTGCAACGCACAGACACAGCGGTCTTGGGATTATTGAACAAATTAGAACTTTTTTCAAAAGAAACTTTAGTAGAACAGGTAAATGATATTTAACAATTAATTGAACTTAACACTGCTCTTAGGTGGGAAAATAAGTTTTTATTGTGGCAATATTTCTAAAAGTTTCACTTTTCTTCCAGGCAGACATTATTTACAAAAAATAAAAACACCTTTTTCACAAAAGTGAAACTTATCAAAATATTGCAACACAATTTTCCCACCTAAGAGCAGTGTTAAGTTCAGTTAATTGTTAAATCTAAATTAAAACTACCCAGCAATGTCTTATTAGAACAAATTACAGTATTTTAATTAAATTGATCTTAAATTTTCTGTTCATTGCATGTAGGTTTACCATCGACCATAAGTAGATCAAGGGGTCTAGTTAGTATCTACTAGGACGCGTTAATAAGCAAGCACGTGCTATAGCTAGACCCACATTGCAAATTTTTTAAAATTTTTTAATTTGCGACGTTCGCTGTCCACGGGGCCATGTTTTCAATATTATTTATTATTGCCAAGGTATTTGGGTAAACCTTTACTTTGCGGATAAAATCCACCGCCATCTAGAGGACCTTGACATCATTTCCTTGGGAAAACTATTTTAACTCTTTGGTAACAAATAATACACTGCTTCCTCGATAGTATTTTGATTACTTCTAGGTGGCAGTGCATAGTGGCCAGAAACCTCGTGCAACTTTTCGTTGCCATGGTAACGTTACTTTTGTTAAAATGTAATTGCCATCTACACTACTTATCGGGTCAAAATAAAATTAGCATATTCGTGACCGGACGGACATTCTAAATGATTTGGCCACCTCAGATTTTATCGCCGTTTAGTTTTTTTTTTAAAAAATTGATTAACTTTAATGTAACTGTAACTTTTTGAACGATTTTGCCACAAAACTTATGGCATTTAATCCAGAACAAAGCTTGCGAATGGTCCAAATTTAAACTCGATCTGAACCTCTGTTCAAACGTTATGGCGAGACATAGAAAAAAAAAAACAGTGATTTTTTTCCCGGCAGAGTCAAATGGAAACGCTCGCTAAACTACTTGCAGACCTTGATCTAATAGTATGTAGCTAATAAAAATGTTCTGTGAATAATTTGTACAAAATATAAAAAATGTTTGCCTGACAATTTAATTTTTTCTGAAAATTATTTCAGACAGCCTTACAGGGTTTTACAAATTTGGTACTGCACTGAACATTGTATGGAACCTCTTCACTTGTAGTTTTAAACGTGGTCTGATATAAAACTGGAAAGTTGTTATTGTTCTTGATTTATGCTCTTTTTTGCAGGTTGGTACTAACATAAATAATTCTTCTTGGTCTGAAAACATAATCTTTTTTATTTGACTCATCAAGAGTGAAATGCAAGAGAAAAATTAATTTGTTTGTCCAGCAAGAGGAAAGATCTACTATGATTTTAAAAAAATCATGAAGTTGGTGAGACAAATAGCTTAAGTGGTAAGTAATCATTTAAATTGAAAATATTAATTTTTACATCCTCGATCCATGTCACCTATTAGATTATTATTTAGTTTAAGATAAACTTATGCTCTCAACGTTAACTATTCTACAACATAAAATTAAAAAAACTGGCTGTAGATATCATAACACATCTCATCCTTTCCTACTGCACTAACGTTCACCAATATTTTGACACTCGTTCACAATGCTAAACCTGGAGGTTTAGGTAAATGATAGATTTTTCCCCAAAACAAAAATTGGATACATATATAGTAATAGAAATACTTATTAGCATTATACTGTTCATAATGGAAAACATCAATATTTTACAATCACACATCCTTGTTATAATGGGCTGTTTGTACGGTAGGCAGTGGTGTATTCCAAAAATTACTTATGGGTATAGATAGACTCTTTCCAAGGTAAAGTACATGATTGGTTAGGGGGGGGGGGAGGCTCTCCAGCTAATGCGGGTCCTGGGCGCACAGCACCAGAAAATTTTCCACTTCTTGGAGTGGGATTGGAGTAGATGTATTTTAACGAGTCTTGGGCATTTGTAATATTCGTTAGTGGTGAATGGTGAAGATCGTTTTGATTGCAAAATTATATTATTATGTTCTGTGTCTTGACATTGGATTTTCTCATTTGTACCAAGGCAAAAGATAAACAGCATTTCAGCATGTACCCTGATTTTTGTAGTATATTATACGGAGGGGTATATATTTATTTTTGTGTATAAGTTGTATACCCATCACAGCTGAGTGTGTAAAAGTATGAATGACTTACAACATGTTCATACTCTTGCGAATCTCGTCGTCGGAAGGATCGCGCTGGCTGAATAGCTCCGGCATGACAGTTCGGACTGAGAAGTACATATCCATCTTTTTCTTGGTCCTCTCCAGGTCGTGTTTGCATCCGCGGAGGAACCTCCGGATCAGTCGTTCGTCTGAACGGACAGATGCGCAATCAATACAGGTACTAGGGATGTGTAAATACTTTGCACGTTAAGTATCGTAGTCGACTTATTGTGCATAAAACAGAACTAGAGTAGTTGGAGTAGTAGTACCTTTTAATGTGTGCCCAAAAAAGTGTTGAAAAATTTCATGGGGGGGGGGGGGGCAGGTGTCTTATACATTGTTGTAATATTATTATTTCAAACTTTTCTTAATTAAATTAAATTATTTTTTGTACATTTATGTAGGTACTTAATTTTATTTCCTTGTCCTCCTTTGTAAATCAGTTTTTATAACTGAACAGGATAGATTTTTTTTATAAGTTAATTTTTAGTGACCAAACAGTGGGTTTACATTAATAAATATCATTAAGAACAGCTTTCAGGCTACAATTAAAATACATTTATTAGCTATTAATTATTTTCAGTTATTTTATCTTACACAAAAATATATAATTATTTTAATTTTAAATATCTTGCATGCCATGTGGGATTTTTAAATTCTCAGTGGCACGCTATTGTATCTTTGTAACAATGTTACATAAGCACCTATCAATCAATATCCACATAATTTCTGCACCTGAAACTCGTTCACAACCAGTAGTAATAAATTAGTAAAGCAGTAGATGCAGCTAATTAAATTAAAAAACTTGTTAATACCACTCTAATCTTCCGGATCTATCAATTAGGATTTTATATGAAAGTTAACTTGGATAATAAATTAAATAATATCATGGTTTTATTTTGTATTAATTTCCATCTGTCTGATTGTGCCTTTTTGAGCGAGCGAAGCGAGCGTCTCCACTTGACTCTTATGGCTCGAATGTCTGTTTTTTTTTCTGTTACTGCTTCGATACAGGTCGCACCGTTTCTCTGATCGGCCTGAAATTTTTCACACATGTACATACCACCTAGGCGGGTTGCTGTATAGTTTTTGAACAAAATCCGATCGTTGGTTATAAAAAATAAAAAAATAAAATGTGCCGATCGTTATGAAATTTTGCAGGGTAAATAAGTACAACATGTTCTCTCCTATTTTTCAAATTTTCAGCTAAATCCGTCAAGACCTTAAAGACTTATTGGTATGTAACATTATGGGAATGTCGTACTTGGGTCGTTGTTGCACGTACCGGTGCTCGCTCAACAACGCGACGGGACTTGATCGTTTTCCTAGTACATATTAACCCCCCCCCCCCCCCCCCTTCTTACATGATCACCATGTCGACCTCGAATTTGGAGCTTCAAACCAAAATATGAATTTCAGATTCCTCATCTTTAGGTCGAATACATTCAAGGTATATTGAATGAACCATCTTTAATTATATGCTATGCCTTTTCCAAACTTATAAAAACAAACACATCAATGCCATCGACTAATTTTATTGCCACGGTGACCTTCTAAAATTACAATTATTTACATATTTTATTGTAATTTGAAAAATCTTACGCAAACAAACCCGGCTCTTGCATACGTTACATGTTTAGATTTTTTATCTCTTTTTTCGACTTTTCGTTTGTGTTATTGGATGAGCAAAGCAAAGACATCAGTTTCACGTACCCTGAGAAAAATAGCTCGTGTTTTTTTCCGCTTTCTACCGGGTAAACGGCTATGCGATCTTGATGAAAATTGGAGGGGACCTTCGAAATCTCTGAACTTTGATCTGCCAAGTTTTTTGGTACATTCGGAGAAATATTTCTCATGAATATCGTACTTTTTCGATTTTTAATGCAATATTTTAGTGATATTTGGCCCGCGACCGTGCAAACGACTACTCCGATCTTGATGAAACTTTATAAGAATGTTTGAAATCACTGAACTTAAATATGTTACGATTTTAGGGACAATCTAAGAAATATTTCTAATAGAACTCGTACTTTTAGGGCAACGATTATCAACCATAAGCTCATCCATCAATGCGACTAGAAAAAGCGTTAGCAAAGCGGCCTATAAGTTAGTGTCAAATTTTGATGTAACATGTAAATGTTTTGTTTTTTTATTTCTCGTGGGAAACTTGGCCGGGGACAATGCAAGCCATTGTTGACACTTGCCATCATTGGCAAAGCTTCACACGTTTAATTAACTAGGTATTTTGGAGTAAGGGGGGGGGGGGTAGTAAAGAGTGTCTTTAACTACAAGGAATGTTTTAGAGAACTCAATTCCTTGCGTTCGCATTTACGACTGAAGACAACCTTGTAAAATCTTTCAATCAGGGTTGCCGCAGACGGTTATCGAACCCGAGACCTCCCGAATGAATCTCTCGCATTTGACGCTTGAGCTATACCACTATCAGTTTAATCTAACATTCTCTTTTTTGTAACTAACTTTTTCTTTTCGATCTCTTGAGTCGTATGTGGTCGAGTCTTGTCAGCATAGGCGTATCCCAGTTGGTTGCGTTAACTTTGAGTACGTGATGAACCCACACAACGGGGGCAAGCCAGTGCTGGGTAGATCCAGCCACAGGCGGCTCGAGATAACAAACTCCCGGCGTAGAAACTGAGAACCCACGTCGCGTGTGAGGGTATGAGGGGGACCCACTTCTTTTTGGTGGGTTTCCAGTTTTGACTGCACAAAAACTACATTATTTTGGTATTGCATTCAGCCCACAACTTTTGTCTAAAACGCACTCTAAAAACCTGATTTTCAAAATTTTCGCCTGCGGCGCTATTGTTGGGGGCTTCGCCCCCCCCCCCCCGTGTGATCCCCATATAATATAATACCTCCGGGATATTAATTTCGCCTCACCAGTAAAACTACCCCAGAGCTTTGTCTAAGTTTTGAGCACCCACAGTCGTTCTCAAAAGTTGGCGCCCCTGATATTGTGGAACGACCAGGGCTCGCTTCTAGCTCGGGGAGTTCTGCTCCCGTGGGTTTACCCCGCGTTAGTTCAGTCCACCATCCATCTTGTAGGTTATCAACTGGGTGGGGGATTAATTATTATTATACCTCTGCTCGTAAAAAACATAACGAAATGACCTCGATGAACGCCACTCCTATACAATGATCTTGTGATACAGTTTATACAACTTTTTAGATGAGCGTAGCGAGCGAAGCGAAGATTCCATTTCACTACACTGGAGAAAAAAATCCGGAATGTTTTTTTTTTTTTTTTTTTTTTTTTTTTTTTCTTTTCTTTCTTTCTTTCTGTATTTTTGTCTGTCTGTTAACACGATTCCGGCTAAACCGATACTCCGATTGCGATGAAATTTTATGGAGGCCTTCGAAATCTCTGAACTTAGAACTGCCACGTTTTTGAGCGCAATCGAAAAATTATTTCTCATGAAAATTGCAATTTTACGATTTTTTTCGATTTTTAAAAAATTTCTTCGACTTATAACACCTACATGCTTTATCCGATTTTAATGATTTTTACACACAACCTTTATTTTATGAATTAAGATATTCTTGTGAAATTTGAGCGCAATTGAAAAAATATTTATCATAAAAATCGAAATTTTACGGGTTTTTTCTTTTTTTAAACAATTCTTTGACTTATAACACCTACATGCTTTATCCGATTGAAATGATTTTTTCGCAGAACCTTAATTTTATGAATTAATATATTACTGTTAAATTTGAGCGCAATCGAGAAATTATTTCTTATAAAAATTCAATTTTACGATTTTTTTTTAACAATTACGATTAATTAAAAAAAAAAAAAAGTTAATTTTTTTATTTTATTTAATTTAATTTAAAACATTTCAATTTAATAATGATTTTACCACAGAACAACAGAAAATTCGCATAACACATGGCAGCTCAATGCACCAATTACGCTCATCCAACAACGCGGCGGGACTTAAGCGTTTTCCTAGTTAGATGAATGACGCACTAAATAAATCAAATTATCTGCTCAATTTATGTATATCTCCTCATTAGAAAATGAAATTACCTCTTTTTGCAATGAACCCTGCGGAATCATGAGTCGTTATACTTCCCCAAGCGCATACCATGCATGACTACAGAGTACAGACCCGACTCGCTCGCCTTGACGATTGACGTCACATCCATAGCCTACAATTATTCGAAATAGTTATTTTCCACTGTTATTGTTGTTTTGAACTAGTTTGATACACCTGACGTTGAGGTTTAAAAATATGTCGACATTATTGTCTCCCATGTTTGCATTACTTTTCTGTCCGTCCTTCAGTGCGTGTGTCAGTTCGTCTCGCGATAAAACCGAACATGACGTTCGTCTGATGTGTTTTTTAAGTTGATGTTGCCTTTTAACAAGGAGGATGCAGAATGTTTTTTGTTACCCTAGGGGTCACCGGGTCAGGGAGACTGGGCTGGCGCCACTAAAAGGGGAATATCTATGAACCCGACACCTCCACCATTCAACGGCGGAAAAATAGTGGTACTAGGCCATATCTCTAACGCTTCGATCTTATAGTCACGTTGGTGGATGAGCGTGTGACATTTCTCACATTTCACGAAAAAATTCTTGCATTGTACCCCAATTCATAGCATATCTAAGATAAGAGATTTCGAAGGACTCCGGTAGCGAGCGAACAAACAGACAAAAATCATACAATACAAATAAACAAAAACACACCAAAGTTATTTTTCTCATGGCAGTCAAATTGAAGACTTTGCTACTTTCATCCACTAAAGTGGTAGGACATGGTAGGCAAATTGCTGTTCGCTCGGCCGACTGACACCACAGGTGTTTGAAATTTTGAACATATGTCACGAATGTGGAAATATACGGTTCTGCAGTAACACATTCCCAAATTAAGTTTTTAAATAATTTTTAAAAAAATAAATTAGTTTTCATGAATTTTGATTTTGTTAAAAACTCCAAAATTTACTATATTCGTGATTTTTTTCTGGCTGATTAAGACAAAATTTTGAAAATCTATGACCGCAGGGCTGTCCATGTATTCTTTATTGACAACTTTGCAAAGTTTCATATACGTCGGATGCATCTTGGCCGAGCGAATAGCTATTTGCTAACTGCCAAATGTGTCCCATTCCCTCTTAATTATTTTGTATACTCTCGTAAAATTCTCATATTCGTGCTTGACGAAGTATAGTAAGAAATTGATCATGTTGTGCCGGTATTAGGCATAATTAGAGCTATGAAAAAATAGCATTTATATTCTGAATATTTAGCATTAATTTTTCCAAATTTAGCATTTTGTAGCATTAATTTTCTTCTTTCCACCAAAACCCCAAATGTGGGGAGTTTAATGTATTTTTAATGGGGAATGAATTCAAATTATGCTTTACAGGAACATTTCAATTCAATGTAGTCACTTTAAACGTTAGACTACAATGCTAAACCAATTCTCAATTGGTATAGGTATTAGGTAAACCTTATTTTCAGTAAATTTAGCATTTTGTAGCGTTTTTAAGAATTTATACTCACTGATTTAGCATCAATACCTAAAACGCTAAATTTTCATGCCTCTAGGCATAATATGTATAAGTTGCAGCTTGTTGTTACTGAGTGATGCAGGCGCCTGTTTGCGTGCGCGAAACTCTCTTGCCAGGGAATTCCTTCAAACTTCTTTTTTACCGGCGCCGCGCAAAAAAAACTTGTCCGGTATAACAGGTCGAACTTGACAGACGTAACATGCGCAGGCCGGATATTATTACTGCATTGAAAGGTGAATATTCAAGGCGCAAGGTTTCAGTTTCTAAAATATAGAGGCGAGTTTGACTGATCGACGGCTGTTCAAAGTTGGTTGGACGTTAAGGCTATTCAACCGCGTTTTTCTATTTTCCAAAGCACGCTACCAAGTCAAAATATAGTAAATGGCTTTGAAACCTGGCTATTTTAGAAAATTAAAACTATTTTTTCCAATTTTTTCTTATCCGGTACACGGCCAATATCGCCACCTGAAAATAATTTCAAACTTCAATTTGCCAGGGCACACCATTCAACGTAGGGTGTTGTGCTTTTGTGACATTCATTTTCAACTGGTTTTCTATAGGCTGACTGAGAGAAAAAAGATTTATAACGATTTAACGAAAATATTCGCAGGAACGACAATTGTTTAAATAAATCTTTTTTCTCTCAGTCAGCCTATAGAAAACCAGTTGAAAATGAATGAAACAAAAGCACAACACCCTACGTTGAATGGTGTGCCCTGGCGAATTGAAGTTTGAAATTATTTTCAGGTGGCGATATTGGCCGTGTACCGGATAAGAAAAATTTGGAAAAAATAGTTTTGATTTTCTAAAATAGCCAGGTTTCAAAGCCATTCACTATATTTTGACTTGGTAGCATATTTTGGAAAATAGAAAAACGCGGTCGAATAGCCTTAAACGCCCGTGGCTCTCGATGCTTGCAAAGGATTCTTTGGGATAATTCAAATTATTCTTTGAAAAATCTATTTGCAAAAATAAATCCTATTTTTTTATTTTTCTTGCTTATTAACAATAAACCTTATAGATAACATGCATAAGATGACTAAGTATGCACTTAAGATTTTCTCAAGAGGCCAGAAAACATACACCCATTGAGCGCATTGTGCTGGAGTCGATTTCCACAGTCCGCACCCAGTCGATATTATTTAGTTGGATCCACCTTCATGGTCTGATTCAAAAACGATTCCAGTTGTCTACTTGATTTTGAGAAGTTATACAATTATGTTCCCCTCTTGACTTCTGGGGCCTGGCCCCATGTCTCAGTCCTACAGACCCCATCCTTGCAAATTTGAAATACTGCTCAACGACAATCGTATCGATATTCAAAATTAATCATTGAATATTTGATAAAAACTAATTTTATGTGGCTGCTGGAGTTTGCAAAATGTCTCAGTCCTAAAACGACCCAGACCCCTCCCTAGCCAACCCACCTGTGTACCAACTCCCCCCCCCCCCCCTCCCCCTCGCACACTTTACATGCTCTACGTAGGCCTACTTGTACTTGCGCACATAACACTAATTGCGATAAATGATGGAATCAATCGAAAACATCATCTCGTGACTTCACGCCCAGTTTTATCCACTCGGTGCCTCCTAGATGTTGCTCGAACGAGGAGCCATGAGTAGCATCTAGGAGGCAGTGAGTCGCACCGCCCTTGAATCTCATGCAAACAAACCGTTTTCTTTGCCAAGTGCACCGCGTATTTGCGGTTTATAAGTACGGTACCCGCGCTTTTTACAGTGTAAACACTCGACCACGACGGGCGAAACTAAACGGGCAGCACTGCCAGCCTTGGAATATCAAAACAAAAAATGTATCGTTCACTTTTTAGAACGGGCGGGGACGTTTATGTACAAGTATGGATACAAAAAACTTGAAATTGAACCCTCTTCGGAATTGGGTTCACGTAACCTTGGCTCTCCATTTGTTGTTCTTAGTGAGAAGTTATATGTCTTGATTATTGTTTATGATGGCATGCTTGCATGCTTGCTGATCTTGGTGTTATGGGTGTCAATTGGTTTGGGTGAAATTATTATGTGAGACGTGGCGTAGGAATGAGGGGGGGGGGGGATAAATAATTATTTCGACCTTCACATGCAGGTTATATACCTTAGATATTTTTGTCGCCTCTTATTGTCATACTTACGATCTACATATCATAAAAAGCAGTTATTTTTAGGACATATTCGATGACAGCTTCGATACTTCAGGTATGCCAAAGAGCTGAACAAAAACTGAAACTGTTTCAGATGAGCAATTTAATTATTTGACAACGTACAGCGAAAATTTTGGTGTTTGTGGTCGGTGTGTGTCTGTGATTACGAAATTTAAAAAAAAATATAGGTTAGGCAAATAGCCTACAGTCTATATGACATTTCTAGATTGTGGACTGTGGTGAGATGAAACACACCCTAAAATTACAATTTGAGGAATTTCGCGAGTCCTTGAATTTAATTTTATACAGTATTGTATTACGTTGTTTGTGCGAACCAAAGAAACACATTCTGAACGCCTAATGGAGCAGTCTGATTATGGAATAAACCAGTTTCTGTCTCATTATTAATGACAATAATCATGAAGTTCAGTCGCCTTCATGGTTACTATAGAGACGAGGTGTTTGTGTAACCGGCAGCTTGCAGAGATTTTTCATTTCTTTCACGGTTAACATGCTTAGACCAAGGTTGCTTTGCGCAGGATAATAATATATTTGTCGACGTTTGCTCGGTAGTCCGGGTTAGTGGAGGAACCTATTCTTTTCGGATGGGACGTAAAGCCGTTGGTCCCCTTCTTACTTTTCGTAAGGAGTAGGCTACGCGCCGGTACCGGGTTTCCCCGCCTCCCTTCTATTCACCCTTCATCCTCATCTATCACCACTCATCGTAGCTTTAGTGCATTAATATGAGACGTTTGGCATTACAAATCGATCAATCTTTGTTTTCAATTTCAAAAATAATTATCTGTTTCTGTAGATGCAAAATTGTAATACAAAGTTTTAAAAATCCTATTTAAAATTAAATTTATTAGAATAGGATAGCCGTATTTTTGAAGTAAACAAATCATCAATCAATCATAAAAAACAATCTTTTCACCAGTAAAATTTATCTTGTTTTAAATGTGAAACTAAACTGCAGTCTGGGAAGAACTAACGCCCGGGGTATCAAGCTCTGCGTCTCACCGAGCACGTATAGGATGACGTCATGCCGGACCCTCGTGGTTGCGTGCGTCGTTATCAACAACTAATAACAATAATAACAGTGGAACAAGAAGATCAGAACTTCGCGGGGAACCCGAGTAACCTGCCACTAAATTCCTTGTACAACACTTTTAACTAATTTTAACCATGCTGGAGACAGCCGCTAGTATTTATAGAAACGGCTATATATTAAATATATATTTATATTTGTCATTATCTATTTACGTTATATTTAACATTCTAGTGGTGATGCTATTCCTCCTTACACCCATTTTCCTATATGGGCCAGGGGTAGAATTTGTCCCAGAACATAGGCGAGAAAAGAGGCAATACCATATTGGCTAGTAGAACGTGGACTTTTTACTCCCCGAAACTAGAGGCGAGCTCTGGCATTCCTCGTCGTCGGGCACCACCCGTTCCCCCTCACACGATGACGACAAAGAGTAAAGACGACGACGACGACGATAACGTACATGAGAAACCCCGGGCTCTTCTGGCTGGATCTGTCCACCCCACATTGCGCATTATGACCTATCGGTCGACTCGCCTACACCTACAAATAAACCAAATATTATAGTAGCATTGTGCATGATTTGCACTCGTAACAAAATGTCCATTTAGGGTACAAAACAATATGACACACTGAAAAAAAAATAACTAAAATAAAGGGTACATGAAAGGACCCAATCCCCACATTTGCCAATGATGATTGATAAAAATACAAATCTTGAGTGAGGATTGCCTTTGGTTGGCATTGAGCCTAAAACCTCAAAAATTAAAATCACACGAGTAGGCTGAGCCAGAACAACTATCGTAGGTACGTTTATACATCTATGTTTTTAAATTTATATTCTCAAATTATTGTATAAAACTTCTCTGTACGACCTTTAAGTATAGAACTTTACGGCTGTTCTTCCTAAAGCGAGAATCGAACCAGGGACCTTCTGGATTGGAAGCAGGGACACTAACAGTTGAACCATTGAGTATATAACCATCCTTAGCTAAGGTTCCATACTCAAAGGTTGAACACTTGAACCAACGAGCCACACGATCATTTTGAACCATAACATGAACAAGGAAGTGATTTTATATTCAAATTTATTTCGATTACTCGTTTTTGAAGGTTAGATCTGGCTCGCTGTTTCTTTGTCTGTGACGAGTTACAATTTACTAGACTATCATAATTCATAGCATAATTAATTTCAAAAATCGTCTTCGATGGCAAGTGATGTTTTGAACAAGAACCGTATTTATTACAAACTAATAATTAATGACAATTCTAATAACAAACTTAAATTCATGATTTGTCTGCCGTGAGTAGATCAGTAGATCGTTCTTGTAATTTCAGCAGATCCATTTCGTCTTTTCAATGTCAGTGTCAAGATTATTACGCATGATCCGCGTGACTGGAGTGATGTAATTTACTAGATTATACGCTCGAATTGTTTTTTGTGTAGGTTTTTTAGCTTAATCGCTAAGAGGTGGCATAAAAAATTGTGACATGATGGAATTCCGTTAATTAATTATTCCCAATTTAGTTTTGGACTTGATAACCTTGACAGTCGTAATTATAAGAACTGAAAACTTAAAAAGCGACGTTTTTTAAGTATGACAAAGTATACGTTTTGTTATTTTAATCCGGTTTGAACTGGAGCGACTATTGGAGCCTCCAGGATCTGCAACTTATCGGTGGGGGACAGATTTAATCCTCTTAGATAGGTTAGACCAAACCGCCCTTGCCAAAAAAATACTGTTACTCACAGAATCTTAGTTAAGTTCAGATCAGTTTCGCTCTTAAGTTTTTGGCATGTATATTTTTTGTGCCGAAAATTTGCATTTCACTTTAAAATATTTAAATTTCTTCTTTTTGCTCGACTCACACTCAAAGATAAACAAGAACCAAACACGAAATTAGTATAACTAAATTCTATCTGCATAAAACTTGCCTTTAGTTTGTTATAATTTCGACTTTGTCCAGACTAAAGAGCCTTTACTATTATTATATATGTCTTATTGTCGTATATATTGGTAATGAGCGTTCATCTTATGGGCACAAACACGTGGCAACGGGTGCACGCAAGACGGAAATACTTTTAGATAAAAGTATATTTATTTTCTATAATTTCTATACTTATTTACAGTTGGTAGAGGGCACTGTAACCATATGTTATGTACAGCAAACATTAATCAAGAGTTGGCCTTCACCTTCCTTTAGTATCTGCTTATAGCCTTTTGTTATTGAACAATTGCTGCAGATAGTTATTGCTATTTACTTTGTGAATGGTTAGTCGACATAATTACAGGGTAATTGCGATTTAGAGTAACTTGTTTGGGTAAAACGGATTTAGGCCTTACCCGCAGTGGCGGAACTAGGCGCCCGCAGGGCCCATGAAACGAAGTTCCGCCACTGCTTACCCGGTTCATGTTCATGTTTGTATGGCGAGCCTCTAAAATCGTCGTGTTATTAACTTCCAACGCGTCCAGTATCATTAATTATAGTGCTGCATGTTAAAAAGGAATATACTTAAATGCCGGGGAACGAGACTAACGATGTTATTTAATGTATTTCAAATAACTTTTACGACAACTGCTATGAATCAATAAGTAGACTATGTCATATTGTTAATTTGTGGTCACATTACAACAGGACTCAATGTCTCACAAGATAGGGTGTATGTTTGAGTGGATGTATGATTGTATGAGTGAGTGAGTTTTGTTGTGTAAATATATAATTAGCCAACTTTTGTGCAAATCTAAATGAGGCCTCTTCAATAGCAAAAGATTGTTATAAGTAGACAACTGTAACCTAGTAATACTTGTGCACATCAATGCGGCTGGAGGGAAGTTGAAACAGTTTATGAATAGGTACGTGTATTCCTCGGTGGCACATGGTAGTTCAATGACTCGATTAGAGGTGGTGGTCAAGCAGGTTATTAGCAACTTTATAGAGCGAGCAGAGCAGAACAATGTTTATAAGAGAGTACAGGACATGCGTTTTAGGCAAATTGCTGTTCGCTCGGCCAACTGACACCACAGGTGTCTGAAATTTTGAACATATGTCACAAATGTGGAATTATAGGGCTCTGCAGTAACACATTTTTAAATTTTGTTTTAAAATAATTTATAAAAATTAAATTAGTTTTCACGAATTTTGATTTTGTTAAAAACTCCAAAATTGACCATATTCGTGATTTTTTTCTGACTGATTAAGCCAAATTTTGGAAAATCTGTGGCCACAGGGCTGTCTATGTATGCTTTATTGACAATTTTGCAAAGTTTCATATACGTCGGATGCATCTTGGCCGAGCGAATAGCTATTTGCTAACAGCCAAATGTGTCCCATTCCCTCATAAATTACCTACGGCTTTCAAGAGTACATAAGCAAAGCTTATTGTCAGAACACATACCCAGATAATTTACTCTGTGGTATTCCGTATTAGCCTTGAACCACAAGTGTTTGAAATATCGTTGTTGTTTACAGCAATTTTTGTGACATGATTTGGGTCTTGATATGTCATATTCGATTTAATATGCTTTTCGTATGAACGCTCTCCCCCCGTGTGGGTCCGAGGTAGAAGTGGCCCAGGGTATTCCTCTGCCGATCGCACCGGGCGAGAAAAGAGTCAAAGTCCATCTCTAAAACATCAGCCAGTAGGCGAGTATCTTACTCCCCGAAACTGGAGGCGAGCTCTGGCAGTCGTTGTCGGGGACCCTCCCACTCCCCTCGACGACCTCGACGACGACGACGACTATGACGATACGAACGATGACAAGACGGCAGTGATGTAAGAAGCCCCCTTTCCCTCCCCTTGCCTGTGGCTGGTTCTGTCCAGCACGGGTTTGTCCTCCCCACATCCCCTAGGCTAGAGTAGCGTCCGATGACGTAACGGTTGGCGCGCCCTTGGAACTATATAAACTCAAATTAGCTCTCTTCCACTTTTCTTCTTTATACGTTTAATTCATTGTTCATTCTAAGCTTCACATTCTTACATGATATTTCCAATATGTCCTCTCGACTTATCACTATCTATATTATTCTATACTATAATATATATATACTATATTATATATATATATTATATATATTATATATATATATACTATACTCTATAACCACAAAGGAAGACCCGATTATCCTGATCCACTTTAAACGACGTCCATCGTAATTTACACAAAACTACCAATGCAATAAAACTTTCACGTCATTGCTAACCGCACTTCTATAAAAACGTTTGAAAACACGTAAGTTCATTACAAGTTTTTTAACAATTGCAATTCTCAAACACGAACTCTTTTAAATTGTCTGTCCGTGCTTGGATCGAGGCGAGTTCTGTAATTGGCTGTCGTGAAGGGGCCTTGGTTATAGATTTGAGACGCTCTATAAAGTTAACTACCTCGGACTACGCAGCACAACTCTTGTTTGTCTATCACCTGCATATAATAGAATTGTATTGGACATAACAAGACAGAACTTAAAAAAACCAGCCCCGTTTGGAACAAACCAAGGTCTTAGACTTTTAAACCTAGCCTTGCAGTCTTATAGTTCTGGTTATGTTTTTGTACTAATAGTTTAATGGAGATTGAAATTAAATTTCGTTTGTTAAATATAAATTAAATGCAAAGGTAAATAATCGGTCATCGATACAAAAATCAAACATTCCATTATTTGTGTGTAAGACACCGTTTCCTGCTTCTGGCGGCGTCAACTTGGGTTTTGCAACCAAACCTTTCTTTTACCACATCCCCCCATTCAGCTCTCACCTCTTGCCTGTAACTCTAGCTCCCATCCTTCTTCGTCTTCGTCTTTCTTCTTCAATTTCTCTTTTTTGTGTGTGTAAAATCAAAATATAGGTTACAAAAAACAAAATATAGGATACCGATTCACATAAAAACGCCCTTTCCTTGACAATGATGATGACAACGATGTTGCAGTACAAGTATAACACTATTGTTTTTTCTAGCTTTGATTACGACTTTGTTTACTTATTGAAAGAAAGAAATAAATACAGACAGACATACCTATATACCTATCTAGAATTCTTGGCTTGTAAATCTCATAAAACATGTCACATACATACAAGACGGTCCAGTTTTCTTGAGGATGTCAAGAAATGCAATTATGCTGTTTGAAGTCTAGTTGAGGCTGTTCACATAGCTCTGTATGTGATTCATACGTTTATTTATTTATTTATTTATTTATTTATTTATTTATTTATTTATTTATTTATTTATTTATTTATTTATTTATTTATTTATTTATTTAATTATTTATTTATTTATTTATTTATTTATTTATTTATTTAATTATTTATTTATTTATTTATTTATTTTACGTCTATTCTATTCAGTTATGAAAACTGATTGCCAAAGGAGGACAATAAACATAAATATACTCAAAATAATAAGCTATAGCTAAGCAATTTTTAACATAATGATATTACTACAACCATGTAAAATAAGATAATATTTTATAATAACATAAACACACAAAAATGCAAAAACAAAAAAGTAGTCAAGGCCAAATCGAGATAAATGTGCCATTGTTTCAAAATATACTCTTAATTATCGTATCGTTTTGCTATTGTTAACATAATATTATTGGATGATCGGATCGAGCTTAGCGAAGAATCAATTTCTGGAGAATCCAACCCCACCGAAAACTTAACAAATCCGCCGGCCGATAATTTTACCTTGCCACATCGACCGTGAATATTGTTTCGGATTTGGTACCACCCACGATAATTTTAACGGTTTTACCAACATATAATGTTCCTTAATTTTTGTTACATTAAATTACGTATACATACGCCTTACATCGTCGTTATGTTTTTAAACTTGCGAACCCTGTTTGAACTATTGGCAGAACATATGAAAATAATATCGGCAAGATTGTAATGATATCATTAAGTTCTACTGTATATTTCAGACTAGCAAAGTTATGATATTATTGTAAAACATTTGTTGATATCAACACAATTTTAGTGATGCTTTTGTAATGATAGGTTTTGTAACTTTGTTGATATCATAATTACTGTTTAGTTTTTTTTTCATATATATAAATCTCGTGGGAAAACCTGTTATAGTGTGCAATTAGCCCCTCTTCAGGTGAACTAGGTATGTGCGGATAGGAAATTGTGAAGGGATGTTCGAGGGCTGTTTAGAGGACTCAATCCCTTGCATTCGCGCCTTAGCGACTGAGGAAAACCTCGGAAAAAAACCTTCAGTCAGGATTGCCGGTCTCGACGGGATTCGAACCCGGGACCTCCCGAATCACTATTTAAGTGATCACACATCATTACATTCCAATGTGTATTTCCGACCCGAAGATGGTAGACTTCAGTACGAGGATAATATGAGTTTATTTAAAGTTCCAGCAGAGAATTAAGCTAAACAACAATAAATATAACCCGTTTATTCCGTGTATACTGTATAATGTTGAACGTGTAGTTCTTACCTCGTGGGACTTTCTCACCAATAACATCTAAACGATTATCCTAATTGTTCTCATTGAGAAATAACTCTTTACATTGTGACACTTGTTCATACACACCCATCACTTTCTTATTGCGTGTATGAACGCATGTTTCTCAGTTGAGTCGTGCCTAAAAGTAGTACACACACCAATACTTATTAGCAGAATCAATTGCAGATACCCTATACTTATTTGTGATGAAAACCGTGCGTATACCTCGCTGGATGGGGCTACAGCACTTTCTCTCACGGCGTTACGTTGGTTCAAGTCATCCGTTAGGTATTTCGTTTTATAGCCTCGCGCTTTGGGTATCGAAATAATGTCTCGTACCGAAAACCACTTTCCAAATTCGAAGACATAACTCAATCGAGTTTTGAGTATTATCTAATACGCTTCTTGGAGTTGGCTGTGGAGAGATGTGATTCGTGAGACTATTGTGTTGTGTTGGAAACGAAAATCAATTAGATTTGTAATCGGTTATAAAGATCAAGATGAAGATAACAAACTTGAATCAAGATTACCAATATAGATGGCTCAGCGGTATAGTGCACGAAGGTTTAATTCTAGAGGCCATACTTGTAATTAATTCCGTCATCATGATTATATGACTTAGTTTTAGTTCGAGGTTTTCCTCAGTCAAAACAACCCTTATACCTTTGAGTATATAACCATCCTTAGGATGGTTTTATACTCAAAGCTTAGACATTCATTATCAAATATCATAGACTTCTTTAGGAGTTATTGACAGGTTTCTTTCGAAAAATCTCCTGTCGAAAAACACGTTGTCGCCTTGAAATAAATAAGTTAGTTTTTTAGTCTACTCCTCAGTCACATAACTGATTTTCAGTGGGGGGACGAGCGAGAAATTGCCAACCAGAACGGTACACACCGACCCAGCTCGTTGGACACAAATTCAACCACGGGAAACAGGGCTAATTCGGAACAGCCTTAGAATGTATTATGTGTAGAGAGAGGTACGTGTGTATTTTAAATGTCATTTTATAGCGTTATTTGCTGCATCTATTTTTTGCCGTCTTCAAAATATGTATAAAGGTTTTTCATATTTTTATTTTGAAATTATGTCATTAAGGTTGAACTAATATCAACCGAATAAAAATGTGTTTAAACAAATTTTAGATACAATGGAAAATGAAATTAAATAGGGCTGGGAAACCTTAGTTTTACGTAAAAAAAAAGCTCACAAAACGCTATTTTCACGTACGCCTATCTCTAATTATGTGCCTTGTTGGTTCATAAGACAGTCACTGATACAACAAACTCTTTCCATTGGTTGTGTCTTCAGCAAAACGTTTCGGTTTTACTGTTGCCTCCACCAGACGTAGTTTAACTCACAGACCTTGAGACATTGCAAGGATTCTTGAAGTATACGTATCTAGGGCGACGGTCGTCGCCCGGCAGACAAGCGATGCGATGCTTAGGCGACACCGAACTCCGGCCCTATATACAGCTACCAGAGTTGGGGGGTTTTCAGCTATCTGCACACGCCGCCCCGAAAGAGTTACAATCTTGAAACTCGGTATATGACCTGGTATGTGGTCCATGACATACCAAAAAAAAAATCAACCCGATCCGACAACTCGTTCTGTGTTAAAAAAGGCTCTCAACATCGTCAAATTCCTTAAGGCTGGCTGGGTGGGTGGGTGGCTGGCTGGCTGGCTGGCTGGCTGGCTGGCTAGGAGTTCTCCGCGGAGATTTCTTTAGCCTACAGAGAAAACGGTAAATCTTAGAACTATGAAACTTGGACCACACTTAGGTGTATTTCAGACGCAGTGCCTTTTGCTTTCAAAACCAAAATCGGGTAACAGGGACCGGAGAAAATCAAAATTTGGATGATAATCAAAACGCGTAATTACCAAGGCGTGGTAATTTGTACAAACTTGAAATTTAACATGCTATTAACCATTATAAATATCTTGCGTCCAAAACACAAGGGGCTAAATTTGGGATGACCATGGGCCCAAAAATGACAAAAAACATATCTGAACTTTAAGAAATGAATCATTCAAAGAAAACGCTACAACTGAGATGTTTCAAACGTGATATACATTTTGATATTTCTCATTCTTTATCACTTTTGAATATGGAAAGCAAAATTGGTTAACGGGTACCGGAAAAAAACCAAAATTATCAAAAGTAGGTAATTCCGTACTCTTATGAATAATTCGCTATACCGAGAAACGGTTCATCTTAGAACTTTGAAACTTGGGCCACACTCAGATGTACCTCATATAACAAAAACCGGGCAATTGGGACCGGGGAAAAATCAAAATCAAAATCAAAATCAAAACGCGTAATTACTCAGGCGTAGTAATTTGTACAAGCTTGAAATTAAACATGCTCTTAACCATTATAAATATCAAGTGCTTATGCTAGTGCGTTGGTCTTGTTGTTAGCGTATCTGCTTCCAATGCAGAAGGGCCAGGGTTCGATTCCCGCTAAAGTCAGAAGTTTTTTAACTTCTGATTTGGACTTAAGTCTATCAGTTCTTGTCTTAGGAGTTTGTAAACGGTGACTTTGGAGCCGTCCTAGCAACGAAGCACATAATAAATTTCAGAGTTGTTCTGAATCGGCCTTGTTGATTCTGGCGTTGATCTGCGGGTGTTCGCACTGTCCATACCACTGATTGATATATTTCCTATTAAAAATATCGATCTTTGGTTGGTTATCGCTCACTCGTCGATTGCGTCGGGGCCTGCAGGGTTGGCTTGGTCGCTTTGATTTAAAGTCCCCCACTGAAAATCAGTTATATATAACTGAGGGGTAGTCTGTAAATAAAAATTTATTTTTATTTATTTATTTATTTATTTAAGGGGTATCTTTGGGTTGGGGGGACCGGGGCCCAAAAATGTAAAAAAACAACTTTGAACTCAACAAATTTAATCATTCACACCTTGATAGCGAACGAACATCAAAAGATGTAATATCCAACCAAATACAAAAATTTGTAAAAAAAAAAAAACGGCAGCTAAGCTCTCCTTCAAAAGTCTTCGGCTGTGAATGCTGTGAGATATAGAAGTTGAGCCAAGCTTTTTATTCTTTCTCCCTAGTTTCGCTTTTAAAATAAGTAAGAT
Source organism: Sweltsa coloradensis (assembly GCA_024449915.1). Classification (NCBI taxonomy): domain Eukaryota; kingdom Metazoa; phylum Arthropoda; class Insecta; order Plecoptera; family Chloroperlidae; genus Sweltsa; species Sweltsa coloradensis. Next base: position 137,584 of record JAMZAV010000843.1, on the reverse strand, counting down.
CATTTCGCCTGTTGACGAGCGCCAAGCCAACGATTTTTGTGGTAAAAAAGTAAAATTTTTAAACTCGAAATCATAAAAAAATGGCTTGGCCATTGAATTTGGTTCATGGCCAAGATTTTTTTTTATGATTTCGAGTTTAAAAATTTACTTTTTTACCACAAAAATCGTTGGCTTGGCGCTCGTCAACAGGCGAAATGATCTTACTTATTTTAAAAGCGAAACTAGGGAGAAAGAATAAAAAGCTTGGCTCAACTTCTATATCTCACAGCATTCACAGCCGAAGACTTTTGAAGGAGAGCTTGGCTGCCGTTTTTTTTTTTTTTACAAATTTTTGTATTTGGTTGGATTGTATATATACAATACACGTTGCGAAATAGGACCTATACCGTACCTATACTGTACTATACTGCGTAAGTTATTTTAATAACACATTAACTCTGTTGTACAGATTGATGCATAAAAAAGTAAAACGTAATACACTGTGAGTTTTTCTAACGCAGGTTCATTTGATGCGAAGGGAAGAATCCACAACTCTCACTAATTAAAAATCACACACTCGTGAGATTTAAGCAGAAAACCCGTTGCTCTTTTGTGCCAATTATCATTCATTCTTTACCTCAAGGCAAACATGTACGCTAAATAATTTAACGTTCATTAAAATCACACCTGAGCGATAGAAATACTTCGAATTCTTGGTTTCTTTATACAATTTATTTGTACAGAAGTCATAGTTTCGCCAGCCTCGTCTATAGAGCACTGTACTTTTTTTAGTTTCACTTCAAGAGTTCAAAGTGTGTTCTGAGTCATGAATAGGCCTACATACAAAGATGAATAATTGCTTTCAGTTAAACATGCGAAGTTAGTCGTAAAAATATCGTGGTATGAGTTGCGATTGAAAGAATATTTTTTAAACATACAACCGAAAGTTAAATATTTACTCAATTATATTTCAATTGGTTGTTAATTGGAAATCAACAAAACCACTGTCCCGAAAACTGTCATATGTATAGAGAAAATGTATTTGTTTTTAGGTAGCAAACCTCATTTCTCACGTTTACTGTCATCCAGGTAAGAAAGGGTGATCATTCTGATAGGCCTACTCTACATGCAAGTTAGGTATATCAAAACAATGTCATTATTTTTGTGATACGTAATAATTTCTCATTATTACGCCATCTAGTGATTTAAATCAATTATGTCATTAAAAATATTAAGCGATACATATCTTATTTAAAAACAACTCTTCTATTGAGCAATTTTTTTTAATTGATTGATTAATCGAGACGATTAGCTATGACGATAAAAATACAATTTACATCGCAGGGTTCAGCCAAAGATTAGGTTCTGCTATAGCCTGTAGTTAAAAGTGAAATGAAATGAGCCAATACGACGTCAGGGGAAAGCGCCTCGTCAAGTTCACGACACGCGTGACACCTAGTCTGAGCAAACATCACCCATGACATGTTTCAGAGAATTACTAATCGCAAACCAGTTGACGAGAGTTCAGTCACAGATCTATAGAAGGCGTAGTAGCGAATGCGACCAAACTGAAGCGTTAGATAAGACCATAACGTGATAAATGTATCTTACGAACTTGTGTTACGACCTTTAAGCACCCACTTAACAGACAAGTATAATTAAACGTCCATCAACTTAAGTGCAATTAACTTATAAATCAAATACACTTCATGGGTGTTTAATTTGTTCTGTAATTATTGCAAAGTGATTGAGAGGAAATTGTTTTAAATTTGTTTGCGTAACGACGAACAAAAACGAGCTCTGATTAAGATTTAAGTGGCGACTGTCGAGGAATGTTCGCATGTTGGTTGGTCTTGTCGATGCTGTTTCTAGTGCATCAGGAGCAGGAAGTAGACTGCGTTTTTGTGCAACAAGGAACCAGCCAAGCACAAGTCTAAATGGCGAAACACTAAACTTGTTTAGTGTCAAAATACCTGCACATTTAATTTCGGTCGAATACAAATCTTTGCTCGCACTTTCCAATTTGTTTTTTGTCAGCTGTCTCCTAAAAATACTTTTGTATGTCAATTATTATTTTTATAGGAAAGAGATCATATTCTAAGCAAATGTAATGTAAGAAACAAACAGTTGGACATTTATTTCGTAAAAGTATTATTTTGATAAAATATGAAAATCGACACACAATAACAAAAACTCAAATTCATTCATTGTTTCAGAAATTGAAATGATCCGGTTAACTCTTATCAAATAACGACAACCCAATCAAAATACACTCATTATGCTTTAAAAAGAGGGAATAGGACACATTTGGCAGTTGGCAAATAGTTATTCGCTCGGTCAGGAAGTATCCGACGAACACGAAACTTTTCAAAGTTGTCAATAAATGCTAAAAAAAAACTACGAATATGGTCAATTTTAGACTTTCTAACAAAATCCAAAATCGTGAAAATAATTTTTTTCTTTATAATTTTTTGAAAGCAAATTTGAGAAAAGTGTTACTGTAGAACCCTTCGTTGCTGCTTTTTGGCAACTGCCCAATATTTCAATTCAATCATCTGTGGTGTCAGTCGGCCGGGAGAACAGGAATGTGCTAAAAACGCATCTATCTAAAACAATTAGACTAGGTTTCCATGAACCCAACTTTTAAAACTAAGGTGAGTTTTGATCGTGAAACCGGTTGTTGATGAAAGTTGATAAATGTTTCGGCGAAATAAGAACCAAACCGTGGAGCTTTGCAGTTAGGGATACCGCATTATCGTACCAAGTGAGATGTAAGCGTCTCGTAACTTTCGAAACAATGTATTCGAACGAAGTCAAACGTCAAATTAACATTGAACGTTTACAGACAGGTTTAACTCACACAAATTAACACGATATTATAATGCACTTGAGTGATCACATTCAAAGTGACTTTCAATAGACTTCAATAATTAATGAATCAATTAAATAATTACTTAGTGTCAAGTATACAAATCTTGAACTGATATCATGGTCACTTTAATTAAGGTACATTTTTTTCCTGTGAAAGATTTAAATTATTCGTAATGAACAATACGTTGGTTTATGATTCGATTTGCATTTCAAAGTAAGGAACACATTACAGTTTGCATTAAGTGATTTTTATGTGTAGGTATTAATGAACTTATTATTCAAATTACGATTAAAATAACATGGTATGTTTGAACCGCATGGTAAGTTGGTAACCCACGTCATACAAAGGTTATATTAGGCCATTCAGAATTCGATAATTGGGCAAATTATGTTAATTTTCCTAGGTTGTGAATTAATCCAGAAGGCCGAAGATTATGCCAAAAGATTATGCCAAGTACAGATAAAGATTTTATCCCTTCATAACTGAAGTATCGCCTCTGACTAAACACTATTTTTTCATCATTTGCAAACATGTTCTTACAGTGGCGTAGGAACAATTTTTTGGGGGGGTCACACTAAAGTTGACTACGAGGTTGGGTGGGTAAACCGGGGTCTGGGGCAAAGCCCCAGCCGCCAAAGGCTTTTTCGCCGTAGGCGAGATTTTTTTAAAGGTGCCCTTGATAGGTGGCCTAAAACACGTTTTCAGGCGAATTTTAATTATGAATAAGGGTTACATTTTGAAGCTAATATTGCATTGAAGATTGATTACCTGACTGAAATCGGTCGACAGTGTGCTTGGGAGTGAAAACACTGCACACAAAATATAATGAATATTCGTCTAAAATCAGATGGCTAGTCTAGTCTCGCAAATCACGTCTCTTACTGAATCTTTCTAAAAAATGTTAAAAAAACCTTCCTTTTTGTTGCAAGCCCGACTGTAGTAAAAATCCTAAAAATCGCCCAACAAGCAATTAGTTAGCAAATGACACCCATACTGGCTTGTCTTTCCCCCCCCTCCCCCCCAGTTCCTACGCCCCTGTGTTCTTATCAATTCTTTCAACTATACTCCCTCCCCCCCCACGCACTTTTATACAAACTCACTTTTAATTTTATAGGCTTCTCCAATCACCGACTAATATAACAGCTCATATTTTTTCATAAGTTATTTATTCATAACAAAGCCAAAGGATAATAACAAGATAACAACAAATAATATATAATTACGATTTTGTGAATCAAGTCAAGACAAAATGAGGACAATTTTAAAGAAGTGTTCAGCGAGAAACAGTCTGCATGAAATAGGCTTTATTTAGGAGAAGGGATTTCAATTTGAAGAGTGTAAGCGAATCAGAGTACCTATTATTTGATGCTAGTATAATTTTAATTTAATTTAATGTTATTTTGAACGCTTATAAATCAAAATAATTATTGTATAGATACCGAAAAGTCAACTACTAAAGTATAGCTTCACTCCCTCTTTTGGGTACTTCCCTACCCTTTCTAGTATGTAACAAGTTACAGTTGTTTTGAAAGTCCTTCATATTCGAGATTGTTTTTCCTTACGGCATTTCCGGATTAAAATAATTATCTCTGTCAGTATTTTAGGTTGAGCTGCTGGTTATGTACTTTTTAAACCTGTGGCCAACGTTTCGTGAAACCTCAAAAACAAGTTATGCGTTGACTTTTCTCTCAGTCTCAGCTGCAACCAACAGCTCTCGTTTATTTAGTTTCTTATATTGGTATCCTTGAATGACCCGTCAAGGTTGGCAATTAGGCCCTACTAGCCCGTAGATGCGGCAAAGTGCTAGCACACCGACACCGGTAGGTTTATGTAGATAGGCCTACTAAACACGAAATATTGAACAAAGACACAGAAACACAGAATTTTAATGTCAACATCCTATAACTTTAATATTTATCAATGAGTTTAAAAAAAAGTGATATAGCTTTTAGGCCAATCTTCTTCGATACTTGATAGTTGATATTTTTTCATTTTCTTCTTATTCTAGTTTGGTTTCAGACACTTTTGACTTCTCTAAACATGATTTAAAACATGATTTAAGACAATTCATAAATGGATATCAATCTAACAACGATGTTTCTTGACAAAACAACAAAACCTTGTTGATAACAACTAGAACGTTTATGTCTTCGTGTAAATCCTTGCTATGCAACTATGCAAATGTGTATCTTATCATCAATTAGCTGCTTGTTTGGTGAGGGGATAAAGTTTGAAAATGCTAAAACAAATAAAGGACGCATTAATAAAATACTTGATCATTTTAATGTATTCCTTTCGCTATTTTCATAATTTTGATTACTAATTGTATCTGTGGCATCGGTTTGAGTATAGAAACACAGGCACATAAACCAGAAGCGGTCGGTCCCATCTTTCGCAGCCTTGCCCGTCACCGCGATCATCTTCGTTGCATGAACACTAGACGCACCGACAGTGTTGGCTCGAGCGCCGCTCGAGTCTGATTCGGGATGTCCCGGGTTCAAATCCCGTCGAGATCGGCAATCCTGACTGAAGTTTTTTTCCGAGGTTTTCCTCAGTCGTTAATGCGAATGCAAGGGTTTGAGTTCCGGACATCCCTTCACAATAATTGTCCTATCCGCAATATACCTAGTTAGTCACCTGGGTCACACCGGTTAAATCTGATGTGTATACCCTACAGCGGGCATCGCACAAAAAAAACTAGACGCTAAGACCCACCCTGTATATAAACATTACCTTCCACCTTCTTATGTAACATCCGTGAGTCATCGCACTACGGTCGCTCCCGTTATTATATCATGTTTACAATGCAGGCGAGCGTTAACGTGGACACAAATCATTTTTAATTTTATTCAACTTTCTAAACCAGAAACCTTTTCGTGTTATGCGGGCCTATGTTAATATTATTTTTAAATACGTTTATTAGGATGCTCACCTCACATTTTCGAAGAGTTTTCGTGTCTCCCTTCCTTAGAGCGGGACACTTGATTGAAAACAGGTGATAACCAGCCAAAGAGCGAAAGCACACTTTTTATCACCTGTGACAAGATTCTTACATAAATATTAATCGGCGATGCACGAACTTACAGCCTGAGCGATAACATGAGCTATATTTGTCTGGTTCTTGGTTTCATTGGATAGCATTGCTCCCTGGTTTTCAGATCGTCCCACCGTCAATCCGTGCGTGTCCCATCTCACAATAAAAACCGAGCATGAACTCCGATTGACATGCGTTTTTTGTTGGCATTGACACAACAATGGATGATACAGAATGTTTTCGGTGACCCTTGAAGGTCAAGAGGTCATGCATTGAAATGCATGTGTTGTGTTTGTTTTTTGTAATTTGTTATGGGCTTTGGCCTGCGATTGGGAGTTTGAGTGCATAATCTTATGACAGTGCCCAACAAGGTAGTGGGGACCTGTTTCATGATGTGATAACCACATTCCTACTGGATATTAAATTTATTTTAGGAAGCGGTGTAATTATAGTGACTTTATATATAGTTATTACATCAACGATACAGATTTTACAAATATTACCTCAGTACTTGCCAGGCGCGTAGGAAGGGGGGGGGGAATGGGGGGAGTTTCCCCCCACTTTTTAACGTGACCCCCCCACTTCAGAATCTTAGAAATTCAGTCTCGCCGTAAATACGCACGGAAACAAATTCTGAATAACGAATTTTCAATAAAAGTGATTTTTTTAATCCATTATACTTACTGATAATGACTTGTTTTGGCACGTCTGCAGTGTATTCTCCACTTCCCTTTCCCTTACCTTATACCTCCTTATAGTAATGATCAAAAATTTCGACAATCCTATTATTGTTCGACGTGATCAATGATAAGCCTATGCATATTCAATGGTTGTAGCATGCATGGTCTATCTCTTAACTATTCCAATTTTATTTAGAGTTTTATAGTTTTAACTGTACAAAAAATACATTAATTTGGTATTGCATTCAGCCCACGATTTTTTTCTAGAACGCACCAAACACACTCTAAAAACCTAATTTTCAAAATTTTCGCCTGCGGCGCTGTAGTTGGGGGGCGGAGCCCCCCAAACCCCCCGTACTTGGCAGCAGATTTGTTGTTCCCCCCCCACTCGAAAAGGAGTTCCTACGCGCCTGGTACTTGCTATTCGCAACTGAGAGAGGGGTAACTTTATAGGTGTTGAGACTGGACGGGTATAAGTTACTTATAATTTCTTCCGATAACTGTGTTACATAATATGTATTGGTTAGCCCATTACAACTATTTCGGCGTTTTAAAGTATAAATTGCTCAAGTGCTTTCTCCGAGTTATGTCTGCTACGTTTGTACGAGTCTGTGGTGTACACAGAACGACGTGGGTGTTATTATCTCACCTCAATTTTCAATCACTCCGATCGTAAAAACTATAAACTAAACACGAATTGAGAGGTTCCTGCTTGTCACATAGCATTGCGTTGCCCAAGAGTGGGACCAATAAATTCGCCTTTATGATGTGTTTATTATACTTCGAGTAAGTATTTTATTGTAGCTAATTTGTTAATTTAATCTATTGCAGCAGAGAAAGTTATTCGTTTTCTGAATCGTGTAGTGTATAATTATTTGAAATATGTATACTTGTAAATTTAACTGTTATCTTCGAAAAAGGTAGGTGGCTAAAATGTTTAAGGTATATAAGTTCCGAGACGAATAAAACTTTAAGACTCGGGTTCGAATCCGTAGATTTTGGTATATCTATATACATGAACTTAAGATGAGTGATCATCAAATACGTGTGTGGTAGTTGTACGCCATATGGAAACAAAATCTGGGAAACAATATTGCTGAAGGCACCACTTTTGTGCACGCCTGTACACATGCGCGCGTGTCACGTCTCACGATAAAAACCGAAGACGACCTCCGAATGACATGCGTTTTTGTTGACATTGCCATTTGACAAGGATTATATAGAATGTTTTGGGAAGGGGGGGACGGGGCTATTTCTTAACTGGGGCATCTCTCCATATACCCGAACCTTCACCAATGAATTCGATCTCCCATTTTGTGTACTTTCGTACCTTTGTTTGTATACAAAATGTAAGTTAAATTGGCATTTTGGTGATTTTTTCGTTCATGCAGCAAGTAAAAGAACAGAATATGGTCTACAGTAGTTTATTAAATTTTTTTGTCATTTTGTAACGTAGATTATATTATGTTGGCGAGTAAAAGTCTAACATACAGACATATTATTTGCTGCAGAGTATATACCAGTCGTATGCCAGGCGAATACCTAAATCAGAGTTCATAGCTTAATTTGTAATTCAGCTTTGGGTGTTGTTGCATCTTTCGAAATAATTACGACACGAAAATTATGATGACTATCGGGTCATTCACCAGACCTACAAATTAATATTCTATTCAACATTAAATACATAAATTAAAATAAAATAAACAAACAAAATAAAATAATTTGTATTGCACCACTGGTAGATTCAATGGAGATAGGTCACCCCCTTCTTCTTGGTCACTTAACCCTATTAACATAGAACAATAAACTAGTACACAAACAAATATTGCGAATCCTACAATAATAGTCGCAACCCATAGAAATCAACACTTGTCACGCCTTCTTTACACCTATGCTTTGTATTTTATTGCTACACCGTCCTCTTAGAGGCGTGATCTTCTTACAACGTATTTCAAACAACTGAACGTCATTGAATACAATGTATTGAAGTGAAACCGCGTTTGGCGACATTGTTCCCGCTGCAACTCGACATCAATACCAGCTAAAATAATAACATGGTGTAGGCCAAGTGTAGACATTCACGGCGCCGTCTGTGAAGGAAAGTTAGATTCAGCAAGTAATAAAAGATTCAATTGCTTATTATAAGATGTTTAAATATTATTCGTTACTGTTATACACGAATAACGAAAACAACTCTTTCAAATACAATTAAGAGGTAGTAAAAAGAAAAAGTTTCGATACTTACAATTGGTAAAGAAGTATTGCAAAGACACGCACATTACGTACATACACAAAAAGCACGCTCGTATTTAATATTAATTACCGGTAATTAACACATTTTCTAGTTTAAAACAGAAAGTTTGGGCAGGAAAACTATGTTAATCATTGAGTTTATACAACAAACTATAAACTAACGGTTTTTACGATCGATTTCATTTCAGGAGTTCTAAGAATAAATTTAAAAATAAATAATTCCGACGAAAAGTTAAATGAGAGTCTCTCTTGAGCTTGGTTGGAACTACGCTACATCCAAATTATATCCCGAACTTAAAATTTTGTAAGGCTATTCCACCGCGTTTTTCTATTTTCCAAAATATGCTACTAAGTTAAAATATAGTGAATGGCTTTGAAACATGGCTATTTTAGAAAATCAAAAATATTTTTTCCAAATTTTTCTGATCCGGTACACGGCCAATATCGCCACCTCAAAATAATTTCAAACTTCAATTCGCCAGGGCACACCATTCAACGTAGGGTGTTGTGCTTTTGTGACATTAATTTTTAACTTTTTTCTATGGACTGACTTGAGAGAAAACAGATTTATTTTACAATTGTCTTTCCAGCGAATTTTTTTCGTTTGGCGGTATTTTTTACCGATTTGTACCGCCAAACGAAAAAATTCGCAGGAAAGACAATTGTTAAAATAAATCTGTTTTCTCTCAGTCAGTCCAAAGAAAAACAGTTGAAAATTAATGTCACAAAAGCACAACACCCTACGTTGAATGGTGTGCCCTGGCGAATTGAAGTTTGAAATTATTTTGAGGTGGCTATATTGGCCGTGTACCGGATCAGAAAAATTTGGAAAAAATATTTTTGATTTTCTAAAATAGCCATGTTTCAAAGCCATTCACTATATTTTAACTTAGTAGCATATTTTGGAAAATAGAAAAACGCGGTGGAATAGCCTTGGAATTGACAAATGAGATAAGAACAGTTCGTTATCGAGCCCCGAACCCGTGAGCTACCTCTAATGGTGTTCAAACTGTGCTCACACAATATAATACTAAAACCAATAGAGGTAGCTCATGCGGAACGCGTAAGACTCTGATACGAGAGGTCGTCGGTTCAATACGCGTTACCGGCAATCGCGACTGAAAATGTTTCCTTACATTTTCTTCAGTCGTTATGCGAAGGCGAGGGATGTTACCTTCACAATCACCTTAAGTCAATTACCTATAGTTATTGTTTTAGTTATTAGTTTATTTATTAGTTATGTGTTTATTAGTTGCTAGTTGTACCAACATACCTACATAGTTATACGCCTGGGACAGGACATTCCAGTACAATTTGTAACTCTCAGCAACCCCAGGGGCAAGTTTCAACCCTGGTACATCACAAGTCAGCAGGAGGACAGTGTAGCTTGATAATCGACAGAATAACCATGAGAAGATGTGTATTAATGATGGTTTAAATACTGCTGTCAATTTACAATTTTCAAGTCTGGGCCAAATCGTACACGAATCCGGGCCCCTGTAGAGGGGTATGGAAATTGTCATTGGTCATGTTCCCCACGAAAAAAAAAGTATGCACTAAAATTAATTCTGATTCTATTGATGATCTAATCGCACAGATATCTTCACTCTTTCATCCACGAAAATAAAATCGCATCCTAGGTTCCTAGCCACCTGCACTTACTTGATCAACCGAACACGCGAAGAGTACACTCTGGGCTCTCCACTCCTTGTAAACAAACAAAAAACAAGTTCACTCATCCCTCGTCGAAGATGGAGTAGCTATGCTCTCAGCCACTCGGCGCTGATCAAACATCGGGGCAAGTTCAACTTACTTAGCGCGCCTTCATAGCTCGGACTCAGAAGACGAAGGTCATTAGTATACGAGAGAGATAATGTGCCTGCAGAACATTACATATGTTCACTAATAGTAGACCAAGTAGTTTCGCTTATGTCGGCTAGTTTTTTTTTGTTAATTGTTGGCTAGCCTTGACCGTGGACTCGTGTTTTTGTTTAGAGGATACTTGACGGGAGGTTGATGAGGAGATGGCAGAGTTGGGTGCAAGAAACTAACAGGGAGGTTGATGAGGAGATGGCAGAGTTGGGTGCAAGAAACTAACAGGGAGGTTGGACTAGCTACCATTCTAAACTCATAGCTATAGCAGCAAGGAACCAAGGAATGGAAGAATTGATAAAATAAAAATTGCGACCGTGATCTATTATACATTTAATTTATTTCAAGTCAATTGTTTGCACTATAATTTAATAGATTGTAAATTATTAAAATTCCCCTATTAGCATCCGGCTCTTTTCTGTCCCGATTCCGTGCGTGTCACGTATCGTGATAAAAACCGAACAACATGAGCGACATGATTGACGACATGATTGACATGAATGACAACATTAGCGACATGATTGACGACATGAGCTAGATTATTGACAACATGAGCGACAAGTTGACATGAGCTAGATTATTGACAACATGAGCGACAAAATTGACAACATGAGCAACATGGTTGACATGATTGACAAGATTGACAACATGAGCGACATGATTGACAACATGATTGACATGAGTTTTTTTGTTAACATTAACCTCCAACAAGGACGACACAGAATGTTTTTAGTGATCCTTGTGGTCAAGGGTTTGAGGATAATTTTCTGAACCCGGCACCTCCACCAAAAATTTCCCAATTTTGTTTGTATTTTGTATTTTATTTACTGTAAGTTATTTTTGATATTTATTTTTCAATTTACTTGTATTTATATGCATTTATATGAATGCATATATTTTTTTCTCCGACCACTTATTACTAAACCACGTTCCGTCTGGCTTGGTCGTTCTTGCATCGTCATGCACCTTCCACTAATTGGTTAAGCTTTGTACTAATGCGCCTGCGCGTAGTCACCGTGACAATGTGGTACCCTCCGACACTTACTCGGTCTTCCCCATGCAAAAAGTAGTCATGAACATTAATGTTGTCGTTTACTCTTTTTTCCTGGAATCCTCCGGCTAAGTTTGCTTTGAGCTATCTTAATGAGCTCCTGATTTAATATTTAAATCACTCTAATGCACGGTAATAAAACAATATATTTTACTAGGGAAATGATTCATAAACTATATTTATTTTATTACGCTGTCAAATCAAGTTAACCAAAGTTCTTTGTTGGTACCTGTATACAATTAACTGGAATCGTATCAACTTTGCTTGAGAGCGAAGAGTTCTTATGCATCACTTGTCTGTTTGCGTCTCGTCATGATGAAAAACGAACATTCTCTGAATGACATGCGATTGTTGGTTGGCATTGCCCTTCAACAAGGATGATACAGAATGTTTTGGTGACCCTGTGGGTTAGGAGGGTGGGAATAAAAATCACGCTGCAGTTCTGGCTACTGGTTCTTTCAAGGGGATGCAGAGTATACATGCACACCCCGCCAAGGAGGCGATGTAGAAGAAGAGGCTAGCCAAGGCCGTCTCTATATATCGCTTCGCTCACCCTCACGATGGCCTCGGGCTAGCCCCCCTAAAGTTGTAATATCGGCAACTCCATCAATCAGAGTTCAATGCTGGAACAAACGTGCACGGTGTAATAACGGCAATATTCATCGCCCCCTATTTTCGGTGCTCACCCCGCCCGTGGTTGTTGAGCATATTCGTGCCTTATTTTAAAAAACTTCTATACTATTCAGGAATATTAAAACTTATTTACAATGAAGTACAATAAATCGTGTGTGGCTCGTTGGTCTTGTTGTTAGCGTATCTGCTTCCAATGCAGAAGGTCCAGGGTTCGATTCCCGCGAAAGTCAGAAGTTTTTTAACTTCTGATTTGGACTTAAGTCCAACAGTTCTTGTCTTAGGAGTTTGTAAACGGTGACTTTGGAGCTGTCCTAACGAAGCACATAATAAATTCAGAGTTGTTCTAAATCGGCCTAGTTGATTCTGGCGTTGATCCGCGGGTGTTTGCACTGTCCATACCACTGATTGCTATATTTCCTATTAAAAATATCGATCTTTTGTTGGTTATCGCTCACTCGTCGATTGCGTCGGGGCCTACAGGGTAGGCTTTGTAGCTTTGATTTACTGTCCCCCACTGAAAATCAGTTATATAACTGAGTGGGTAGACTCTAAATACAATTTAAACTTATTTTTATTTAATATATTTAATAGTAATATTATACAACGTATTTTTTTTGCATGTTGTGTGGTAAACTTATTTTTGGTCATAAAAAAGGTACAGCAACACACAAATACCGACAGTGGTATAGCTCACGCGAGATGAAGACTTCGATTCCCGCCCCAGGCAATCCTGACTGAAAGTGTGTTCTGTTTTGTTTAGTCGTTAAGGCGAATGGTAGGGACATAAGTCCTCTTAAACAGCCCTCATATAAAGTTTCTTCTTAGCACCTCGTCAGAGCATGCAATTCTTCCTGAGCAGGTTTCCCACGAGAAATTAAAAACGTTTTGACACGCAATCAATATTTTATTACAAAAAGTTGCTCGTGCTACATTGATTTGAGTCATGTTGCAACATATTATTTATTAAATCTTTTCATATTTAAGCTTTGTGTGTGTACAAAAATTGTAAATTATTTTTCATATTATATTAATTATGAAGAAAAACTAGATTTGCCTTAAAATCATCATCATTATAAAATGAAACCTTTTACATTTTCCCAAGTTAGTAACTATCGTTTTAAGTAATACATTTAGGAAAACGAGACTGATAACACAATAAACCTATTTCATCATTTCACTCATTGGCCTGTGCTCTAAACAGTCTAAAACACATTATTTTCTCAATAATTTTATTTCAAATCGGCGGTCCATTCAAATTAAAAATTAAATATTTTGTATTATACACAAGCACAACGTAACAAATAGCTCACCATAGTTTCGCGGTAGATGTGATTGGCAACTCATCCAGTCCCTGATGTACGCCTCATTGGTCTCCAGCTTATTAGCACCACATTCGTTAACTTCTTCATAGATCACTTGAAGGGTTTCCGGCCCTGCCTCCAGTAGCGACATTGTTGTCAACAATGAACTAAATTCGAGCAAAATTAAAAATATTTATTTCACGATTAATTCACAAAGGCAACACTCAACTTTTACACGTTTAATTCAAACCACTAATGGGCTAATTCGAAAGCCTCCACACACTGAGGTCCTGTTGGTTTCAAGGTTCGAATAACAATAAGTTTAGCGCGCCGCGCGAGGTAGAATCTTACGTTCCCCTCTCTCCGCCCCCACCATCACCACCTTCCCCTCCCCTCCCACCAGACACAACAAACTAACTGCAATACGTTCGACATACGTATCACCTATTAACTATATTCTATATTATATTAACATTCTCGCAGAGAACTCGCAAGGACACTCTACAATGTCAATGGTAATAATCTGTGGTGTAAATACGACGTACACTTGGTACTTATGGTAATTATTATGGTGCCATTGCACTTTATGGATGGTTTTCTTGCACATATTACACTGTTTCATGGGAAGTCAGGTCATTTCATTGCTAACTGCTATAGAAGAACTCGTTTTCCTTAGCACAGTTGCAAAGAATTTTATGAAATAAATTAAAGGACACATGACTGTATGGTACTAACTACGGATGTATGCATTAGTTTTGCTTCCTGTTGTTGACGCGGTGTAATTTTCCGATTCACACATTTGTGTAAATATTTTTCTCACAATAAACTTGTTAAACCGGTTGATTATCGACAAGTTATAATGCCGCCGGTTAAAATATGTTTTGCTCTTCTTATATGATGAAGACATGTTCCTCACAATATCTAATACTAGGAAAACGCTTAAGTCCCGCCGCGTTGTTGGATGAGCGTAATTGGTGCATTGAGCTGCCATGTGTTATGCGGATTTTCTGTTCTGTGAAAAAATCATTACTAAGTTGAAGATTTTTTTTTTAATTATTTAAAAATAAATAAAAAATAAACTTAATTTTTAATTTTTTAATTAATCTTAATTTAAAAAAAGAAAAAAATCGTAAAATTTCGATTTTCATAAGAAATAATTATTTGATTGTGCTCAAATTTCACACGAATATATCGATTCATAAAATTAAGGTTCTGTTAAAAAATCATTACAATCGGATAAAGCATGTAGGTGTTATAAATCAAAGAATTGTTTTAAAAAAGAAAAACCACGTAAAATTGCGATTTTCATGAGAAATAATTTTTCGATTGCGCTTAAATTTTCCACGAATATATAAATTCATAAAATAAAGGTCCTGTGAAAAAATCATTAGAATCGGACAAAGCGTGTAGGTATTATAAATCGAAGAAATTTTTTCAAAATCGAAAAAAATCGTAAAATTGCGATTTTTATGAGAATTTTTTTTTCGATTGCGCTCAAAAACGTGGCAGTTCTAAGTTCAGAGATTTCGAAGGTCTCAATAAAATTTCATCGCAATCGGAGTATCGGTTTAGCCGGAATCGTGCTAACAAACAGACAAAAATACAAAAAAAAAAAAAAAGAAGAAAAAAAAAAAAAAAAAAAAACATTCCGGATTTTTTTTCTCCAGTGTAGTGAAATGGAATCTTCGCTTCGCTCGCTACGCTCGCTACGCTCATCCAAATAAATGTGATAGGAGAGTAAATACTAAAATTATTATTTTATTTTTCTTACAGCGTAGTAAATACTTGTTGCCCTTCAGGACAAAGGAAAGCAAGTAAAACCTTTGCTACGAAACATCAGGTAATATAATTTCACGAGCACTGCTAAGGGAGTACCCAAAATATGTAGCAAAACTTGTCATTGTTGTCCCTTTCTTCATTAATGGTGGAGGAGCCGGGCACATGGATATTTTTCCAACTTCCTTTGGGTCTATCCCTGCAGTGGCGTATCCAAGGGGGGAAGGGGGGGGGACAAAACCCCCCTTTTGCCAAAGAAAAATGTGAAAGTGCATTTAAACGTCGCAATGGAGAATATAGAATAACTGTTTTATCGCAAAACTAAAGGCAAATTACCATCTGACCAAAAGAAGATTTTAGTAGATACAAATTTGGTTATTGTGATGCTTTAAAACCTTTTTTTTTCACCAAAATGAGCTTGAAAGAGAAAACTTTTGGATTAGAAACGGGATTTCAGTAGATAAAAAGTTGGGCAATAAGATGCTTTAAAACGCACATATTTTCACCAAAATGACTTTGAAGGAGATTTTTTTCCGGGGGGTCCCCACTGAGCCTTCGGTACATCTATGAATTAGTTGGTTCAACCCCCCTTTTATGAATTCCTGGATACGCCACTGTATCCCTGTCTCCCCGAGCCCTAGGGTAATCAAAAACATTGTTTCATTCTTGTTGAAAGGAAACATCAACAATTAAACGCATGCCAATCGTTCGTCGTGTTCGGTTTTTATCTCTTTACTAAGAGGTGTCGTGAGACGGGTACACAGTCTTGGGCACGTTCCCCGAAAAAAGGAACTTTGAAAAGAGCTTACTTCTGCCTTAAAAGGAACTGAGACGTTCCTATTTTCGTTCCTCAAAAGGAACTTGGTTCCTTTCACGTTCCTTATACCATCACTGATTTAAATAGTATGTGATAAGAGTTAATTTAACATTACTTTTATTTATTAAAGTGAGTCCCACTCCCAGGCCATCTGACGAGGGTGGCGCCATTTTCGAAAACACAATGTTACAAGATATCTTTCATACGGCAGTTTACGATATCAGGTACTGGAAATCGACGGGCTTACGACGTTCCAAGTTCCCACGAAATAGTAACTATAACATTACAAGTTCCTGATCTAAGAAAAGGAACGCGTTCCTCCCCAAACAGGCTACACGTACAGATGGGAGGACAGATAAGGGAGCTTTACTCTCTCCCTGAAGTTGTTTGCATAGTTTGAAAGGAATGTCGGAGAATTTTGTCAAGACTCAATCCCATTCTTCTTTGTGATGAGATAAACGTTGCAAAACACCCTCAGTTCCCGTCGAAAAGTACGTTTACTTAATCTATTCGTATATGTCCATTTTTTTTTTGGGGGGGGGGGGATAATCAGATGATATATTGTATGATAATATTCGCCACCAAACGTTGTATCTATAGAGTGCATTGCGTGGCGACATCATGTCTATGAAGCGATCTTTGGTGATGCTTATAACATGCGTCTTGTTGCAACACATACTGTATTGACTGATGCGTGGAATATACCTGACCAAGACAGTTTCATAACAATATTATACACATTTGTGAAATAATGACGTGATTAAAGTTTGGAAACGTAATATTTTCAAGAAATACTTACGCAATGTTTTATGTTTGTTTGTATATTAATAAATAAGCTATATCAAGCTATAACGGTGTTAGGAAATAAATACAACCGAGTTTCTTAAGACTTAGGCTGTTGCTAGACAATAATTAATATTACATTAAAATTACAAACGATGACCATTAATGTGTTTTGGAGCCTAAAGATTTAGCTCATTATAGGCCTGGCTGGATGACGTATAAGACTGACAGAAGAGCCGACACCACATTACGACAGTCTGTTGGCAAGGCTCTGTCGAACAAACATACGTTATACAAGTAAACAACTAAATTTAGTTTGATACTATCCCCCCCCAAAAAAAATACCATTCGAATTAAACCTGTTATAGGGTGTAATATGCCCCTATTTAGGTGAACTTGGTATGTTGCGGAAAGGATGTCCGAGGACTGTTTAAGAGGAATCAATCCCTTGCATTCGCAATAACGACCGAGGAAAACCTCGAAAAAACTTCATTCAGGATTGCCTGTCTCGACGGGATTCTAACCCAGGACCTACCGAATCAGAGTCAAGCGCTTAGCGCTCGAGCCAACTCTTTTGGCCAGAACCAAATAGCACGGATACGGTAGTGTCCAAAATAGGTAGCGAGGTGACCGTTATTGTTCGTCGCGTTTTCCATTCTTGTCGAGCACTTAAATATTCAAACTTTTGAGGGGGCTATAGCCCCACCCCGTAACGCCCAGGGCCCCAAAAACATTTTCTTTGTACTTGTTGAAGGGTAATCAACAGGTTTTTATCGTGAGACGTGATACACGCACAATCGGTCGGACAGAAAAGTACATAAAATCATTTTCACAATTTTTTAGCTTGGCAACGAAATATAGATATTACATTACATTTTTTTCTACGATTTCAAATGTAGGTACTTAATGCTGTTTTGGTTGGTTCTTGGATTGTGTTATTCACCTGCTCGAGCAAACCATGTGAAAACCAAGTGCATTCAGCCCCACAATCACAACTCGGCAAATGGGAACCATCCTTTTTTGTCCTTTTCAAAATAGCCTGCAAGATGAAATTTATCTATCGCCTTTTACAGAAATTATTTTTGAAGACGAAATACTTTTGAGTGACAGTTTCATAATAATCTTTGCCTTACTAGTAATACTTCCCTTCCTAGTTTGCAAAAGAGTAAATACCAAGGGAACTGGATAAGTCATAAAGTAGAGAAAATGTCCGGAAACAAATGCAAACGTCTAGAATGAATCAGTGGTGACCTTGACAGGTATGTTGCTAATGCACAAGACTGTTGCCCCTTGGAAGTAAGATAATGAGTTATTTGTATGCAACAGACGTAGAGCGCATGATCGAACAATCGACAATATGACACGTCAAAATGTCGCACTGGGAGCCTTAAACATTTAGGCATATAATACCACTTGTGAGGAAGGAAGGAGAAATCATAAAACAACAAACATTTGTGCGATACTGATTGCCACGGAATTGAATATATTTTTGAAAATTTATGAGGTAATCATGTAAGCGAATCATCTCGTACACAGTCAATATTTTGTCGTAGAGCACAGTTCAGAAAAGAACAATTCCGTTTTAATTTTGTGTAATGAAACTCATCTCTTATTTACGTGAGAGTTTATTCGTAAGCCTCTCTACCAGCAGTTCAATATCCTGGGACGACCAAGCGTCTAAAAATACATTTTGGTGACAAAAGATCCTAATCATATGTTACCCAATAACTTGTGATGCTGTCATTGTGTTGTTGTTGTTATCGTCGTCGTCGTCGTCGTATTTATCAGATCCAAAAAGTTACTGTTCAGGGTTGCAAAGTGTAAGTTGTGTACTGTGAAGCTACTTATGAGGATTCAATCTACAATGTCCTTGCAAAAGGTCAGGTGAAACTTAAATCGACGCTTAGAATTATTATGTTGACCAAGACATTATATTAATAGCGACTCTCGGGACCTAACAACAGTCTCCGGGCTTTTGAACAAACTCCATGAGAGAACCATGAGCGAATGCAATATAAATAAACTAGGAAAACGCTTAAGTCCCGCCGCGTTGTTGGATGAGCGTAATTGGTGCATTGAGCTGCCATGTGTTATGCGAATTTTCTGTTGTTCTGTGGAAAAATCATTACTTTGTTGAATTTTTTTTAAAATAAAATAAAATAAAAATAAAAAATTAACTTTAATTTTTTAAATTTATTAATGGTTAATTGTTAAAAAATATCGTAAAATTGCGATTTTTATAAGAATAATTTTTTGATTGCGCTCAAATTTTGACACTAATATATAAATTCATAAAATTAAGGTTCTGCGAAAAATCATTACAATCGGATTAAAGCATGTAGGTGTTATAAGTCAAAGAAAAAATCGTAAAATTGCGATTTTCATGAGAAATAATTTTCCGATTGCGTTCAAAAACGTGGCAGTTCTAAGTTCAGAGATTTCGAAGGCCTATATAAAATTTCATCTCAATCGGAGTATCAATTTAGCCGGAATCATGCGGACAAACAGACAAAAATACAAAAGGAAAAAAAAGGAAAAAAAAAACATTCAGGATTTTTTTCTCCAGTGTAGTAGAATGGAATCTTCGCTTCGCTCGCTACGCTCATCCAATAATGTTTAGAAATAAAATAATTAGTCGAGAAGCACTCCCCAGTCCCCTTGCTTCAAATGTTTATACGCAGATTGCGGGTGAATTTACCGAAATCGATTTCCGAAATCCGAATACAATTTAGTCTGACCATGATCGGCTATCTATGATACCAGTCTTAAGTCTTATAAGCCTAATACACTGCTCCATTAGTTAATACATATTAATAGGTATGCTCATATAGCTCTTATAGATTCTTTGCAGTATCGTGATCAAATCCCATAGAACACTATAAATTTAATTTTGAGTTGATCGATATAAATTCCACATTTTAACAACATTCCAGGGGGCTCATATATATTGTATTTGAGGGGGGGGGGAGGTCAATGTCCCTCGGACCCTCTGGGCTCTAAATAATGGCCTGTGCCAATCTTTAATAATTTTTCAAAATAATTATAGACTATAATAGTTTCTTATTTACAACCTAGCAAAGTAGTAGATTTCCGTTGCGTTCATTTATTGTACGATTGAAGGGTTCTCTTTGGGTGACTTTCGTTCATATTGCATTTATTTCTGGTTTATAATGTTTACGCTAAATCCAGTACAAACTCTCGCTGGACATCGGCCACTGCTACCAATTATATTCCAGCTTGTAGATCTAGTTTCTATTTTTTATTACCACTTTCAACTTTTTAATTCGAGCCCACGGTAGTTACGTAATTTTTTCTGCTATTTTTTACTCGACACTTTCTTAGAAGTGGTGCTATAAACTGAGCACTAGTTTTTCCTGTATTTTTTTTCTTGGAAATCAGAGTTGTAAATGTATTTGTCATTATCTGTACAATTACCTTCAAATTTTATGTTTAGCACGATGTCGATGGTAAATCCTAATTTCCTTATGTTTATAACCTTTTCCACAGATTTTTTTATGTTTAGCTATTCTATGGGTCAAACCCATTTGAAGTTATTGTTAATATTGTTATTATTATCATTATCTGAAAATGAAGGCAGTCACACTAAACCTGACTTTAGTTTTGACGTTAACGAACTACTTTTACTTCCGAAACTTGTAGGTAAACCAATAAGAAAGTATAATTTCACTTAAAATGTTCTTCTCAATTCTTTGAGTGTAAGTGAACAATAGTAAGTATTTATCTGACAAACTAACATCATAGAGAAAGTTGCGAAAACGTGATAAGTGGCCAGTATTATTATAATATTATTGAGACGCTAATTCCCAATTAATTTGATTTACCCTCCCAATTATTTCGTTTCTCGTGTTATGTAGTTTCTGTTTCTTGTGTTTCATCAACTAGGGAAGTTGCACGCGAATTTTATTTTACTAGCTCGGGTCCATTTCCAAACAAACACTTATTTATTTGTGTGTTTTCGAAAGGATTTTAATTTGTAATTGCGAGCTGAAAGTTTCACACATAACGACTGGTAAAACTGAGGAGTCATGACCGTGAAGTACCGATCATCCAACGTTTAAATAAATAAATCAATCAATCAATCAATCAATCAATCAATTTACTCTAAACAATCAATCAATCAATCAATTTACTCTAAAAAACAGGCCACACTGTTGTTCTCTTTTTGACAACACTATTGTGCAATTCATTTTTTGTGGCCACATTACAACAGGCCACCTTGTCCCCACAAGTGCGATACACCATATTTAACAATACAATATAAAATAAGTTTAATTTAAAAAGTATAGAACATTATTTTTATTTTTAAGTTCATTAAATGGTCATTAGAAGATATTTTGAAAAAATGTAAATGAAGACTGTTTGCCGAGCTCGGGCTAACTTCTTTTACAATGTTAAATTCCCATTTAAAAATACGCTTGATCATCAAATCCAGCTTATTTCACATAGTCTGGACCGCTTTTTGACCTTTAATTTTCATAAATAAATTCTGTATTTTTGGGAGGTTGTTCATGAAAGGATGAGCTCATGTCGCTATCAGTGCACATTTTGTTTTCAAATAATTGTCTTTTACATAAAATTGAAAAATTACTGCAAATTAACTGTCCGGTGGCATATTTACGGTCAGTTAATAAGAAAAGTGAGCAATTTTTTAATGTGGTTTTTGATTCCTCATATTACACATTCTAACATGACATTTTGGTGCAAACCACAACTCGATAGGACAAACGAAAGAACTTCCAAGTGATCCAACTTTACCTGTGCGTTCTGCGTAAAAATCGAGTTCAGCCAACTGCCCTAATTGCGAATTAAAGTCGAATTTTGACCAGTTATTATATTTAAATTTTTTTCTTGCATTATTGCTAACAATGACCACATTACTGTCTGCAATCAGTTTTTAGCTCACACAGCTTTCTCGAGATTTCACTAAAAAAATTCTGTAATTTCTCGTGGTTTAATATTTGCAAGTCTTTACCGAGGTCATGCTATTGATCGACGCTAAACGTCATGTAGTGTTTTAAGACCTCACTCCACCCTTTGTTCGACGAGTATTATACTCCGAGCAGGTCGGTAGCACCATTGACTCTGACCTTAGCGTCAGGTTGCCGTCAATGACGTTACAGTCCCTGCGTGCATTCACGGAATTCCAATCTAGACGATATTCACGGTCGCAACATAGGAGCGAAGGTTTACAGTGTTGGCTCGAGCGCTAAGCGCACGTCTCTGATTCGGGAGGTCCCGGGTTCAAATCCCGTCGAGACCGGCAATCCTGACTGAAGGTTTTTCCCGAGGTTTTCCTCTCTTAAATAGCCCTCGGACATCCATCCCTTCACAATTGTCCTATGCGCAATATACCTAGTTAGTCGGGTCACATAGGTTAATTCTGATGTGTATACCCTACAGCGGGTATCCTACAAAAATTTATTTATTTTTGTTTTGTTCCTCACATTTAAGACAATTAATTATTTACCTGAAAATTAAACACGTAATTATTAAACTATAATGTTTAGTTTAAGGGCGCGTCAATGGTTATGTCATAAAACTTCAGTGCCAACGATATCAAGTTGCATTTAATTTCGATTGATACGATATTGATATGGCTCTGCTTATCGTAAAAGGCAAGAAAATAGAAAGTCATCTCGCAATCATCTGCTAGTAGGGGAGCATTATACTTCCCAAAACTAGAGGCGAGCTCTGGCATTCGTCGTCGGGGACCTCTCTCTCCCTTCCCTTGACGACCCCCCTAAGACGACGACAGTGACAACACGAACGATGACAAAGACTATGACGACCGCGACGTGAGAACCCCCTACCCGTGGCTGGTTCTGACCAGCACAGGGCTTTCCTCCCCACATCCCCTAGGCTAGAGTGGCGTATTATGACCTAACGGTTGAGGAGCCAAATAAACTAAACTGAAAATTGATTGGATGAGCGTAGCGAGCGTAGCGAGCGAAGCGAAGATTCCATTTCACTACACTGGAGAAAAAAATCCGGAATGTTTTTTTTTTCTTTCTTTCTTTTTTTTTGTATTTTTGTCTGTCTGTTAACACGTTTCGGCTAAACCGATATCCGATTGCGATGAATTTAATGGAGACCTTCGAAATCTCTGAACTTAAACTGCCACGTTTTGAGCGCAATCGGGAATTTTTTTCCATAAAAAACGAAATTTTACGATTTTTTTCGATTTTTAAACATTTTTTCGACTTATACACCTACATGCTTTATCCGATTGTAATGAATTTTTCACAGAACCTTAATTTTATGAATTTATATATTCGTGTGAATTGAGCGCAATCGAAAATATTTCTCATGAAAATCAAAATTTTACAGTTTTTTTTCTTTTTTAAACAATTCTTTGACTAATGACCCTACATGCTTATTCTATTGTAAATGATTTTTTCACAGATCCTTAGTTTATGAATTATTATATTCGTGTAAAATTTGAGGCGCAATCGAATAATTATTTCTTATGAAAATCGCAATTTTACGATTTTTTTCTTTTTTAAAATACGACAAATAAAAAAATAAAGTTAATTTTTAATTAATTTAATGAATTAAAAAAAATTCTGCGACTTGGTATGTAAAATTTTCATCCGAACAACAGAAAATCCCCATGAACACATGGCAGCTCATATGCACCAACTTGAGGCTCATCCACAACTGCGGGACTTAAGCGTTTTCCTAGTAACCATCACAACAAGAGAAGGTTTTGCTCAAGCTAATTAAATAGTTATCTGTAAATTAAACACGCAATTATATAAAACGTGAAAAGTGGATCAAAATAGCATATAGGCTACTTAAAGTAATCACGGACCACTTACTGACTAACTACAAGAGGCTTCCACATTTCTCATGTGTAGGTCTGGTTGTCCTTGCAAGAACAAACATGCCAACTATGTCCTCATACCCCGTCTCTTCCTCATAATTCATATTATTATACTATTCTAGTATTATGGCGTATTGAAGATCAACCTGTTTAATATTCTACCTACGACATTTCTCAACCGACCAAATACACGCACATACAATAATAGAGAATAGGGAATGGAATGACTTGTCGGGGAAAGTCTTCAAGGACTTGCAGTCAGTATGCAGGGCTCCAAGTTTTTCTATATTTCAGAGTGGTGGTGTATTCCTATAGTTCCTATTTTTCCTATATATAAGCAATTTTAGCAATTATCGAAACAAAATGGGCTGTCTTTATGAATATACGTAGTATAATTTACAAGAAAAACAATAAACAGACTCCTGATGATAGGTTCAGATGGACCAGCATACGTAAAATATAAAAATAAAAACAGTCAAGGCCTTATCTCAATCGGTACATAGATTTTCCACATTATCCACAACTCATTTGGGAAAGCTATGGATACCATTCCTACGTGGGAAATAGAGGAATTTTTAGTGGAGCTTCATATGGGGTTCCACAAGTATCCTGCCCGCAAAGAAGACTTAGCTATAACATTCAGAAAGAAATTGACAAAATTAGAACTTGTGGTGCTACGGTACGTTAGTAATCGATGAGATTCTGGTCTTTTTATTTGTATGTTAATGTGACTGGAGTAAGTTACACACTTCTAGTATGCCTACCTCAAATTGTACTATACTGTACTTAAAAATATTGAAATATCGATACCAGTCCAGTTCAGTTCAGTTCAGTTCTCTTTAGTACGGTGTGTTTAGTTCCCGAAAATGTCCTGTAATTCCTATATTATGTTTGACATAATACTTATATTTGGCTCAAAATTCATATATTTTTAAAACTGGTCACTTGGAGCCCTGAGTATGTTTAAAAATGGCAAAATCTATTACTAACATCATTTTGAAAAAATTGTAAAATATGTGTTGTATTTGGAATGTTACTCTTTTCGTAGGTAAAATTTTAGGCAGTTGTACAAATTATATTTTATGATAATTTATTTTACACATTTTAAATTCACAAAGTAACAGTAGGCCTAAATAAAATATGTATTTAAAAATTAATATTTCCTTTAATTTATTATTACGGTAGTTTTCAGCGCTATCACGTGATAGAAAAACAGCAGATCAAATTTCCCAGAAGAGGATCGAACCCTTAACTTTCAGCTTCACGTACAGACGATATCCGGGCCATAGGCAAACCTTTACTCAATTTTAGAGATGCCTATCGGTATAGATTATTGATCGATATACCTGAAACGAATCAACGATGAATGATGATGATGATGAATGATTCTTTATAATCGATAAACAATCCTATATCCCGAATGCCCTGCCGAATATCCCCCACCTTATTAGGTAGACATGTGAGGTAGCCAACTTATCTTTGGACATGTAGGTCTCTCCTAAAAGGTATTTGATATCTCTATTCAGTCATATGTGTGTGTAGAAAACCTGTTTATGGACAAGATGCCCCTCTTCAGATCACTGATTTCAGGTAGAGATTTTTAAATAGCATTTTCATTTGGAATATTTTGCACTTAGTTTTTATTTTGTCTGATTTTTACATCTATTTTTTTCTTTCCCTAACCCTTAAAAAGGGGCTTCTTGCACTTATATTGGGAAATAATATTATACATTTACAGAATGCAATGCTAAAGGTAAAACCTAATTTTTAGTAAGATTAGCATTTTGTGTAGCGTTCAAGTATTCACCGATTTAGCTTCAAAATTCTGAAACGCAAAATTTACGTCACGTAGGTACCTCTAACTAGGTGCTGCACGATATGAGCAAAGTAAGGTTAGTTAAATATCTCGTCTACGACAGCTAACCACACAACTAATACCACATGCATGACTAACTGCCGGCCGGGTATCTGTTTACATGAGTAGAAATGGAAGCAACTATTTCGTGGACGAGGTTACAAAACAGAACTGTGGAATTAAAAGTTCCTTTCACATTTTTTAAAGGTAAATGCACTTTCAACAGAATGCGTCGCTTTTAACTTGGTTAAATTTCTCTTTTACTCTTTCAAATTAATTTCAAAATACATCTCCTCGTGCCACTGGCGATGCAATAGAAACTAATTTCATTTTGAGCCAATCAATTAAACATAATGAGTATGTATTTAGGTATTGTTGCATGTTTTCATGTTGGGAATAGCTCAAATCAACACTCAAACCTTTAGGCTGTAAAAGTCATGAATCCTTCAAGGTTACAAAGTTATTTTTAATCCATTGAATTACAACCGGTCGTATTGTTATTGAATATTGGTTACTTCACATGTTTGTCAAGCAAGGATAGGCACACTTTTTTATTTTAATTGAAATCACAACATAACGAATTTTGAGTAATCATAACAATCTATTTTTATTGTGTACCTTTTTATCAAAATAAATCTCTCAAAGAATATTCCCATCATGATACATGCTCATGATATCTCTGCAAAGTTGCAGAAAATGGTCCCGAGAAAAATCACTGTTAGTGCAGTCTCTACAAAGTGGCCATTTACAATCCAAATCACAACTAATTCCCAGGATTTGACCGTCGAGTACGGGATAAAAGTATAATATATTCCCCAATGTAGAAAAATGCCAATGGTATACATTTTTTTATTTTTTTATTTAACGTCTATCCTATTCAGTTAAAAACACTGATTTTACAAAAGGACAACTAAATAAATTTAATTACATAGATGCAGACACAACAATGAACTACTGTTAAGTAAATATTTAAGTAGTAATATTACAACAACAATGAATTTAAACACAACAATTTTGGTAACAAATAAAAAGGATATTAAATGCAACTATTAATTAACGAATCAAATATAAAAAAGGGTGGGGGAAAAAAAGAAAAAAGAAAGAAAAGAAAGGAAAGGAAAGGAAAAAAAGAAAAAAAAATAAAGGGAAAAAATCATTAAAAAAGAAAATCGAAAAGAAAAACTGATTTATTGAGACGATCCCACTTAATTGAATATGGGGTTTGCCAAATATCAGGAACTGCAAATCAGGGAGTAATCAAACTTTCGCGGAAGAAACCACCGAACGCGAATCTTCATTCTTGTGTTCAAATCTTGATAACAATGTAGTAACTTTGCTTGTCGTATATCCGAGGCGATTTAAAGGTCAGATCTTAGAAGTCGAATAAGTCAATTACACAAAAATGTATTTAGACCATTTAAAAACAAATTATGTCGATTTACAAATATTATTGGACCGAAGAGTCTTGTCGCAGTCAGCATGAGGCGGGAATCGAACCCGTGATCTCAGTAAACGAGTTTAATTGAGATGCGGAACTCGATGAGTGTTGGGTGCCATAGCTAATACCACATATAAACTAGCATCATTCGTTACATGGGTACATTCTTCGTTACATGTGTACATTCTAAGATGCAGCGGGGCTGGGCCTTACTCTAAAGTAAACCACGTGTGACATAACAACACGATTATTGTGAATTCGGGCATCGTATGCTTATCGGCATTACTATCCTTAGAGGTCGAGAAAGTTTTAAACGTCTTCTGTATTTATACGTCCCACCGTTACGTAATGTCTGGGACTTGTTCTTTTGTTCCACTTTTTCTTAGATCAGTCTGTGTCGAAAGATGGAATAGGCGGCTGCATGAACCGGTATGAACGCAACGCACGCACGCACCAACAAAATATGTCGAGTACCCATGTTTACATGAAGAAGCAAGGAAAGCCTACTTAGTTCAAGAAGATTTAGACTTCCTATGCAAATGTTTCCCTCCACCTTGAGGCAGGATTTGACTTCTACAGGCAGAAGGAAGCCTGGCAAAATACTCATGCTATCCTTTTGTTTTTAATTCCTTGTTTACTGTTTTATTTTTATTTTTAGATAATTAGCTTTATTTATTTTGATATGTCCAAAACGTGTCCTTGATTTATGTAAAACATAAAAATATGTACATGGAAATTGTACAAAAAGCTGTAAATTATAAATGAATAAAGATTATGTATATAGACATATTTAAAAAAGAAATGTATGTGTCGAGCCGAATGTAATTTTCTTGGGGACCAAGATTCATCTCATCGTCTATGATTTTGATTAATAATGTGCGTACCAGAATCAATAAAGTTGATGTTTATTTGTAGGGTGCCTTGTAGTTGGTACGGTTCCAAAGTCACCGTTTACACATTCCTAAACAGCAAATTGATCATTCAGAAGTAAACCATATTCTGCCTATGGTGGGATTCAAACACTGGACCTTCGGATTTATTTTTATTTAAAAGAAATCTTTATTCATTTATAATAATTTACAGTTTTTTGAACAATTTACACATACATTTTTTTATGGTTAACATATTTTAAAGACACGTTTTGGACACATAAAAATAAATAAAGCTAATTAGCGAAAAATTGGTAGCTGAGACTCTAACCACAAGAAAATTGACCTGTTGACTTGTCGACGTCGTGATATCTGTTGACTTGTGTGTCCACTGTTCAACGTGAAACAGCATCTAATGAGACTTTTGTTTATTGTTTATTTCTTTCATGTTCTCCAAGTTAGTTATAAAAACCGATGTTCCAAAGAGGACTTGAGTTTTGTAACAAAGTAAGCTCATTTGATTGAAATTGTCCTAAAATTCATTTGACACGACGAAAAAGGAAACGGTTGGTGAAAATTAGTCAAATACCGAATCACTTGCGGGTTGCTTTCATAAAATACACTTTGCTTGTACAACATTCCGGACATGTTTTATCCTGGCATGGCATGTTCAATGTTTTATATCTAGGCCTACAACGTACAACACGATTCTGTTTGATTTTCCATAGCTAAAGTAACATTTTATCATCACCTGCTAAGACATATTAGCCGTCATATTATTTACGATGCAATCACTATAAAGTCACCACCGCAATATGCTAATCAAATGTGTCCTACCCACATCTGAATGAATGTAATAAGACTGTTGGATGAGCTAGGACAAATCAGGTTTTGATGCAGAATGCGGGGGTTTATTCTGAGTCAATTTTTAAGTTTTACCGATGGTACCGCATGTGTGTCGCGATCAAAGCACGTAGTTCAAAATATTGCAAAATAGAGTTTTTTGTGTGATTATTTTCGAAGCTTGAGTAAGAGACAATTATTAATTTAAATGTTGTAATTTTCTCTGATCGCAACATGCGCACATCCTGTGTAAACAAACTGCCAAAGTTTCTATTTTTTGTGAAAAATTGCTACTAAAAAAAAGTGGTACATGAAGAAATTCATTGGATTTGTCAATCAAGCGATTAAAATCAGTTTTTAATATCGTAAGAAAAGTGGGACCGATATCATCCAACCATCCTAAATGGTGGGGGGGGGGGGGGGGACGGCAATGCAGAAATTGATGAGCTGATGTGTTTTTTGTGCATCCTTGCAACTAGCCACAAGTTAGCACACCTTAGGAACACAAATACTGAGTGGAGGGTCACAGGAAAAAAGTGGTGGGTTACAGAAATAAGGGGCAGATTTTTCTTCCCTCTTTCTACGCCTGAGGGGGGTGGGGGGTTACGCATATCTCAATTCCGTATCTTCCATCGTGTAGGAGTTTACGTGCCAGTACTCCATCCTTGTCAGCACTCTTGTCATCTCGATCACTATCAGGTACAAGGCTTGGAAGCAGTGGTGTAACTAGTCCTTGTTTGGGGGGGGGGGGGGGCACATTGTCCTTGAAACAATTGTGTCGGGAAAAGTATGTATCCTGGTGCAATGGGGGCCTGGGGGGATACCCCCAGTTACCGCCTGTCTGGGGCGAACGACCCCAGAGATGGTTTTATTTTTAACATTGCAAATGGAATAGTAGGTAGGTAGTATTTTACTAGGTTTTAGTGTGGTTTCGTCGAAATGACATTTCATACTTTGTATAAAACAGTTTTATAATTGTCAGTTTATAAAATCTTGCCATAATGAACATTCGTAGTTACGCCACTGCTTGGAAGTTCCACAATCAAATTCCTCGCATAGCTGCCTTATCTTATCACGCTGGCCTCGCTCAAGGGTGACGCGGCGGGATCCGCCCATCGCTTGTCTGGCCCGACCGGCATGCATTGCATCAGGAAACTTCTCGTTCATTCTTCCGGCTGCTGTCACCCAGACTGCACGTCGTTGCGGACTAGGTAATACACCCTGCTTCATCCAACCAATGTGCAGTGTTTTTTACTTGCTCTGTAGCATTTCCCATTTATTTAACAAACTTTAATTAAATGTTGATTCAAATTACTACAAAATTTTAATAAAAAATGCCAAATTTGAGTTTTCAATTAGGCCTCAGGCCTAACCTCCTCGTAGTCGGGGCACACTTGAAAGTTTGCTGCTTCCTGAACATTTCAGTTCTTTGTAGTACGGTTGAGATTAAACCATTAGTTGAATTAATTGTAATTAATAATAATGCTAATTTCCGCTTTTCCTGGGGCCTGCAATCTCTCGCGACCATGCCATGCCACAATGTCAAAGTCTACCTTGCCTACCAATCTTTCAATAACTTTTACGTAGATCTAGGGCCCGTTTAACCCATTGAGCCACCAGTTGATTTTGCTTATTTGCCCGTATGGATCCAGTTAAATCCGTATTACGGGGGATGGCACCCCGCCGCACCCTGCCTACGGGCCGAAATCGCGTGAATGCACAAAATTGAAGGCCTAGGCCTATTGTTTTTAGTTCATATGCTTTGCTTTTCTAGTGTATATTCCCGCCAGCCCTAGGCCTAACCCTACTTGTGGCATCGTCTTATTTTATCTTGCGGTTAGAAGTACTACTCTAGTCTTCATCCACATCATTATTATCGCTTGCTTCATTTGCAAGCTAATCAACACTTCCTGAATCTCACAATATATCACGCTCATTGGAAATTCAGCACAATCGCCTTCAGATTCTTCATATCTCGTAACATTCAGGAGCTTTACGTCAGTTTTACGAAGTAAACAACAGCTGAGAAGCCTATTTCTGTTAGGGCGCACCGCCTTGACAATTTGTAGGCCTTCATATTATTTGTAGTCGTCTGTGAAATGGCCGTGTTCGAGAATTTATCGGGGGAAAAAATCGACCACGTCGGTAAAAGAGTCAGCCTCCATATAGTGCTGCTATCTGTGTGAGATTGTCCGAACTATGCCAGTTTGGCGCGAATTGAAAGACGAACTGAACGGACACGGAACTGTTCCGTATGCAAATTTTTGCGCCATACTCGTGGAATACGGAACGGTTCCGTAAGTCAGCGCCAATGGGTTAAAAGGTGTAGGGCTACGCCTACTTTCATACAGTGTAGGGGAGAGGGTGAGGGCTGGTCTAGCTGGATCTGTTAACTACAGTTATCTGTTTCCGGAAATTGTGTAAGGTCGACTTTGAGTATTGCACTAGACATGGGGTTCACGTTGGGCTTTGCAGGAGGTCGTAGGTTAGTTTCCATACTGCTCGCTGCATCTACAATAAGGTGAAGCTTGGATGAACAGCCTATCCCTATTTCCTTGCAGGCTTTACATCTAGGTTAGGTTCCTCTCTTCCTACATATAGGCCTATGTCACTTGATGATTGATTGTCGGTGTCAGCATTGCCATCGTCTCTCACTCTCCTGCCCTGAACAACTTACTACCTGTTGAGTTTACGATGATGAATAAGAGAGGTGTATTGTTCTGTTCACAGTGTAGCTACATCGCATCATGGGACCGAGACCCAAGGGACTCATCTACGTAAGAGACACAGTTGATGGGCCCACTTGATGGGCCTTCTTACGGCGCACCATGGTAAGCACACTGGCCAGATCACTTATTTGTTTTATTCAGCTTGTCAAACCCCCCCCCCCCCCCCCAATAATAATAAAAGCTGTGCCTGGCAATTTGTTTTCTTTAAAACGTAATCTATTAAACGTACTCTTACACAGACCTTCACCCTCTAAAATGTAATTTGTTTCATCGTCGTTAACAAAATAAGTCTTCGATAGATCCACCCCTACATTCTGGGCT
This sequence comes from Sweltsa coloradensis, assembly GCA_024449915.1. Lineage (NCBI taxonomy): Eukaryota > Metazoa > Arthropoda > Insecta > Plecoptera > Chloroperlidae > Sweltsa > Sweltsa coloradensis. The sequence goes on along the minus strand of JAMZAV010000843.1, from coordinate 105,634 downwards.
CTAAATTTGTGTACTGTACTATTGAACCGGCTCCAGAGTGCATGAACTTATTGGATTGCACTAGTTCATTCTGCACTTTTCAGACGAACGGCGACCATCTTCTTGCACGACTACAGGCGAACGGTGAAAAGTGCAATAGTTCAGATTCGTGCAGTACAGACGAACAAATCTAGAGAACTCGCGAGTAATGTTTTAGTCTGGACTGGCACTTCCACCTTAAATTTTTTTTAAACCAGAAAATCAGTAGGTTAAACCTTATTTTTTTTCAAACTGATGGGCCTACACCACTAATATGTGCTCTTTCCATGTTGACTACTTTGGATTATTTAATTGAGGGGCTGCAAGCATAAACCGTCTAAATGACAAAAAATCAATTTGAAATACGAGTAGTTGCGGCAGCGGTGGCATCGGCCGGTAAAGCTAGAAGCCACGTGTAGACAACTGCATGCTGAAACATATTCGTTCAGTGTAACGCTATCTGTGTGCAAATTGTTGGAACTCAAAGTGTATTATGACTTCAAATAGAACGGCGGGACCACGGCTGGCCATGCGCGTATAAACCGCGTAACGTTCGTTAGACGGTTTATGCTCGAGGACCCTTAATTGTTGATCCAAGGGGCATAGGTTCAAATCCTGTGCTAACATTGTACAGACCTAGGGCTACATCCTTTGTTTTCGATTATGCCCTAAGCCGCACTCAAAACCATGCAGTCACCATTATTACTTTATTTATTTATTTATTTAACGTCTATCCTATTCAGTTAAAAAAAAAATGTTACAAAGGAGGACAAATTTAAAAAAAAGTTTTTTCTCAAATATTTTCTTTTGATTGCAATCTTCCAATCTTTTTGGCCCTGACGATCCTAGTTTTCACCTTGATGTTAACTCTGGCGTTTCACTTCCAGGAACAACCTGGGGTCATGACGTTGACTGCTCCGTCTGTGTTCTCTTCTCTTCGAAGAACTCAACTGGAGCAACTCCGCAATCGGTGTCTCGGCGGTCCGGCTTACATAGCCATTCAGCGTTGCATGGAAGCGTTCTGGTACGTTAAACTCCTTTAAAGAATTAATGTTTTGTTGAATATTGTGGTTTTAGGGAATAATGAGGGAAAATAGTTAATGGATGTTAGTATAATACTTGTGTTTTAATAAATTAAGTAAGTTTTACAAGATAAATTGATAGTTATTTCAAATCTTCAAACCAGTGTGGACTGTTCTGGTTCAAGTAGGCCTATTGCTGAACCTTGTCCTGCCCATCTGCTGGTTATTGTATATTATCCACATTCTGAACTTTGCTTGGAAGGTTGATGTCTTAGCAAGTTAGCACACTACCTGCTCTTGTTTTCAGCCCGTCGATGAAATGATCTCTCTGCCGTGCCTGTGCATGCTTCTCTGACGACCTGCAAGTTGGCTCCACGCGAAAAGTTCAACCCCGTCCGATCTTCTAACACTTTAGGTGAGTTTCATTGAACTTAAATTTGTCCCCATTTAAAAAAATTTAAAATCTACCAAATCGAGTCTACATTCAAAATGTTTTGTTTTTTCAAAATGTGTTGTTTGTTTGTCCCGAACAATCGCTGCTAACATGACATTCTCAGCCAGAATCAGTTCACTTATTTGTCTGCAGATTTCCAGACATCCAATTAAGTTGGTAGTCTACAGAAACTTTGTTTCCACCTGGAAAGGTTAGGAAATGTTGTGACCTGGAAGTATGAAAGGTTGACCTGCCCTAATCTCACCATTATTCTTGTTTCAGACTGCTTTCAAAGGGAATCTCCGATGTATGTGAATCGTATCTTTCTCTGCTCACCGTCAAGATAACGCTGAGCTCAACGGCAGCCTCGTCTCATCCCACCCCATGCTCGACCGAGTGAAGTTGCGTTGATGAAGCGATTGACCCTGCCTGATCTTAAAACACTTTTGGTGAGTGTCATTGTAAATAGGTACCTAAATTAATACAGTTTGTATTTATATTTTATATACCGTATTGTTCCGAATATATCACGACCTCGAATATAACACGACCCCCAATTTTTCAGAATCATTTCAAGAAAAAATAAAAAAAATCAAAGAAAATTAAAATGTACATGAAACACTTGCAACAAAACATTTTGAACAATGTTAGGGCCTAGGCCTATGGTTTTTAACAGGGTAGGGCCAAGGACAAGCTCACATGTCAACCACAGTTCACCAGTCTGATTCCTGGTCTTCATTGTTTACGTCGTAGGCCTAGGCCTAGCTCCTTGCAATCCCTTGCTGATTTGTAAGGCAGAGGAACCTTTCTTTTCCACGCGATCAGCAGTCTTCATTTGTTCATCTTGAGCCATTTCATCTTCTCCTTCATCACTCATTATTACGTTACATAGATTCTTAGCAACGTAGATAGACAACCCCGACGAACAAAATCTATGTAGGTCAAGCTAGGTCACGATGTGATCACGGCCGAGGATTCTGACGACTAGCAGACAGTTTCGCCCAAGGTTCGGCCGAGTTCAGTGGCATCGAGTGGGTGGGCGGGGCGAAGCGCAGCAGACGATGCGCTGGAGTTGTATAGAGGCGTGGCCTATGTTCAGGCGCTATTTCAAATGCAAGCGCCTGGAAATAACGCGAGTGCTGTTTTTGAGATTGTATTTTCGGAAAAAAAACATCGCGCTATATTCGGAACAATACGGTAAATCAAAAATAAATAAATAAATTCGTAACCTATTTAGAATCGTAAGCCACTCGGTCACAACTGGTTTTCAGTGGCAGATTAAATTGCTGAATCATTGGTAGCTTTAAGATATAGTGAATGCTGCTTGGAAGGTCGTCCTGCCCTAACTGGCTACTACTCTTGTTTACAGATCTCTACCCTCTGTACTTCATATGCTTCACTGCCCGCGTCAAGTTAACTCTGCGAATGACGGCCGTCCTATCCCACCATCTGGGTGAAGTCGGCTCCACGAGATCGTCGTTGCGTCTGTTAACATCCTAAGTGAGTTACAACTTTCATTGTACCGAGTTTTGTTTTTCCTTTTTTGATATTTCTTTTTCTTTTTTTTTCTTTTCTTTTTTCTTCTTTTTTATATTTGGTTCATTAATTAATTGCATTACATATAAATTATCCGTTTTGAATTTGTTACCAAAATTATTGTGTTATTATAATAGGCCTACATTGTTGTTGTAATATTACTATGTCAAATATTTACTTAACTGTAGTTCATTGTTGTGTCTGCATCTATGCATTAGATTTACGTATTTAGTTGTCCTCATTTGGATATCAGTTTTTTAACTGAATAGAATAGAAGTTAAATAAATAAACAAACAATTAATAAAACATTAATTTATTCAGTTTTTCAACGTTTGCTTAAATTATTCATTTCTGTTAATTCTGATGGCGATTGCTTCATGAAATGTTGACCTGTTGTAACACTACTTATTTTGTTTTTAGCTGGCTTGCACAAAGAATCTCCGCCCTCTGTGCCTCACTGCTCACGACAGGATAACTACGGCAATCTAGTCTCTTGTCTCATCCCACCGCCTGCTCTACCGAGTGAAGTCACCACGATCGACCCCTGCGCCACCTCAACACTTTCGGTGAGTTCAGTTGCACTGAATTGCTTAATCTTAAGTTGGTTTTTACTTTCAGAATCTTACTACGTACCCCAATTAGGTACTGCCTAATACAGCACTAAAATTACTATTACCTAGGTGTATTAAAGTAGTTTATTATAATACGTGAGATAACTGAAGTATGGTTTTAACTTGTTGCAAAATGTGATTTAAAATGAACAGAGTATACTTGTAGGCCCAACAATAGAGGTAATGAGAAATAGTTATATAAAAACCCAAATATGTTTTTAAAAAAAGTAAAAAAACAAATTTTGTGTTTTTTGTGATTTCACAAAAGTTGTCAAACTTTATTAAAATATTTTCAAATTATATAAAAAAAAAACTCAACCTCTTACATGATGACATTGATTCCAAAAAGTTAAAATCTATCAAGTGTGACCTAAGAATCAATTTAGAATAGATTCCCAAGAAAAAATCAAATATTTGCACGCAACGTTATTTTGGTGGACTGTTTCCACGGAGTCTTTTTACGAGCAGTTCTTTGGCGGTCTGTTTCCACGGAGCCCGCTTCAGTGAACGATGTTGCGTTGTCTGTTCAGTCTGGACCAACACCTCTACCAAAAATCGCTGAAATTCTGGACTGTTTATATGTTATTTTATTGGATGAGCGAAGCGAAGACTTCAATTTCACCGACCCCCCAAAAAATTTAGCTCGGGTGTTTTTTTTCTTTTTTTTTCTCGTTTTTCTGTCTGTTTGTTCGCTCTCTACCGGGCAAACGGCATATGCGATCTTGATGAAAATTTGACAGGACCTTCGAAATCTCTGAACTTAGACTTGCTACGTTTTTGGGTACAATCGAAGAAATATTTCTCGTGAATATCGTACTTTTACGATTTTTTTTCGATTTTTAGTGCGATATTTTCGTGACATTTGGGCCGATTCTGACCAAACAGGTGGGGCTACAACGTTCATATTTCACATGCACATTAAGGTAATGGTGTTGTATTGACGTTTGAAAGAAAAAGTTGAAAAAGTTAGCCAGAATCTATAGAAATAAAGGTTTTAATTTGAGTTTTTTGAGGTGTTAAATATTAAAACCTTTATTGCTATAGATTCTTGCTAACTTTTTCAACTTTTTCTTTCAAAAGTCAATACATCACCCTTACCTTAATGTCCATGTGAAATATGAACGTTGTAGCCCCACCCGTTTGGTCAGAATCCGCCCAAATGGCACGAAAATATAGATTTTAGATCTTTCTCACAGCCTTGTATGAAAACTTCACAGGAGATTTTATACCTTACTCCCAGCCATGTTACAAACAATCAAAGATCCAACAGACCTAATGATTGCTTTGTATGGGCCGTGTTAATATGTTTTTATTATTATTTGAAATTATATAATTAAAAAGCTCATCCATCAACGCGACTAAAAAAAGCGTTTGCGAAGCTTCCTAGTGTAGAATCATAAGAGCAACAACGACTTTGGCTTTTTTCTTGTCTAGTTGGCTAATGCGCCTTTTTTTTATACCCAGAATGTGAGAGACCCGGGTTCAAACAATTCGGTTGGGATAGATTTTTTTATTTCTGGATTGTATTAAATTTATTGGATGAGCGAAGCAAAGATTTCAATTTCACTGACCCTCCAAAAAATTTAGCTCGGGTGTTTTTTTTTTGTTATTTTTTTTGTCTGTTTGCATGCTACCAGGCAAACGGCATATGCGATCTTGATGAAAATTGAAGGGGACCTTCAAAATCTCTAGACGTGCCATGTTTTTGGGTACAATCGAAGAAATGTTTCTCATGAATATCGTACTTTTACGATTTTTTAAAAAATTTTAGTGCGATATTTTCGTGACATTTGGGCCGATTCTGACCAAACGGGTGGGGCTACAACGTTCATATTTCACATGGACTTTAAGGTTATGGTGATGTAGTAGGTACCTTTTGAAAGAAAAAGTTGAAAAAGTTTGCTGGAAGGCTTCCAAATAAGGTTTCAATATAAGCCTTATCAGTGTTGTAAAGTAGCGCGCTAAAAGTAGCGCGCTACTGGTAGCATGCTACTTTCGTTCAGTAGCGCGACGGTAGCGTGCTACTTTTAAAAACGTGGTAGCGTAGCGAGTAGCATGCTACATTTTTAAAGTAGCAGTAGCGAAAATGCCGCGCTACTTCTTTTCAGTCCCTATTTTTTTCATGACGCGACTACCACCCATTGAACACAACACATCCCAACCAGACAAGGTCGTAAATATCTTCGAAGGTCAATCGCCTCAGTCGTATAGTAAACATCCCTTCCCTCCCGCCTGCTGCCACATACTTCACACAAAGATTAGGTGACTAATCTTTGCTTCACATACAAAAACTTTTCAAACCCATCCCTCAAAATCGCCTAATGGCCACATTTCATCACGTGGTTGACAAACATGCTATGACCATTCGTTGTTTTGACTTACAGTTTAAAAGTTCACAAGACTGGTGCGACGAAGAAAATTATAATAACTGAGAGAATCTATGAATGGGCTTCCGTGGCCTACATACGAAACGAAAATATGTTAAAAGTTAAAAGAAATATAATTATAACCTATTTAGCAGCAAAGCTGCCAGTACTTTTTCGGTAGGACCTAGACAAATAAGGAACACAACAGGAAGGCCTACAAGCAATTGCTGTGATCTGATGCCTCTCGTGATCTTTCAGCGTGGTAGGCCTACTGTTTGACGTCAATATGGTCATCGAGACATCGACCGGTCATAACATCAAGTGTTCTCGTAGTCAAATCAAACAAAAAATCAGTAAATTCCATTCTTATTTGTTGACAGTTTTATTAAAACTTAGAGAATAGAGATAGCGCAGAGGCGGTCCAGTTTTTTTTTATCTTGCTAACAAAAGCCATTCTTAATATCTTATCTGCTTCATTAGCCATTAGAACACCAGTCACCAGTGACTCCCGTGATGGGGACTATGCCCCCCCCCCCCGGACGAACACTTCAAGTGATGGGCCGCCTGCCCACTCTGGGCTATAAATAGCACTGTCTCTGTCTGTATCTTGCTTATACACCGCAACATGATTGTGAAGGTCATTAACACATCACTATTGATAGCTAGGACGACAGACTACATTGCATATACACTATTACGATAGGGCCTAATTTACGAGCTCGTTTTTAATCAGTTATAAGAAATCCTTTTTGTGACTACCCGAGTCACCCGAGGGTATTGTGATTGGGTAGGCCATACCCGCCACGTAAAAAAGTCGTCCCTGGAGTGTAGCCCAGTCTTGAAGGCTCGTTGTAATTTTTGTATGTGGCTTTGGGCGATCAAAGTTGTGTTTTTTCGGAAAGTAGCGGAAAAAGTAGCGCGCTACTTACGAAAAGTAGCGCGAAAGTAGCGCGCTATTTTTAGAGAGAGTAGCAGTAGCAGTAGCATGCTACTTTTAAAGAGAGAGTAGCAGTAGCAATAGCATGCTACTTTAATCAAGTAGCGTTTACAACACTGAGCCTTATACAAGAATATAATCAACAAGTAGTACTGTATTTATGCGAGTATAGGCCTCGGGTATATTTGAAATCAAGTTCAAAAAGTGGGGTGCGGCCATTATGTGAAGCCAATTATCAATAGTATTTATATCCAAATTTTTAAAATCTGAGTGATCAAAATAAGGGTGCGGCCTTTACTCGATGGCGGCCTATAAGCGAGTAAATACGGTAACTAGTTGGATGAGCGAAGCGAAGACTTCAATTTGACTTTGTGTTTTTTTGTTTGTTTTTTACTTACGTTACCCCAAGGAAAATAGCTTGGGTGTTTTGTTTTTGTTAGTTTTTTTGTCTGTTTGTTCGCTCTCTACCGGGCAAACGGCATATGCGATCTTGATAAAAATTGGAGAGGACCTTCAAAATCTCTAAACTTAGAGCTGTATTGTTTTTGGGTACAATCGAAGAAATATTTCTCATAAATATCGTACTTTTACGATTTTTTTTTATTTTTAGTGCAATATTTTCGTGATATTTGGCAAACGGCTACCCCGATATTGATGAACCTTTATAGGAACGTTAAAAATCATTGAAATCATATATGTTATGATTTTAGAGACATTTGAAAAAATGTTTCTCATAGAAATCGTACTTTTACGATTTTTTCTCCTGTTTTTAATTCGATAATTTCGTGATAATTGGGCCGATTTTGACCAAATGGGTGGGGCTACAACGTTCATATTTTTGGATGAGCGAAGCGAAGATTCCATTTCACTACATTGGAGAAAAAAATCCGGAATGTTTTTTTTTCTTTCCTTCCTTCTTTCTTTTTTTTTTTTTTTCTGTATTTTTGTGTGTTTGTCAGCACGATTCCGGCTAAATCGATACTCCGTTTGCGATGAAATTTTATGGAGGCCTTCGAAATCTCTGAACTTAGAACTGCCACGTTTTTGAGCGCAATCAAAAAATTATTTCTCATGAAAATCGCAATTTTACGATTTTTTTCGATTTTTTGAAAATTTATTTTACTTATAACACCTACATGCTTAATCGGATTTTAATGATTTTTTCACAGTACCTTAATTTTACGAATAAAGATATCCGTGCGAAATTTGAGCGCAATCGAAAAATTATTTTTCATGAAAATATAAATTTTGTTGTTTTTTCTTTTTTAATACAATTTTTTTACGTATAACACCTACATGCTTTATTCTATTGTAATAATTTTTTCACAGAACCTTAATTTTATGAATTTATATATTCGTGTGAAATTTGAACGTAATCGAATAATTATTTCTTATAAAAATCACAATTTTTCGATTTTTTTCTTTTTTTTAAATTAGTATGATTAATTTAAAAAATTAAAAATATTAGTTTATTTTTTATTTATTTTAATTTAATTTCTAAAATCTTCAACTTAGTAATAATTTTTTAACAGAACAACAGAAAATCCGCATAACACATGGCAGCTCAATGCACCAATTACGCTCATCCAACAACGCGGCGGGACTTAAGCGTTTTCCTAGTACATTGACATATAGATTATGGTGATGTAGGGCCTCTTGAAAGAAAAAGTTGAAAAAGTTGGTCAAAATTCATAGAAATAAAGTTTTTAATATATGCCTTTTACAGGTGTATGAACAAGTAATATCAAGTAACTATAGAAAAAGTAAGGAGATTCCACTTAAAAACGTAATCATTGGACAGAAATATTCCAAAAAAGCTCATCCATCAACGCGACTGGAAAAAGCGTTCGCGAAGCGGCCTAGTTACTTGACAATGATCGACTACATTGTTTACAAAAAGCATGTCTTTGGGCCACTAGATATTTTACATCCTATTGTTAATTGTTAATACCATACAAATTAAATCAACTTTGATAAAATTATTATATTTTAACAAATAATTTTGCAATGGAACTTGAAAAAGTAATGAGATCACACACATAACAAAAACTTGTAAAAATAGAGCCAAACCTTACACACTCAAAAGAAATGAGATTTAAAAAAGGGGCTTAGCTCATCTATCCTCCCACATTTGCGCATTCTTAACCTATCGGCGTTCTATTTAAAATCTCGCCGCCTGGCCCCTGAATTCCATTTATTTTTTACGAAATGGGGTTGCGGAGCGCACCTCAGCAAAAAATTCACTGTTACAACAAAAATAACCCGATTTACTTGAAATAAAAACTAAAATGTAGCCTAAATAAATGTCTAGGGTGTATGATCTTTCCTTCGATTTTTCTTGGTGTCAAAATATCACACCCCTCATCTTCGTCATATCCTTCAAAATATTGCAATAAGCTGTAGCCGCCATAGCGCGCGCGCCGCCATACCACCTACGAATGCAAACATAATCTTTCCATCAAGCATAGACAGGCTAAAACTTGACCGAGTGACGAGCCAAACACATCGTTGGATGCAGCGAAGTGCGTAGAGTACATTGAGCGCGATCTCTTGGTGATTGAACGAACCATTCTCATACAACGACCGATAATGTAGCGCGCTGTTCCCTTGCTGTTCCAGCCCGTCGATCCGATGGCCAGGTATGTCGGTGCGCATTTTGAACAGCCCGTCGATTCGACCGGTGAAAACGCCGATGGGTTAATTCATAAACATAAAGTGTCCCATTACAGCATCCTTGAAAAGCTTGGCAAAATAGAATTTGCATGATATTACGTTTAAATTAATTAGAAAAAAAGAACTTTGATGAACTATTACGTTTAAATTAATAATTGCAAATTCTATTTTGCCAAGCTTTTCAAGGATGCTGTTACGGGACACTGTACGTTTATGAATTAAGGGGTATTTAACCGCTAAACTCAAAAAATATATTTCATTCAGGCTAACTAGTAATGAATTTAGCAATCAACAGAAAAATTATTGGGGCCACCATGACCTCCCAAAAAATTGTCAAACATGACATTTTTCGAGCTAGGTCCCATCGGCAAAAATCTCCCATTAGAAATAACATGGGGACGATCTTTATGCCCCGTGACCTTGGAGGATTTTGATCCAAAAAAATATTGGCCATTATTGACATACTCGACAGCCTTTTCTGTAAATTCTCTATATTTTGTTTTGTAATTTGGGCAAGTAGTTCGGTCAAAATATGCTGATTACCAAGATGGGGTGTGATTTTGGAATGCATATTTTTGCGTGTTTGAGGGTATATTTGGGCACAGTTTCAAGACACGATGTCATAAAGGGGCATTTTAGATTGGTACTATGCTCTAGTATCCTTGGATCTAATTTCTTTTGAGTGTGTAAGGTTTGGCTATATTTTTACAAGTTTTTGTTATGTGTGTGATTATACCTACGGGAGTGTTTCCCGATTAATGAAATTGAGAAATTCTATTCATGATTCGATAGTATAAATGTTTTTTCAAGAACAAAACCATTGTCTCTAAATTACATTCTTCACGTTTCAGCCTATAGTTTCAATTTACTATGTGTTGTAGGTTTAAATCACAACGGATTTTGCTCAAAATGTTCACTGCATGCTTAAGATTTGTACCGGATGTCTGTTAAAATTTCAGCTCGATCTGTTTAGCTGTTCGGCCATTCTGAAGCGAACTCACTCACCCACAAAAACGCAGATCTTGTGCCAATTATCTTGCGTTGTAAAGCGTGCGTGTATAAAGCAATTCTGTTTTTTTGTATGTTCTGTATATATGTCAGTGTTTTGTGCATTTTAGAATTTGCATTAGTAATTTCAAATTTTCTCCAGTGTTGAAAAAACTAGGAAAACGCTAAAGTCCCGCCGCGTTGATAGATGAGCTTTTTAAAGTTTTTAGTTTGCGTGGGATATCTTTACTTTTGCAAGTGCTTTGTTTTGCTGCCTACGCATTGTAGGTGATTGTTGTCAAGTTTTTATTGTTTCTTGTCAATTGGTATTATTTACCGTAAAAAACTTATATTAAAAGCTTTATTTCTATGGATTCTTGCTAATTTTTTCAACTTTTTCTTTCAAAAGGTACAACATCACCATAACCTTAATGTCCATGTATGAACGTTGTAGCCCCACCCTTTTATTATTATTTATTTTCCACTAAAGCTTAGTAGGAAGGTTGGCAGAAAAGGGCAGTATGCCCCAAGCACAAGGTGTCTGCCAGCCTCTACACAACAAATTGTGATAATAAACAAGCTTATAAAACATAGAATATAGAAACATAAACAACATAAACAAAAACATAAAGAAACATAGAAGAGACAAATTAACAAAACAATAACAATTCAATGAATTCATAATATCAAAAAGCAATCATAATGTAGAAGACTTAATAGCTCTCTTGAAAGGCGACATGCCAAGTCCTTGTATTTCTTCAGATAGGGAGTAGTTCCAAATTCTGGCAGTTCGGCAGTAGAACCCACTTATGTACGCGCTGGTTCGGGCAAATGGTGGCGTGATGGACTGGGCCTGGTGACGTCTTGAATCGCGAAGGTTCCTCCAAGACACCCGATGGAATGGGTCAAGGTTCACACAGCCAGTCAACATCTTTTTGAAGAACAAAACGTCCACTTGCATCATGAGTTGTTCAATTGTGATAAGGCGACATTGACCACGACGTGTAGAGGCACTAGGCTCTTTGTAACCCATAATATGCCCAAATGGCACGAAAATATCGCACAAAATCAAAAAACTTATATTAAAAGCTTTATTTCTATAGATTCTGGCTAACTTATTCAACTTTTTCTTTCAAAATGTACTACATCACCATAACCTTAATGTCCATGTATAATATGAACGTTGTAGCCCCACCTGTTTGGTCAGAATTGGCCCAAATGTCACGAAAATATCGCACTAAAAATGGAAAAAATCGTAAAAGTACGATATTCATGAGAAATATTTCTTCGATTGTACCCAAAAACAATACACCTCTAAGTTTAGAGATTTCGAAGGTCTTCTCAAATTTTCATCAAGATCGCATATGCCGTTTGCCTGGTAGAGAGTTAACAAACAGACAGAAAAACAAACAAAAACAAAAAACAAACACCCGAGCTAAATTTTTGGGGGGTCAATGAAATTGAAGTCTTCGCTTCGCTCATCCAATTAATGCTTTCGAGCATGTAGAATACATGTTAGTCTCGGGAAGACTCTTGACAGTAAACCCTTTTCAATTCAAATGAATGTTTAATTAAAGCAGTGTTAAAAATACTCTGAATTTAATTCAATTCTTTTAAAAACGTTTCCCACTCGAACACCGAAGTTAAGCAAAATCGGGCGTGGTCATGGGTAGAGTGGGTGACCACTCTGTCCAGAAACTCGCGTGTACCGCTGGTTAGAGCAGATGGAGGGTTCAAAAGCTAGTGTAATGGCTTCGTTCTTCTCGACGTCTGCTCGGCAGTCCGGGTTAGTGGAGGAACCTATATGACTGTCAAAGTTACACCGTCCTTTCGGATGGGACGTTAAGCCGTTGGTCCCCTTGGTACTTTTCGAAAGGAGTAGGCTATGTGCCGGTACCGGGTTTCCCCTCCTCCCTTCTGTTCATACTTCATCCTTATCTATCGCCACTAATCGTCTTGATTAGCCAAAGTGCATAAATATGAGACGTTAAGCAATATCCAATCAATTAACGTTTATATTGGGATTTGAATGACCCCATGGAATTTGAATTTTAGGCGGACTAGACCTACTGTATTTAGACGAGTGAGCGCAGCGAACGTAGTCTACAACGCAACTCGATCGGGCCTTGGCCGTGATGAATTCTGTATGTTAAATGTTAAATGTCTGTTTGTCCGGTCCCATACGGCCGAACGGCCAAATAGATAAAGCTGAAATTTTAAACAGACATCCGTGACCAGGTAACGTAGAACTGCTAACAAAATGAGCACAAACCATTGCAATTAAAACCTACAAGAAATAATAAATTGGGAAATAGGCGTGAAATGTGTAGGATCCATTTTATCAACAAAGCTTTTGTTCTTGAATAAGTCATTTTTATTGAATAATTTTTGGCAGGCCATGATTTTATGCAGTGACAAAGGTCTCCAATCTTGCACGCTCAAGGTACACCCAAATTCTGCTGGGAGATTGAGTAAACCTTGCAATCTTTACTCGTATTTCGTACTGATTGGATGAGCGAAGCGAAGACTTCAATTTCACTGACCCCCCAAAAAATTTAGCTCGGGTGTTTTTTTTTTTTTTCCCGTCTGTTTGTTCGCTCGATTCCGGGCAAACGGCTTATGCGATCTTGATGAAAATTGTAGGGGACCTTCGTTTTCTCTGAACTTAGAGGTGTATTGTTTTTGGGTACAATCGAAGAAATATTTCTCATGAATATCGTACTTTTACGATTTTTTTCGATTTTTAGTGCGATATTTTCGTGACATTTTGGCCGATTCTGACCAAACGGGTAGGGCTACAACGTTCACATGTCACATTGACATTAAGGTTATGGTGATGTAGTACATTTTGAAAGAAAAAGTTGAAATAGTTAGCCAAAATCCATAGAAATAAAGGTTATAATATAAGTTTTTCAATTTTTAGAGCTAATATTTTCGTCACACTTGGGCCGATTCTGACCAAACGGGTGGGGCTACAACGTTCAGATTTCATATGTACATTAAGATTATGGTGATGTAATACTTTTTGAAAGAAAAAGTTGAAAAAGTTAGCCAGAATCCACAGAAATAAAGGTTTAAATATGAGTTTTTTTTGGGTTTAAGATAAGTAAGATAAGATAAGAGATAAGATAATTTATTCACCATGGATTCATACATAATACAAATATAGGTTTCGTCAGGAAAGATAGAAAATAGTAATACACAGTAGACAGTAGACACACACATACGCACGATATATATACAATATATACAATAGTAGGCCTTCAAAATGAGTAAAAATATAAATGAGTTACAATGGTTACAAGCTCTTTATACTAATTTAACAAAATTAAAATATTTGGTAGGCCAGCACATGAATAAATGTCTATTTGAAAGAATACTGTTTAGGCCTTTATTTAAAGATAGAAATTAATACGAGGAGAAAACGCAAGCTTACTCGTCAGCGAGGTAGTCGTTAATGGAGTAAAAGCTATTGGTCACAAGGAAAGATTTCAAGTTGTGTTTGAAGGAGGACAGCGAGGGGGAGGTTTTGCTGTAATAAGGGAGTTTATTGTAGAGGGTGGATGCAAGATATTCAGGGCCACGGGAAAAGAGAGTCAAGTTATGAGAGGACCGATGGATATGGAGACTGGCTCTAGTGTAATGAGAATGCACAGAGGTGTTCAGAGGGAACAGATTGCTGTGGGTACGGACAAATAATGCAGCTGTTTGGATTAGGGTACATGCTAGGGTAAGAATTCCCAGTTTCTTGAAGAGTTCTCTACACGAATGCCTTCTTGATACACCTGCAATGATTCGGATGGCTCTCTTTTGAAGAATGAAGATTCGGTTAGCTGGGGGAGAAGCTCCCCAGAAAAGCAGACCATATGATAGGTGAGAGTGGACGTGGGCAAAGTATACTAGCAGAAGGACGGGGGGATGTACTATTTGTTTGAGTTTGCGAATTGCGTAGCAACCCGATAATATTTTGTTGGCAACATGGTTAACATGTATGGACCAGTCAAGATTATCGGTTAGCGCTAGGCCTAGGACTTTGGCGGTGTGGGTACGGGGGATGGTAGTCGAGTCGAGACGGACAAGGGGGCTTAGTGGGGGGATCTTATGATGAGTGTGAAAGTAGAGATAAACAGTTTTTGAACGTGAGATGATGAGTTGATTGCCAAGGCAGTAGGATGACATTTGAGCAACTTGTTTGTTAATTAAGGTGGAAAACTCAAGAAAAGGACGATGTTTAGGTAGGGTAAGGAGGTGGCTCGAGTCGTCAGCATATTGGATGAGAGTCCCCTCATCAAGGACAGCAGCTTGGTTATTGACATAGATGATATATGCTAATGGTCCCAGAATAGAACCCTGGGGTACTCCACATGCTATGGGGAGAGGCTTAGATAGGGTTTTAGTGATGGATTGACCGTTAGATGACTGGAGCTCGACAACCTGGGTGCGATCGGATAGGAAAGAGGACATCCAGCTTAAAGCAGCACCACGGATACCGAGGGTTTCCAGCTTATCTTTGAGAATTGAGTGGTCAATAGTATCGAAGGCCTTGGTCATGTCATAGAACATTCCTACAGCATGGTCACCTTTGTCCATCGCAGAGTAGAGAGGGGAGAGAAAACTATAGATAGCGCTAGTGGTGGATTTATTTTTTAAGAAGCCATGCTGGCTAGGGGAGAGAATATTGTGATAGTTTAGAAACGATATCAGGCGATCATGCATGACATACTCAAATATTTTAGAAAAAGAGGAGAGAAGAGAGATAGGTCGATAATTGTTCATCTCTGACTTATGTCCTTTGTTTTTATAAATGGGGACTATTTTGGCTACTTTTAGTTTGGAGGGGAAGATACCGTCTGAAAGGGATGCATTGATGATGTAAGCAAGTGGGCCAGAGAGATAGTCGGTGCACTTAGATAAGAGAGAACCTGGTACTTCATCTAGCCCATGGGAGTGTTTAGAGCCAAGTTTCCTTGTTATCATTGCTACTTCAGCAGGGGTAGAGGGATAGAGAAAAATAGTAGGGATGATTCTAGATGGCAACGTACTACGAGGAGCTGGGTAATTATTGGGCACGTTAGGCTGGTTGTTATTGCTAGAATTGACAAAGAAGTTGTTAAACAGCTCGCTTTGTGATGATGGGTCAGAAATATCCTGCCCATTTACGGTAATCAACAAGTTTCGCTTGGGTTGAGTAGCTGTGGTCTGAGATTTAATCATAGACCAAGTTGCCTTAGAGGTGTTCCTAGCCGATGAAATTATGTTGTCATTGTAGTGGAGTTTTGCTTGTCGAATGTTTTTGGCGTGGGTTTTCTTCAGGTCTAGATAATGTTTTTTACGGATTGGGTTATTGGAAGACAACAAGTAACAATAGAAACTTGACAACAATCACCTTCAATGCATTCAAAAAGCACTTGCAAAGGAAAAGTGCAAACAAACGCAAAAAACGCAAACAAAAAACTTACAAAAAACGCTCATCCATCAACGCGGCGGGACTTTAGCGTTTTCCTAGTTATGTTTTCCATAGTATTGTCATAGTTGATGTAGACTAAACTGCATTAGGCCTATATGCATTTCAAAACATGTTTAATAATTTTTTAAATACAATCCATAAACTACAAAATCTTTTCTGACCAGGGGATTGAACCCAGGTCTCCCACATTCCGGGTATAAGGGCGCCTTAGCTAACTAGACTAGGGAAATGCCAAAGTCGTTGATAGACGAGTGAGTGAGCCATGTTTTGAATACCCGGTATCATTCCCCATACTGGGCTAGATCCAGCCTTAGGTATAGGGGAGGAAAGGGCATGTTCCCGGGTACTCAACACATGGCTCACTCACTCATCTTATCAATGACTTTGGCATTTCCCTAGTTGTAAAAATTACATTCAACTGAAAGTATGGTAGATCATTTGGCTTACGGTCCTGAACGTTAGCACCAATTGGCATTGAAATGTGGCAATGTTTACACGATTTGCCCATTCACGAATACACACGCCTACATATTCATTCAATTGACAAACACTCAACACTGGACTTCGTGTCAGTGTTTCTTTACTATTGTACTCGGGACTAGTCGCAAACACAGCTACCCCGACCTACCATTATTTGTTCTAAGATTGCGTAGACTGTTTAGGTTCGCAGTCGCTTCAATAGTTGCCCACTGAAAATCAGTTGCGACTGAATGCGTAGACTTGATTTCAAAATAGAACTTAACCGGTACTGAACTTTTAACTCGATTCAAACTCTTACAAATCTGTTTGAAAACCGATAACAAGTTGGCCCTTGGTGTAAAAATTGGGATGGATGGAAAATTGTAACTAGATACTATCAAAATTAGTTGTAGGGCTTAAAGAAAATGCCACAAACTTTAAACTTCAGCTCTAACTAAATTGAAGTTCCGTTGAAGTTGCTGACGCAACGGAGAGTTTAGTTCAACCATTTTAGTTTTTGCAAATAAACTGCTACCGAATTTCTTTTCATATTTTGCATGAATGTTACTGAAGAAATATTCGTCATTACGAGATGTAGGCCTATGTAGTAAAGAGCTGGACGACATTAAAGTACGAAGCAAAAGTTCTCTTACAAACGCACATTACTTGACAAAATAAACGACTCTTGGAACTGATGTAGATTGAAGTAGGCTGTTAGACGAGTGAGTGAGCCATGTGTTGAGTACCCTGTAACACTCCCTTTGCCCTTTCCTCCCCCTACCTATAGCTGGATCGAGACATCATGGTTCTTTCCTCCCTAGCCTCTTATAAGTTACAGTGGTGCATTATTATTTATTATGGCCTTACAGTTAACGTGCCCTTACACCAACTAAACTCAAAACCATACATATCAATCAAAAAATGTTCCAGGGTATTCAACAATCAACATATGACTCGCTCACTTGTCTAACAACGAATTTGGCATTTTCCTGGTCTAGTTGGCTAATGCACCCTTATATCCAAAATGTGCAAAGCCTGGGCTCAAACCCCTAGCCGGGAAAATTTTTGAAAGTTCTGGATTGTATTTGAAAAATTAAAGAACATCTTATGAAATGCACACTATACTATGGAAAACATAGGCAGTACACAATACGTTTAAAGATTGCAAGGTTTACTCAATCTCCCAGAGGAATTTTGGGTAACCTTGATCGTGCAAGATTTGGTACACCTTGTTCACAGCAATGCATTCATCGTCTTGCATTCGAAACGCGATTCGATAAAAATTATTGTAGTTACCTACATTAAATGTTACGAATTTCTAGCCTATTTTTAATTTATTGGGATTTCTAACTTGCACACACACTCACAGAATCACAGAATAAGTGTTGTTTGACTCGAATTGTGATGATTATGAAATTATCAATTCAAAAATCATGTTTACCCGTGCACACTGTCCAGTATTAATTTCACCTGGACAACTGAGTGGCCGCGAGCATAAACCGTCTTAACGCATGTTACCCGGTTTATGTGCACATGGCCAGCCGTGGTCCCGCCGTTCTATTAGAAGTCATTATACACTTTGAGTTCACCAATTTGCACACAGATAGCGCACAACACTGAACGAATATGTATGTTTAGCTTGCAGTTATCTACGCGTGGCTTCTAGGCTTTACCGGCCGATGTTGCTGCCGCCGCCGCAACTGCTCGTATCTCATATCGATTTTTTGTCAGTTACACCGTTTATGCTTGCAGCCCCTCCATTGCTACTTTAATTGTCATTTTGACACACATTTCTCAGTCAATTTATCAATTCACTATTGACTTACTTATTTATCTCTTAACTTTACCAATTATGTTCAGCTGCCTAACAACTAGGTTCACTTTAATAAATTATGACATGGGGTTTTTAATTTATTTATTTTCTTTGACAATTTGCCCGTCGATATCTTCGTCTCAGGGTTGGCTTGTTCCGCTTTACATTGACGTCTCCCACCGAAATTCAGTTGACTATAGGTGGAACCAGATAAGCTGGCGGTCAGGGTCAAGCCAGAGAATGTATGCCAACATCAACAATTTGCACACAAATCACTAATAAGTGATTTTGTCAATCAATTGTTATATTTGATAGCATAAACTTATATTTTAATAAAAAAACGAGATTTATGTAATGATTAATACTAAGCGAAATATTGATTTTATAAATGAGTTTACTAAATATATTTTTTTTCTCGTTGGCAATGGCCATTTCAAATTTACCGCTTTTGCGCTGCCAACACACTCTGATTTTGATGGCTACGCTAGATTCACCTTCAAAATATTCTTCTATTACATATTGTTTCATGGCAAGCAATTCAAAAATTCGTAAACCGGGTGTGCCTTTTCAGAGGCAATTTCAAGAAGCGGTTGTTCTGCTTTAAGAGCATGAGCAGCGCCCGGGACGCTAGCATATTTGTTTCTTTACCGTTGGCCACTTGCGAGGGCATCAGCTGTGCGACGGCGACGGTGCTGCGAACCCTTGGCGACCACCACCTCATCTGGTTCCACCTTTTAGTTATACAGACTAAATACAAATTTATTTTAATTAATTTTATTTCTAACTGATAGGCCCTGCTTTACCGTACCGTACCCTATGGCACATTTTTTGCAATTGAGCGAGGTTATTCAAAGGAACTTTTCTTCATCAACGTTAAATATGCATTCACTAGAAACAGGATTGCTCGTATTTTTCCCAAACATATTTAAGAGAGCCAATAGATTATATCAATTATTTATATAAATATCAATCAAATAAATATCTTTCACTCGAACCCTCGCTTGACCCTGGTGCAGTGGATGTTTATTTATTTAAAATAGAGATGTGCCGATTTCAGATTTATCCAATTTCGATTCTACAAATTGGTGTGCTATACCGATTCTTGGACAATTCCAATTTCTAATGCTAACCAAGCTTAGACATACGCTGCAAATAAACACATGACAATGATGTATATGGACTAGTTTGAGGAATGCTGGTACCAAAAACAATATAAATTAAATTAAAAATGAATTAAGTCCTCGACTAATGGAACACATGGTGAACTGGAAACCGAAATCTTCTTTTGAAGAGAATGGCTTACTGTCACACACCAAGCTGGTTTCCGAATGCTGTGGACCAAATAGCATAAACTTCAAGCAGGGTGCAAAAGAACAATCAAACAAGATGCATGAAACCTTTGCAATTATGCAGAATCAAGTTAGCTTTTGACCAAGTGGATAGAGATAAAACTGTGGAAAAAATCGAACAAATGGAAGTACCAAACAATATCGTACAGTGTACGAAGGTGTTCATGGGTATAATAATGGTACGAGATAGATACGGAGGAAAAAGATCTATATACTACAAACATACAAGACTGAATTGGGCTACAGCAAGGGGGAGTCCTTGGTCCTACACAGTGTTGGGGAAGGAACTTTTAAAAAGATCGCGTTCTCGTTTGTGAAGTTTTCAGTGAACTTAACTCTTTTTTTAAATGAATGAACTTGAATTTTTAAAAGTTCATTCCGAGAACAAACTTTTCAGTTTTAGAAAGTTCATTTTTAAGTTCTTTCCGTGCGCCAAGCAGCCGTTGAATGAATTGAAATCGTTGTTTATCGTAGGCCTACGTTGACGCACGTTCAGCTGATTTTGACAAGATCACGCACAATTCACGAAGTTAAAACGATGTACGCCAACTAATTTGGAAACAAATCTGGGAAGCCTAAAATGCTAAGTATCTGCCTTAGTTGGATGAGCATAGCGAGCGTAGCGAGCGAAGCGAAGATTCCATTTCACTACACCGGAGAAAAAAATCCGGAATGTTTTTATTTATTTCTTTTTTTCCTTATTTTTTGTACTTTTGTCTGTTTGTTAACACGATTCCGGCTAAACTTATACTCCAATTGCTATGAAATTTTCTGGAGGTCTTCGAAATCTCTGAACTTAGAACTGCCACATTTTTGAGCGCAACCAAAAAATTATTTCTCATTAAAACCGCAATTTTACGATTTTTTACGATTAAAAAAAAATTCTTCGACTTAACTCCTACATGTTTTATACGATTGTAATGATTTTTTCACCGAACCTTAATTTTAAAATTAATAAATTCGTGTGAAATTTTAGCGCAATCGAAAAATTATTTCTTATGAAAATTGCAATTTCACGATTTGTTTTTATTTTTAAAACATTCTTCGACTTATAGCACCTACATGCTTTATCCGATTGTAATGATTTTTTCACATAACCTTACTTTTATGAATTTATATATTTGTGTGAAATTTGAGCGCAATCAAGAAATAATTTCTCATGAAAATGGTAATTTTACGCTTTTTTTTGTTTAAAAAAACATACGCTCATCCAACAACGCGCCTAAAAAAGTGTTTGCGAAGCTTCCTAGTTTTACAAACTGGTCGACGAGAATGTAGTACAAATCATCAACACGATCAAAGACAGCTCAACACTTTCGTCCGACTAAAACTCGCGAGTAGTTTGGTACTAGAACACCCCTAATGTTTTTCCTCGTTTTCTCATTTAGCCAGCCTTTAATAAAATATGATTTTTTAACCAAAATAATTTTTAAAAAATATTTCTACTTGAGAACGACTAATTTTCAAATTGTTTTAATGAATTGATTTTAAAAGTTCTTTTATGACTTATAATTGATTTTAAAAGTCATAATCAAAAAGAATGTCCAAAAACTGGTCTACATTTTGTAATTTGCTAGGTATGTTAAAAAATAGTAAGCAAAGCAACGGGGCCTAAAGTGTTTGTCGTGGCTTCTTAGTTTTACAAGTCGATCTGCTATACAAATCAGTCATCCGCTAAAGTCAGAAGTTTTTGAACCTATTCGGACTGCAGTCATCTTATTTAGATTTGTTAACGGTGTCTTTTGACTTCTAGCCTAATAAAATATTATTTTTAACAATTTTTAATCAGGCCTTGTTTGACTTTAGTGAATTCGCGGATTTTCCAATTCAGTACAAGATTGCTAATTTCTATTAAAATTCGATTTTGTTGGTTTCGACTGAATCGTTTTGGGTGAAAAGTTGCTAAAAGAACTGATCTAAATCCCTGCCTACACTGAAAATTCTACAGATTTGTAAAAAATAGAATTAAATATTTATTAAAGCTATGAAGACGCTATGAAAGTTTAACACTAATGGTATAGTTGTTAATAAATATAAAACGGTGATTATCACTCCACAAGTAAGTAGGACTTGATTTCAACATCAAATATGAGCATCTTTTTTAAAAAATTTTGAAAGACAAAATGCCATATATTTAGGCATGGCAAAAAACTGTGAAATGACTATAGTATTTGCCACATTTAGATGCAAAGTACCAAATTGGCTAATATATTCTATTGGGTTGTCAAGACAGATTTGAGATCTTGTGTTAAACTGTCACTCGCTGATGCAGACTGGAAAGGATGAGCAGTAATGTGTCGTCAGCCTCCCGGTCAGTGTGTCTGGCAAACCAGGTGGCTAAGCGATCAATATACCATTCATTCAGTGTGACAGTGTTGAGACAATATTGTTCAAGAGAATTTATTTTCGAACACGCGTTACTTCATCTTTTCCTATTATAGAGAAGAATAGAAGGGTCAACCCAAGTGCATTAGATGATTAGAAGATCACCGTTTTAGTTTTGATTGACTGGTAGGCCAATAAACGTAGCACTCCCGCAGTGCTGAGTGGCTTTGACTGCATGTGCCGCACTATGTTTCTTAGTGTGACAAATTGAAAAGCTATAGATAGAATCAAATTGATAGGATGGGATCTTTAAGTAAAAGGAGAATTAACTTGCTGAAGATGGTGGCAGAAGTGTGTGGCTCGTTGGTCTTGTTGTTAGCGTATCTGCTTCCAATGCAGAAGGTCCAGGGTTCGATTCCCGCTAAAGTCAGAAGTTTTTTAACTTCTGATTTGGACTTAAGTCCATCAGTTCTTGTCTTAGGAGTTTGTAAACGGTGACTTTGGAGCCGTCCTAGCAACGAAGCACATAATAAATTTCTGAGTTGTTCTGAATCGGCCTTGTTGATTCTGGCGTTGATTCGCGGGTGTTCGCACTGTCCATACCACTGATTGCTATATTTCCTATTAAAAATATCGATCTTTGGTTGGTTATCGCTCACTCGTCGATTGCGTCTGGGCCTGCAGGGTTGGATTGGTCGCTTTGATTTAAAGTCCCCCACTGAAAATCAGTTATATAACTGAGTGGGCAGACTCTAAATAAAATTTATTTATTTATTTATTATTACCTGCGGAACAAGCACGCAAGTTCAAATCACAACATACAGGACTTGCATCATACCACTAAACCAGCGACGACACCAAAAGCTAATTGCCGAAACTAGACACGTTGCAAAACCAAGCGAGGCTGCAGGTTAAAACAAACATCCCATTACTCGAGTCTCAAAGCAACAGGGCAACAGTTGTTTAAATGAAAAGATGATAGGCTAGAAGAACAATATCCGAGCAGAGAGCCGTATGAGGACTAAAAACTCACAACCTTTTCCAAACTACAGCCAGTGAAATAAGAAGCAAGCTTCTGGGAGGTAAACAGAATAAAGCTACCAAACAGGGTGGCTGTATTTTGTGCATCATGAACTAGTGGAGGAGGGAGTATGTGGATGAAAGAAGGATTACCATGAAGAGCTGAGAAAAGTAGTAATCCTGATACATTTAAATGATGGATATACTGATAAAGGAGTGGATGCACATGAATATTAACAAATTGACAAAACCTGGAGAAGGCAATGCTGGAGCAGGAATATACTGTAGAGAACTATGTGTATGAAGAAATGGCAGTACTACTAACATAACAACAACAATAATAATAATTGGGAACTAAAGGTGATATTGGCAGCACTAAAGCTGGTAGCAGGTCACTAAAAAACATTGGGAATTGTGACTTCAACAATTCTTGAAGGAACACCAGAATCGGCCTATTTTAATACTAATGAGTAATGATGACTAATATATTATGTTATGGCTGCGGTTCAATTTGACATTTTCAAATCAACGTCAAATTAGGAAATGGAAATGAAATTAGAAATGGTTGTGATGTCTGACTTTTCAATGTCACAGTCACCGGAAAGATATGAAGTCCTCTAGAGAAATGCAGAGCTACCTTTGCAAGAGAACAATTCAACAACTCAATTATTGGCAACGGGCAAGCACCGAATGCACAAATCTCATTAATCATTATATGTAATCTACTTGCTGTATGAAAAGTTTTGTCGGACTCGTGTATTTGCGATAAATTATTTAATTTCTAAAGTATTAAAATTGAAGTCGAAACTTTGTTGCGATGCCTACGTCCATGCCCAATAGGGAATATTCCACTTAATATTTTATATTTTATTTTAATTCTTATTCATGTCTAAATAGTCACTGCACTTTTTTTTATTTAAAAAAAATGTTTTTTGTGTAATTTAAACAAGAAGTAAATTGGACCCCCAGTTTGCGCGCGAAAAACGAGTGTGCGCCATCTTTGGACGGTACTACGTCATAACTGTGTTGAGTCAAGGCCAATTGGAAACTAAATGTACGTATATTTGTACATATTTACATACAGACGGCAGTGCTCGCCCATCCGCTCAACAACAAACACAACTCCACAACCACTTAAACGATGTACATTTTCACCGTCTTTTGTTTTTCTTTTTTCGTATGTGACAGAAGATTTCGCGAGATCATTGTGATAAAGAATGACGAGCATTTTGTCTTGAATTTTTGAAGAGCCTAGGACTATCATGGTATTCTTTATCTACAATAGGCTTTAATTAGTCCAAATTAGTCATCAAAGTTAGGTTTTTGTGCGGGATGTGTGTCAGAATATGAACGTGCAGGCCTAGGGTTGGCAAGCTAAGCCAAGGGCTTGTCAAGTGAGTAGTTTTAGTATTCACATACCAAGGCCTATATCCTACAGGAACGATTGGCCTAGACTGTTGTATTATAAATAATTTTCTACGCCTAGGCCTAGACCTAGGTTTGTTTCAGTTTTGTTTTTTGATTGCAATGTCAACTTTTCTCGTTTTCTGGCTAGGCGTTAAATGTAAAATGTCCGCCATCTGTTAACATTACTGTAGGCTACACTAGGCGCTGCTTTGTTCCATCTTGATGTATATCTCGATCCTACTATAATACTATTCCAACATCTTTGGTCTGGATGTATGTTTATCCAGACGGCGTTGGATCAACACAGTTCTGACGTCAGTCGTTTTTGCCGCTTTAAAAAACTGCTGCTTTTAAAACGGCTATAAATCACTGGATTATTATTTCACGGAAAAACAAAGTACATATTTGTAATCGGGACGAAATACTTCTTCTAAAAAATCTATTCGTACAGTATTTGGCGGAAGTGGAATATTCCCTATTGTAGCACAGTCTCGCATGCACACCCATGCACTCGCAAATAATGAAATTAATTTAATGAAACTTTTAGAGTAGGTGAGGTTTAGTTGTAATTAAGCTATTGGACTTAAGAAATAAATACATAACAAGATTTAAAACAAGATTTCGACGACTTATCAGTCATCTTCCACTGGGACCAGTGGAAAACTACTAAGACTATTCTTTTAAATCTTGTTATTTATTTATTTAAGTGCAGTGTATATCAATCAATAAGGAATAATTAATTGTTTGACTTCCCGTTTATGTAGATAGCTAAAATTATTTTGATTTATTTTTGGAATTGTGTTAAATTGATTGTTGAAAATGTTTTGTCTTTTGAAAAGTCTTGATTGATATGATTATGTAATGATTGAATGAACATTATTTGTACACCTATGTAAAATGAGACAAAATTAATTAATAAATTAATTAATAATTGGCAATACTCTACCCTCTTCCAAACTCAAGGAAATTCTTCCAAGTATTCCCAGACATTCAAAGAAACTAGAGTAGGTACATGGCAAGTGTTATCTCTATAGTTGCCTAATAATTGTGTAAAATGTTATAGGCCTAACGTACATCAATCAAAGTTGTTGATAGTTGATTTTCTTTGGGTTTGACTTCAAAGCTAAAAATAACAAATCATCTACCAGAACAAGGAACAGGAATTTTCCTGTCCTGTTTTTCTGGCATAACATGTTTTTGTAAATTTAGTTTACATGTTAGGTGGTTGGAAATAATAACCAACAATCCACAACTTTGATTCATCTATTGTTTAAATTTTAACCATTTATTATTGGTACCAAAGTCACTGTTCTTCTCCTTACTTCTGCAAATTTTCAACTAGGGTCCTTTCATCTTTGTCTGGCCACACCAGACACACTGAGGTCCAATGTGTTTTGGGTGTGGATGGGCTAGTAGGCAAGTGCTGGATACATAATCTCCAGGTAGTGTGTAGTTCTGGGCTTGGTTAGCTGATGCTGTTTCTTGCACTAAGCATTGCTGCTGCCATTTAGCCACTCCAATCATATACCCAATTAAACTAGAAGAGACTCTTTAAATTTTCTCTCAATTACTGTTAATTTAGCATGTTTAACAAAGCAAATTTTTGTTTTAAGACACCTCCATTAAAATCAACTTTGAACGCATAGAATAATTTTCTAAATCCTAAATGGTTTAATGGACTTGCCAGAATAACTTCATGTTTTTTTGTTGTTTTTATAACAAATTATAAATATGGTTGATTCCTAGCCCAGAGGTTAGAGACATTTCTTGCAACTGAGTGTGAATAACAATGGACGTTTCTGCGAAATATGATTGTGACATTAGCAACAATTTAGCCCAAAATGATATCTCATGAAAATCCAAACATTGCATAAAATTTATTTGATTTGCAATTTTAAGTATTGTTATAACTGGAATACCTAGACTACAACATTAACTGTCCATAGAAGCAATAATATTTGGATACACCCTCTTATTGGTCCATGATAACTACTTGATAAATATTAATTCAATCAAATAAAACCTTTTGATTTAAAAAATGCTTTCAAGTAGTAGGCTTATCCACTTACCGTTCAACCAGACATGAAACTCAAGATGTAGCAAAACCTAGGATGTCGAATGATTATCGATTACTGATAGAAATTCATTCAGATATGATGTCGATTGAAGATATTTAAGTAAACACTAATGTATGGTATTATCATCATGTTCACATTGTGTAGCTAGGCTTGTCTACTGTGCTACCGAAAGTTCACTAGTTCGCTAATATAGTTATTAGGAAACCACAAAAGCAATGTGCACATTGTGATTGAGCTTTAATTGTTGCTCTAAAATATACTCGCGGACTAGCGTGTGTTTGTCAGTACAGCGCGGTAGACAAGTGTTCACTGGTGCTGGGCCTAAGGGGGCACAACGTATGTGGACTTCATGGTACTACGATAATCACACCTTACCTAATTTAAATATTGATAATATAGAAGTATAGAAACAGATGAAAATACTCACAAATGTGAAATTCTATTTATTCCAGTCCAATTTACATTTAGAAAACAAGTCTATGAGAAATGTTTGTGATTGGGGAAAGAAGAAAGGTGACCCACAGCTTACCTTGAACGAGTTTGGCAGCTGCGAGAAACTAGCTGGTTAACATAGTATATTTATAAAACAAGATACACAATGTAAGTTTTGGGCAACATGGCCTTGGTCACCGACCGTTAGAGAAGAACTAAATTTAAAAGTTATTTACAAAATATTACAAGGTGCTGTTGGGGGTGAGTAGGGGTGGCTGTGCAACAGGTGGGATGGGTCTAAGTGGGAGGGCCTAGGCCTATCTTAGATTGAGCTTAGGTTTTTGGCACGAGCTGGTGACTTATTTGATGCGCTAACTCCCAATGTCTCAATTGTTCCTCATTGCAGGATGGGGGTAATGAAGTTACAACCCTCGTGGTGTAGCAGTCATTAAAGTCCCTGTTGTGGGTTCCTGCATGTTGTGCCACCAATTTTAGGTCTAGTTTCCTGACGGTGTCCTGCCTATGTCTGTTCATCCTGGTGCTCAGGGAATTCGTTGTTAGGCCTATGTACTCGGCTGGGCATAGCTGGCACTGTAGTTGATAGATCAGGTTGGTTGTGGTGCAGTTGTTGTGTTGCCTGATGGGGTATGTTATTCCAGTCGCTCGAGCATGGGGTATGGGAAGTGGGGGGGGGGGGGGGGGGGGGGGGGGGGGGGGGGGGGTGAATCTTGCAGGTTTTGCAATGGGGTGTCATGCAAGGGTGTGAACCCTGTGCCTGTGGCAGGGGGAGCTTGTCGGTCTTCCTGGCGGGGGTGTATCTAACGTTGTGGTCACTGATGTAGGGTGGCCGTCTCGGAAGTATACGCGAGGCATGCTCAGGGGCCAAGTCGTTGGTGTGGGCCGATGCTTTCAGGATGTGTGCTCCTCGTTTCAAGATCCCGTTGAGTGCCTTAGGCCTGGGTGCCACTTGGTGACAAGCGGGATGATTTAGTTACTCGGTGGAGTACGTTGAACACTGGGGCGGTGAATCCGTTCTAGGACTTTGTGGCGAGGGTATCCCCGGGCAACAAAGGCATTCGCAATGCGGTGGCAATACTTTGCTAGAGGTCCTCTTCGTTAGAACAGATCCTCTGTTCGTGTGGCTAGTGAGTGGGGTAGTGCTTGTTTGGTATATGTAGTTGGGGTGGCAGCTGTCATAATGTAGATATTGTTGGCTGTTGGTTGGCTTGAAATGCACGCTGCTTTCGAGATGTCTGTTGCGGAGCTCGATGTCGACGTCTAGAACGTTGATGTGGTGCTTGGAAATTTCCCCCGTGAAACGTAGAGAGAAGGTGTTAAGTTCCTCTAGGAAGATGACGAATGATTCTTTACCGTTGAGTCCATATAGCATAGATGTCGTCAATGAAGCGGAACCAACAGAGTGGGTAAAAAAAAAAAAATGGTCAAGGTCGAGACTAATTTTTTTTAAACCCAGACACTACTCCCACTCTGTTGGTTCCGCTTCATTGACGACATCTATGCTATATGGACTCGCAGTGAAGAATCATTCGCCATCTTCCTAGAGGAACTTAACACCTTCTCCTCTCTACGCTTCACGTGGGAAATTTCCAAGCACCGTGTCAACTTTCTAGACGACATCGAGCTCCGCAACAGATATCTCGAAAGCAGCGTGCATTTCAAGCCAACCAACAGCCAACAATATCTACATTATGACAGCTGCCACCCCAACCACACCAAACAAGCACTACCCCACTCACTAGCCAACGAGGACGGAGGATCTGTTCTATCGAAGAGGACCTAGCAAAGTATTGCCACCGCATTGCGAATGCCTTCGTTGCCTGGGGATACCCTCGCCATAAAGTTCTAGAACGGATTCACCGTCCCAGTGTACAATGTACTCCACCAAGCAACCAAATCATCCCGCTTGTCACCAAGTGGCACCCAGGCCTACATGCACTCAACGGGATCTTGAAACGAGGAGCACACATCCTGAAAGCATCGGCCCTCACCAACGACTTGGCCCCTGAACATGCCTCGCGTATACTTCCAACGGCAACCCAACATCAGTGACTACAACGTTAGATACACCCCCGCCAGGAAGACCGACGCTCCCCTGCCACAGGGTTCACACCCTTGCATGACACCCCGATACAAAACCTGCAAAATTCACCCCCCACTTCAACATTTACTGCTCGAGTGACTGGAATAACATACCCCATCAGGCAACACAACAACTGCACCACAACCAACCTGATCTACCAACTACAGTGCCAGCTCTGCCCAGCCGAGTACATAGGCCTAACAACAAATTCCCTGAGCACGCACCAGGATGAACGGGCATAGGCAGGACACCTATCAGGAATCTTGACCTAAAACCGGTGGCACAACATGCAGGAACCCACAACGGGGACTTCAATGACTGCTACACCACGAGGGTTGTAGTCATTGCCCCCATCCTGCAATGAGGAACACTTGAGACAATTTATTTATTAACCAAAAGAGGCTACTAAATATACTATACTATACTATAATGGGAGTTAGCGCATCAAATAGTCACAGGCTGGTGCCAAAAACCTAAGCTCAATCTAAGATAGGCCTGGGCCCTCCCCCTTAGACCTATCCCACCTGTTGCACAGCCACCCCTACTCACCCCCAACAGCGCCTTGTAATATTTTGTAAATAACTTTTAAATTTAGTTCTCTCAACGGTCGGTGATCAAGGCCATGTTGTCTGAAACTTGCATTGTGTATTTTGTTATATAAAAATATATGTTAACTAGCCAGTTTCACGCAGCTGCCAATCTCGTTAAAGGTTAAGTTGTTGGTCACCTTTCTTCTTTCCCTAATCACAAACACTAACCTAGCAGATGATAGGCTTTCAATCACAACCAACAATTTCTCGATTTGGTTAGTCGGGAAACGCTCCCATGTGTGGAATTGTTAATATTTAATACAATATTCTGAAATGAAAAAATCTGTCTCGACTGGGGTTTTGAACCGGGTCGACCACGTTCCAGGTAGGCGCCTTGGCCAATTAGACCACCGAGACGGTAAGTTTTAACTTCTGAATTGTAGTTTCCCTCAGATCTATAATACAACTACAATTCAGAAGTTTAAAAGTTTCTGTCTCGGTGGTCTTTTAAACTTCTGAATTGTAGTTGTATTATAGATCTGAGGGAAACTACAATTCAGAAGTTAAAACTTACCGTCTCGGTGGTCTAGTTGGCAAAGGCGCCTACCTGGAATGTGGGAGACCCAGGTTCGAACCCCGGTCGGGATGGATTGGTTAATTTCTGATTTAAAAAAAAATATTCAAAACCAAATTACAAATAATGTAATATTTAATATTAAATATTTTTGACAGCACAAACGTTAGTAACAATGCGGGTCATAATAAAAGCTAGTATAATGGATGCAACAAATTCTTAGGAGGACCAAATTACTATCGGATGTGTAGGGGGAACCTACCAGCTTACCTTAAAGACGACAAGAAACCCTTTGTAATTTTAAAAGTTGTCTAACAAGTTCCAAAATGCTTTAATTGCCCATCAGGTGGCCCTTTTTGTTCTCTTCCACTCTCCAAGTAAAATAATTTGTTGTGTTTATTGTTAGTCTTGTGTTCTTATGCAAGCGTGGGCAGGGATCTTGCATAAGACAATATTTTCAACTTCATTACTCTCGACCACAAACACAATTATTGTATTTTGTACGTCTTAATGCTGCTTCAATCACTGGCTTTATATTATGTTGCTCTTTTGAAAGTATTCTATGTTGTGGTTGTTTCAGATGATTGGAAACGTCGTCTATATGTGCAATGCACATATCTGCACTTCGAACATCTTGGTATCGTAACTTTCAGACATTTACACTGCATCCTACCACCCCTCGGATCACTGGCCATTGGTGAGATGACTACGTACTAATCCCTGCCACTTTGCAATTTCAAGGCCATGGACATAGTCTCTTTTCCCTTGGCCACTTCTTGTACTGCACTGTTCAAAATACTGTTGTAACTCATGCATGGTTTAATAATTAATTGTACAGCAGCTGTGCAATAAATATTGTCTAACCCATGCCGTTGTTGTGATGATTTATTTGTACAACATAGCACCCTACTTATTCCCCCATTGCTTTAGCATGTACTAACACCTTTTTACTCTCATTGTTGCAGATATACTACTACTAATTGGGTCATGAAGGGTTAAGGATTATTGGAAGGCTCTTGGTCATGATCCTATTGCTCAATGTATGTCTGCACTTGTCATTTAAATGCTTCTTTTTAATGGACTTGTTTAAATGGAAAGTATGGAGCTCAACACCCTTTTGGGTGTTGAGCTCCACACTGTCCATTTAGACTGTCCATTGAAGGGAAACATTTAAATGACTGACAAGTGCAGACATACATAATAGCAAGAGGATCATGACCAACAGCCTTCCAATACTCTTTAACCCTTTATGACCCAATTAATGGACTTAGTATATTTTTTCAAGGCCATTTACTAGGTCAGCTGCTAAACTTAGCAGTTGACCTAGTTTATGGACTTAGCTGTTTTTTTCAAGGCTAAATAATAATATTAATAATATAATAATAGTAAATAATAACAATTGCATTGGAAAAATTTATAATTTATTAACATTATTAAATAAAATACAATAAATATTATACAAATTATGAAAAAAACAAGGAAAAAATGGGTAAAAAGCACAAAACTGCCCAAAAAAGCGCTTTTTATACTACCTAAGTCTTTTTTGCACTTCAGAGCTACCATATTTAGCGTCGAAACTTTTCACTTAAACAGAGTGTTCTCCCCAATGCCGAGACAGAGCTGATGATGAAACTCGAAAAGGTCCACTTCCCCAAACATTTAATTGTGATTGAGCGTGCGAGGGCTCAATCACAACTAAGAAATTCAGAAAATGGCAACCTCTTGCAAAATTCCATATCAGCCCTGTCAGTGCACTGCACACTCTGTTTAAGTGTAGCAAGAGCAGCAAAAGAGTGAAATAGCCAACACCACTACGCAAGACGATGCAGCCGTGAGAACAAATACACTAGGTCTCCTCCTGGGGTTAAGTGGCTATCATTGCTCCTAGTTTTATTAAGTATTGAAAACCCTTAAGTACTTCTGTGCTTGTAAAATAAACAGTAGGGCCTACACTTCCTCAATTCTCTGGAAACTGCATTTATTTATTTCATGTCTATCCCATGCAAATATACAAATTGATTTACAAATTAAACTACGATTGCATTTAAATTAAATAAATAAATTTGCAGACTACCCACTCCCCACTCGGTTGCAGAACTGATTTTCAGTGGGGGGGGACATTAAATTAAATTTGCTTTACCCAACATGCATTTTATATTCGGAGTGATGTTAACAAGTAACTGAGAAACTTGCTCAAGATTTATTATATTAATTCTTTATTCTTTCGTACGAGAAACGGCGTCAACGCTAGCAAATATTTTGATAAAACAAAAAATTAAAGTAAATTCACAATGATTTTCAAAAAGGTTCTGAAGCTAAATTTAAAAAACCCAAACCAAGAGATTTATACCGGCTATTGCAGACTGGCGTTTTCCCCATCCTCATATGACGGGCCAGGTTGAAAATAATTATAGCCTAGTATCTGCCGATTGGTTGGGTCAAGCAAGCACAGAAGAGTTTTAAGGGTTGCCAATGAGCTCAATTATTGCTCGTGTTTAAAGCGACAGACCCCTGCCAACATTTTGTTACATGGTTTTGAGAGAACTGCATGAAAAAATATTGCAATGTTATGACAAGTAAGTTTTTAATTAGACATTTAATTAATTAACGCATAATCAAGATTCTACAAACTGTACCGATTATTATGTTTGAATATTTTTTCTTGCATTATATAATTCTAACAAAACCACATTACTGTTGCAATCAGTTTTTAGATATTTTGCACCGTTCTTGAGATATCACTAAAAACTGTAACTGCAGGGGTCAACCACCTCAAGAAGCCTGGTTCTTCTGGGTCGCAATGTATGAGTTCTCACAACTGTTGGCCACAACAATAGGTCTGTTCATTTCTAGTACGGTGCAGAGTTAAAGAGCAAACAACGTTCTCCATAATTTGGTTGATGGCTACAACAATATGGCTTACAGATTAATTGAATTGTTGCATAGGAATACATTACAGTAAACTCTTTAAAGCAGTGTTGTCTGCAAGCGATGTATAAAATTTGTCAACGTTATGTCTACATTTTACCATTTTATCGATTTGCCGTTTTCCAAGATACCTCTATTTATTTCTGAATCCAGGTATGTTAGCATTGGTAAACTATACTTACTTTAAGTAACTTTAATTTAAAGTTATGTATGGTGAAGCCCACGTATAGTTGAGTAAACTTGAATGAAACTGACTTTTGCTTGGTAAATAATAATTTAGTATGGAATTAGTAAGTAGTAAGGAACATCAATATTACTATGGTACCGGTAAGTTTTGACTTTTGCCAAAAGGAGACTAAAAAGGGGCTCAACTTATCACAAAGTCTACTGAAAAATTGCACAACACTGCTTTGAAAGAACGCGTACCTTGTCAAATTAAAATCTTCATCTTGAAATCGGTTTGTTTTTGGCAAACAAAATGGGAAAATAACCTTCGGCAGATGCTAGTGTGTAAACTAATATTACAAAAATGCTTTAGTCAAGATCAGTAAATAAATACAAATAAATGTGTCAAAGAGCCTACCCACTCAGATGCGAGATACTGATTTTCAGTGTGGATATTATTTGATTTCTTTTGTGCTTTATTGTTAGCTCTCAAGTCACCTTTTATGTACTTGTGTACCCAAATATTATTACTCCTAGTGGGGCCTATACACAAATCTAGGGTAGTTGAAAGATTTGCTAGGATGAGGATTTGAACCCTGGTCCTTCTGCATTGAAAAGTGGGAGAAGCCCGAAGGACCAACGCATTCCAACAGGCGCAAAAGCAAGCCTAAACGTATACACATTTTTTGAGTATCATGTACATGTACATGTCGATTGGAAAATAACTACTTGACTCTTCTCTGTGTCACTCTATATTATATAATCAAGTTTGCCAAAAACAAAACCTGTTTCATTATTGTTGTAGCCAAATTGAACAGACCTATTGTTGATTGCAAGTATGTCAGTGGTACATGATACATAATCAAAAGAGCTGTCTTAGAGAACAACGCATACAACCAGGGCCACTTGCAAATCATGGTGTCAATAAATCTAGGATTATAGTAACTAGAAGGATTGATTTGATATGTTTAAGCTCTAAATCTAGGATTATAGTAACTAGAAAGTGGTTTGAAAGCCAGACTGTGATTTGCGATTGACCGTGATTTAAAGACTACAATCCCATCACCTTGAAATTATGTGATAGATTTAAAACTATCGACATAAACAGCAATCTAGTGTTAGGCTTATAACCTAAGCTTCTGCAGGGACTTCCAATGCTACTCTGAAATAGTGCGAAACATCTTTGTGACGATTTAACATAAAACCATACACTTAGCACGGCAAAGAATACGATGTAGGCCTAATTACAATTCAAAAATCATAATTATCTCGACCTAATATTTGTCTCCGTGTACTGAATGGATACAAAATAATTTAAAACACCATACTAACTGCAATTTTAATCAATCCAAATAAGGCTACATATTTTCTATTTTCTGTGTAGCCTACCTGTATGTAGCTCCTGAATGCAAATACGTAGGCCCTTAATCTGAAATTCTAACGAGGTATAAAGTAAACGTCAACTACTGTATTTCTTGCGCAAACGGCATATGGCATCATCATTAATGTTTTTTTAAGTAGACCTAAACTAGAAAAAATTGTATAAAAAATTAAAAATGTCTTGGAACAAGTTAGATAACTAGGAAAAACCTCATGGTTTGTAACTATATTTTTTGAATACTTATGTAATACTAGTTACAAATAAATTAGAGTCTACACACTCAGTTATAACTGATTTTCAGTGGGGGACTTTAAATCAAAGTTGGTTGGAATACGTTACTACTTACTAATACTGGTTGATTTCTGATTAGCAATACTAAACTATGACGACGTGACTTTGACGTTGACGAGTATTTAATAAATGCAAATCTTATCTAAATAACAAAAATCAAGTTTCTAAAAATCTAAAACAGGGTTGCCACTGACATTTTTCAAATCCTTTTGGAGGACGTTAAATATCCGCAAATATCCGTGAAAAATCTAAAAACGTTAATTTCACTGATCAAACTATGAAAGTGGCTAGGTAAATATGATGTTTATATTTTTCATATTTAATACAATCCAGAAATTAAAAAATCCATCCCGATCGGGGTAACAATTCCACCTATGGGAGTGTTTCCCGACTATCCAAATCGAGAAATGTTTATATTTGTTACCATCATAACCTAAAAGTTGCCAAGGGCCTAGGCCTATGCACAGACGAGAATAAATGAGCCAGAAACGCCCGTGGTTGCTTTAATTAAGATTGCATAAAATGTAAAATGTTATTCATTTACAGAAAATCTGTTTTAACCCGAGAGTAGTCGCGCCCCTGTTTGTAACGTTAGTAGTCGCGCCCGGTCCTTTAGACCGCATTATTTATTATGGGCTAATAACGTTAGGATGACGTTTTGATTACCAATATAAGATAATTTATCATATATGTGACAGCATACATGGTTTTATTAATCAATTATCAATCAATAATCCCATAATCAATTAAACACAAAATGTTGCAAACCTACAAAAAAATATAAAAATATGTTTTGAAACACCCTGTAGTTCGAATTATTAGTAAACCAAGACAGTTATATTATGCCAACACTATATGTTGAAGAATAATCAACCTACAATAACAAAATACATGTCTCATCGTAGTGATGAGTATGCATATTTTTGCCTCCCTTAGTAGTCGCGCAGTGGTCGAAAAGACCAAGCAACCGAACAGGACCTCTTATCTTAGTTGAAGTTCTGCAGAACACTGAATCGCATATTGCACACTGGCTTCATAAATCTATTTTGGGAAGGTAGGCGGAACTAGACAAGTAACGCATGCGCGCTGTACAAATACCAATTGTTGAAAAAAAAAGTCGGTCTAAAAGACCACACGCGACTACTCTCGGGTTAAACATTAAAATCATATTTTCTGACCTGGTTAAAAAATGCTTAGGCCTAGGGGATCACATAATCCAAACTTTACAAACAAAAACGAAAGAAAACAATTTTGTAGGCTCCATTCTCCATTGTTTGTTCTTGGCTGCTCAATTTAACTTGCATCCCCCAAAAAGCCACTGTTCTTGGCTGTTCAATCCTCAGTAAGCAGTTCCTACGATGTCTGGGACACGGCTAGCTCTGCCCCCTATCGAAGTCGAATCGATGTTTTCAATCAAAATTAGCCTGTGCAGATTCAAATATACGAAAATAAGCATAGAAAACGTAATTAGCACAATATCCGTAAATAAGATTAAAAATCCGTTGATCCGTCGTTGATCCGTTTTGCACCCTATATCCGTAAAAATGGATAAAATCCGTTAAAATGGCAGCCCTGATCTAGAATAGTATTCATAAAGTAGGCCTAGTTGTTAATTTAGTGTAATGATAAAAACAAGTTTACAGTATTACCCATTAGCCCTAGATCTTTGATTAAGCTGAATATATCAAATATAATCCGTACGGGACAAACTGTCTCAACGTTGATACAAGATTGACAGACCTCAGCTAAAATCTTTTAAAGATGCTGTATAGTACAGGCCATACACACATTATGATGCTGTTTATGTCAAAAGTTTCAGGTCACTCACAAGTTCATAGATGGATTACAAAATAAAGTCTGAGCTAATATTTTATATCATTACTCGTTCAGTTGTTCAACAAGATACGACAATAAAAAGAAAGTGCTCATTGTATGATTGGGCAGATCTTTCAATAATTTTAAAACCAGAGGTGACGCTGGTGAAATAAAAAATTATATCGCTTGATGACAATAACCAATGTGAAGCAGGTAAGCAATTCAATTGGAACAATTTTAACAGTTGTGCACAGTAATTTCCTAATCAACTGTAGTCACAACCAAAGACTCGGGTATACTGGTAAATAGAAATCTATTGTCATGATTTTGTGATCCATCCAATAAAGGGGAAATAGAAGGCTATGGGTGACACCAAGAAAACAACATGGAACAAAGACAAGCAATCAAGTAACAACCAACTGGAACAAAGACAAGCAATCAAGTAACAACCAACTTTCTAGTGTACAAGCTGTGTGTGTGTGTGTGTGTGTGTGTGTTGTGCGTTTATAAGTAGCCTATGGTATTCATAAGGACAGAGATAGTTCATGAATAATTTCAATGTGTGGCTCAGAAACTATAAAAAATGTTCTGCATTAATTTTGGATTCTTAAAAATGTTTGAACTTTCACAGATGCTACTAGATTTGTAATTGCAAATGAAACAAATAAAGTAAGACTGGGCAAAACAATCGATATTTCGATATGATATTGATTCGTGGAAATATTTTCAATATCGATATTTGGCTTAATATCGAAATATCGAAATTTACACAAAAATGCAAAATTTAGTAATTTTGGTGGAGGTGCCGGGTAGGTAGTTGAAATTAATAACGAGGCTGGTGCATATGGTGGAGGTGCCGGGTTATAAAACATGATTGTGAGATTGTAAAAATCGTTAAATGGCTTAAAATGGTGATACCTTACCAACCCTATTTGGCCACAAATTAGGAAAAATAGACCCACTCTTTAATAATTATTAATTTTATGATTTTTGAAAAATTTTGATTTTGATACTTTTTTTTCAAACAATTACATTTCATTTCTCGATTTGGTTAATCGGGAAACACTCCCGTGGGTGTAATTGTTTTTATTTACTACAATTCAGAAATTAAAAAAGTCCGCCCCAACCGGGAATCGAACCACGGATCTCCCACATTCCAGGTGGACGTCTTAACCACTAGACCATCAGGACGGGTACATTTTAATCTCTGAATTGTAGTTGCATTATGTGGGAGATCCGTGGTTCGATTCCCGGTTGGGGCGGACTTTTTTAATTTCTGAATTGTAGTAAATAATAATAAAAAAAAAAATTACATTTCAATTAGGGCTGTGCGAGTACTCGATTTCTCGAGCTTTTTCGAGCTTCAGTTTTGAGCTCGCGCCGAGCCGAGCTTGATTTTAGGCTCGATTTATTCGAGCCGAGCCTACAAAAACACGCAGTACACGCGCTCATTTTCATCAACACTCAACAGACAGTCTTGTCAACAAAGACTTTCGCGGAAGAATGCGGCAGCCTGAGCCAGCGATCAACAGTCGACTCGACGCAGTAGAATGCGATAGGCCTAGGCCTAGAATGCAAACATGTCTCTCTCATGTGGGAAAACCTATCACACTATCGCCCGCGCTGAAGCTTTCGTCGCAAAATAAGCCTAGGAAAGAAAGGAGATAAGCCAAGGAATAACAATCCAATGCGTCGTGATCGTAGAAACATGATCGCATCGCAATAATTCTTCTTGCAACTAGTTCCACACCGAGCATCTTTCTTCGTCAGCTGCGAGTTGAGTTGGTTGCATCGACCGAACGCGCACGTAGTTCGCGCAGGTGTCACGTGATGGCTTACAACGCGCTCTGTTGTCAACTCGAGTTACTCTTTAGCAGAGTCGACAAAGAAGTTTCCCCGGGTCTTCTTTATTGACTCTGCAGGCAGGAAGGCTCCGCGGGAAAGATCGCATCGACGTAGCGCGTAAAATAATTAACCCGTGAATTAGGCTAAAAACGGTCGCGAAAAATACCCTGATCTTAAAATCGGCTCCGGGTAATTTCTAGAACCGGGTACCCGATGGATGACATCCCTAGAAAATATGTAGCCTAACCATTTTTTTTTTTATTTATTTATTTATTTTTTTTGAAAAAGCTCGGCTTGGCTCGAAAATCAAGCTTTTTTTTAAATACTCGGCTCGGCTCGGCTCGACTTAAAAATTCTAGGCTCGCACAGCCCTAATTTCAATATATCGATATCATATCAAAATGTTTCATGTGATATCGATAAAGTAATGTGTGAAGTGCTCTGTGAAAAAGGACATTGGGGAAAATTTGTTTCTCTCTTTAATTAATGTTACAAAAAATGTAGTTCTGCACATTTTGTTGCATCAAACTTAAATTTACAACTAAAAATGAACAATTTACAATGTGAAAAGTTTAAAAAGTCCTTAAAAGTCCATAAAGCTGAGCGTCTAAACTTGTCTCCGCCTCAGCCTCAGCGACCCCTCTTTTAAAAGGTCCCCTTTTCCAGAGCACATCACATATTATGTAGCAACTGCAGATGCTCCACTATAATATGGGACTTGGTTACTTTAAGCTGCAGACATCAGCAAGTGAAAAGTTGTGTGTGTTTTCTTTTCTACATAGCTATTATTTCCCATTTGTGACCTCGATACTATAGTGCGTTTACTTGCGAGTAGAACACATTGTTCTCTTCGAGAGCGGAGTTCTTTTGTATGTCAGCTAATTGAATTCTATACAATTTCAGATTCCGAGGAGCAACACGGCCGATGATTGACAATAGGATTAGACTAGGATGTCATAGAAATATTTAATTAATAAAGTGATAAATAAGTTTATCCAATACAATCATTAACTCTTGAAATCATTATTAAAATGAAAATAAAATGCTATTACAAAAATGTATGATTTTGTAATAATAAGATTTCAAGAGTAATGATGATTGGATAAACCTTTATTTTCTTTATGATTTAATATTTTATGACATCCTAGTCTAATCATATGTTTAACATCGCGTTGTGCTCCCCGAATCTGAAATTGTATAGAATTCAATTAGCTGACATACAAAAGAACTCCGCTCTCGAAGAGAACAATGTGTTCAACTCGCGAGTAAACGCACTATAATTCATGGTAGGGTCTACTCTATAGTAATATGGGACAATTAGGATAGGATAGTGGGTGAATAGAGAGAGAGAGAGCTGGTGTTGCGCAAGAGAATAATGAAGATGAAGAAGAGGTGCCGAGCTTGGTAAGCCGGTGCTGATTCTGTGATGCCCAAGATCAATGGTGGGAGTACCCTTTTACTCAACTAAATGATTTAGAGAAAAGTGTATTAGAGTTCAATATGAATTTGAATATCGATAATTGCGCATGTGCATTTGTTTAAATCTCATATTCTTTTTCCCATTCTCGAATGTTTGTATTTCCATGTTGTTTTACTCGGGATAAGGAGACTCAATAAGAGCAGCTCAGATTAAGTATAATTTACCTTACTAACATACAACACACCACTACAGTACCAGGGAACACTAGGGTTTTTACCACAACAGTCACTCCATACGCTCAGGCTGGCAAGCATAGGAACACATTGAACTTGCCGCCAATAAGCTGAAGGGATGCCACAGCCTGTATAGCATGACTAATCATGATGAATAATATACACAGGCCTAGTGTAGTGCGACATAATATAAACAATAACAGTGACCAAGGATTGGCCTCTGAGGAACAAGATCGTCCGACTCTGTGTTCAATAATCTTGGACAATATACAAAAATAAGAATGTGGTAATTATTTTCACTAGACCTATTTTACTTCAATAAATGTTCAAAGTACAAAATGAACTGTGGTGTGAGGTAGTGACCATTCTGGAAACATGCAAACATGCTGGGAACATGCTGGTACTTCTTCATGACCACTAGCTTAACAATATCATCACACTCGCTGATAATAGCCGTATCAGATAACTTAGAGAAGTTGCAAGAAACAAGAAAGTAACAAACTTTATAAAATTACTCTTACAAGTGAAAGTTAGGCAAGTAGTCAAGCACTGTACCAAACATGCATACACCTCTTAAAAGGGAGGATAGATGGATTAGGAATTAATCAACTGTTCCAAGAACTGACTTACAACATCAGTTATTTTGCGACACGAGCGTAGGAGACTGAATATGACGATGTCTGAGACGCTGAAGTTGAAGAATCACACGTGAGCTGCGACATTCAATGTGGAAGAATCTCGAGGAGCCTTCTTGGCGGTCGTACAGGTTCCTCCCATTCCTGAAATGTGCAACACAGTCACTAGTAGGGTTGCCGGTTGCACAATTCACAGAGGTTTATAAAAAACACACATTATCACACCCATAATACTAGAACAAAAAATAAAATCCATCAGGTGTATATATTAGAACAAAACTGTTTGATAAGTCACCGTCTAATGCAGGAATAGTCTTTTTTGATAAATTATCAGATAGGCCTACGATAAAGTGTGCCGAGGAAAAAGTTTTCAACTCTAGATTATGGCAATATAGCTTATGAATGATAGATGTTTGTATAGTGCAAATGAATTTTAATGTCAATGTCAATTTTAATCCTAATTGAGTATTAGGGAATGTAGTCTGAAGGTGAGAAGGTATTGATAGGGTCCGGTACTGCATTAATATGCAATGTAAAATGTATCTACCTATATTCTTAATTGTGATTCTTAATTATAATTTTAATTATAATCATTAAGGTAAGCTGAGGTAAGCTGAGACATCGGTCATATACACCAACAAAAATTTAATTTTAATAAATTTAAATTGTTCATTTAAGTAAGTAGTGTGTACATGCAATTTAAAAATAATGTATATTCTCTTTGTAAAAAATAATTGATAAGATGTATATTACGATGCTCGTATAATTGTTATGACGTCACCAAATGTAATCTAACCACTGCAATACAATGATTTGGTGCGCCAAATCCCATTGTCTGGGGTGTTCCTCATTGCATGATGGGTGCAACGACTTCACTACCCTTGTAGTGTAACCATTGTCAAAGTCTCTGTTGTAGGTAGGGATGCCCAACGATATGAAAATCCATTATCGATATCGAAAAAAAATGGCCAAACGATATCGATATATATCAATATTTTCCCTCCAATTTTTAAATATAGTTTCCATGACAGTTCCCACAACATGTGCGTCTTCCCATCGCCACGCCCACTATATGACGCCAGTTCGAACCGTGCCGTGCTTAGCCGCACCGGGCCGCGACCGTGCCGAGTGCACTCTAGGCAGCAGCAGATGACGCGATGTCGACTGGATACTGCAGAATTACTCAATGCCGAAACCAATTTTTTTAATTTTTTACGCGTTTTTAACGGAATTTTGGTACTTTGAAATATCGCGATGTAGAAAACAAATATCGATATCGAAATTAATTGTGTGTATCGATATATATCGATATATCGATATCGATGGGCAACCTTAGTTGTGGGTGCCTGCGTGTTGGGCCACCGGTTTCAGGTCTAGTTTTTTGATAGTGTCCTGTCTGTGCCCATTCATTCTCGTGCTCAGAGAGTTAGTGGTGAGGCGTATGTACTCGGCTGGGCATAGCTGGCACCGTAGTTGGTATATCAGGTTGGTAGTGGCACAGCTGTTGTGTTGCCTGATGGGGTAGGTCGTTCCGGTAGCTCGAGCGGTGAATGTAGTGGTGGAGGGGTGAATGGTGCAAGTTTTGCAACGGGGTTTCTTACAAGAGTGTGAACCCTGTGGTTGGGGTGGCTTCTCCATTTTCCTTGCGGGGCTGTGCCTCACAATGTAGTCGCTGATGTTGCGAGGACGCCGGAAGTACACACGAGGTAGGTTTAGAGCCAAATCATTGGTGAGGGCAAGGATCGCAACATCAGCGACTACATTGTGAGGCACAGCCCCGCAAGGAAAATGGAGAAGCCACCCCAACCACAGGGTTCACACCCTTGTAAGAGACCCCGTTGCAAAACTTGCACCGTTCACCCCTCCACCACTACATTCACCGCTCGAGCTACCTGAAAGACCTACCCCATCAGGCAACACAACAGCTGTGCCACTACCAACCTGATATACCAACTACAGTGCCAGCTATGCCCAGCCGAGTACATAGGCCTCACCACTAACTCTCTGAGCACGAGAATGAATGAGCACAGACAGGACACTATCAAAAAACTAGACCTGAAGCCGGTGGCCCAACACGCAGGCACCCACAAAACAGAGACTTTGACAATTGTTACACCACAAGGGTAGTGAAGTCGTTGCCCCCATCATGCAATGAGGAACACCTGAGACAATGGGAATTGGCGCACCAAATCATCACCAGCTCGCGCCAAAAGCCTAACCTCAATGTGAGGTAGACATCCCACCTGCACACCGCCACCTACTCACCCCAACAACGCCTTGTATTGTAATATTGTAAATAATGTTTAAATGTTAGTTTTTGTTTGTTTGTTTGTTAATTGTTAGTTCTTCTCCAACGGTCGGTGACCAAGGCCGCGGAGGCCGAAATGTTCAACATTTATGTAAATTGTGAATTTTTAATTGTTAATAAATATATGTGAACCTCGTCTCAAGCAGCTACCTACATCCTTTAAGGTGACTGTTGGTCTCCTCTCTCCTTTCCCCAACCACAAACACTAACCAAGTTGATAGGCTCTATCTAAACCAACACTGCAATACAATACAATACTAAAATAAAAATTATTGATAATAGGCTATAGGGCCTATGTGTGGAAATTCAAAATATTTTTTTCAAGTTGTTCTTATGATTATACATAGGCCTATATAAACAGTTTCAAAACAAAATTTGAAGCCCTTAATGTATTTTATAAAAAAACAAACAATTAAAAATCTCTTTTCAAAAACTAGATTGGAGAAGGGTTGACAGGTTGGGAAAGGAAAGAGAACATAAATCCCAGTGCAAAAAAAAAAAAAAAAAAAACTTTCACCTGCTGATGACAACTGCAGCTAATTTAAAGTTGTTACCTTAATCCACGACGCGTTTCGTCCTTCTGGGACTCATCAGGCAGATGGTGGCCACTAAAAATCAGCTAACTACATGCAAACAAAACTCACAACACATAACCAAACCTGTGGTAGGGCCACGCAAGAAGCAAATTCTGCATGCATGCTGTCATCATCAGCAAGGTTACTTTAAACACCATTCATACTGAGCCACACCGTCAGGCACAACCAGTAAGGGGGCTTCCCTCCCAACTCTAGTGCTCAGGAGACAAAACATCCATGACTCACCCTGGATTCGAACCAAGACCCTTGGCAACAAGAGAAAAGCTGCCCCTTCTGTTGTTGCTCGGCCAGGGTGCCTCTTCATTCATACTTAGAGAAAGGGTTAGAGATAGGAAGGGTGGAAAGTCACACAACAGCACAACCAGTGAGGGGGTTTCCCTCCTAGACTCTGGTGCTTGGGCGACAATACAACCATGTCTTAACCTGGATTTGAACCAAGACCCGTGGCAACGAGAGAGGCTGCCCTACTAATTGTGACTGGGATCAGAAAACAAAAGGAAAAGACACTACAAGTTGCAAGCTCTTGGCTACGGGTCTTGGTTCAAATCCAGGTTAAGACATGGTTGTTTTGTCGCCCAAGCACCAGAGTCTAGGAGGGAAACCCCCTCACTGGTTGTGCTGTTGTGTGACTTTCCACCCTTCCTATCTCTAACCCTTTCTCTAAGTATGAATGAAGAGGCACCCTGGCCAAGCAACAACATAAGGGGCAGCTTTTCTCTTGTTGCCAAGAGTCTTGGTTCGAATCCAGGGTGAGTCATGGATGTTTTGTCTCCCGAGCACTAGAGTTGGGAGGGAAGCCCCCTTACTGGTTGTGCTGACGGTGTGGCTCAGTATGAATGGTGTTTGAAGTAACCTTGCTGATGATGACAACATGCATGCAGAATTTGCTTCTTGCGTGGCCCTACCACAGGTTTGGTTATGTGTTGTGAGTTTTGTTTGCATGTAGTTAGCTGATTTTTAGTGGCCACCATCTG
Organism: Sweltsa coloradensis; assembly: GCA_024449915.1. Classification (NCBI taxonomy): domain Eukaryota; kingdom Metazoa; phylum Arthropoda; class Insecta; order Plecoptera; family Chloroperlidae; genus Sweltsa; species Sweltsa coloradensis. The sequence goes on along the minus strand of JAMZAV010000843.1, from coordinate 60,905 downwards.
CCTGATGAGTCCCAGAAGGACGAAACGCGTCGTGGATTAAGGTAACAACTTTAAATTAGCTGCAGTTGTCATCACAGCCCTTCAGGCTGGGATTTATGTTCTCTTTCCTTTCCCAACCTGTCAACCCTTCTCCAATCTAACTAGCCGATAGGCATTTTTCACACTAAAATTTTCAAAAACTATGTTTAACACTTAGGAACCTAAGCCCGAGCTAGACTCGGGATGCCACCGCAGCGCGAGAAGCCTGCGCCCGAGTTTAGCTCGAGCTGCGTTATATCTCTGCCAAATCAACAATGAATAAGCTGTGGCCGCGACCTAAAGGTGCAATTCCAATGTGACAGCTGATACGACTACAGCCGCCCGGCTGTAAACACTACATGAGTCACACTCCTTTATAGTTAAATGAATGGAACCCGTTCCAATGACGCGACAGTGGCCGCGCGTTGAGCCAGACGACTCGACTACCTCCCATAGCAGTCTAGCCGCAGCCACCACGCGATCGGAAGTGTTTTCCTATATTAAATAATAGAACTATTGACAAAACATAATTGAACTGGTCAATATTCAAGCAGAAAAACTTTTTAGACACTGATGCATCGTCCAAAAGATGTCTCTGTATTAGAATACTTTGAAATCCCTCTTCGTCCCTCGCCAAGTACATTGGTTTAGGGTCACTTCTTCTAATTGATTTAGCAGATTTAGTAACAATTCTTCCTCTTCTTTGAGAAGAAAATATGCTACCAACAGTGTTTCCTCCATGCTGTTCACGTGGCGACTCAAACAAAAGTCGTGGGATTGGAATTTGAACAAGCAGCTCTGATCGCGCGACTCGCTATAGTAACTATAGTAGTTTCAGCCGTCGCATTGGAATTGCACCTTAAGGCAGCAGAACGGTTTTATGGACTTTCAGAAATGTTTAGATGAGTTGGTGCTGAGATCTGCCAAGATTTTGTGAACTAAATGAACGAACAAGGCGAAATAAAGATGTCACTTGTTTGTTTACGCTTTCGTGTCTTGATTTTAATGTTTATTTCGTAAATAACTGTTATTATAATGAATGATAGTGATATTTTAGATGAGTTAGATAGATTATTATGTCAAATTCTATTATGGCAGTGGCTGGGAAGAGAGATGGAGGAATATAATTTGGACCCTGATTATTAGAGGTAATGAGAAATGGTGATATAAAAACCCAAATTTCGTTTTAAAAAACCCAAATTTCGCGTTTTTCGCGATTTCAAAAAATTTGTCAAACACGTTACTAAAAAATAAAAAAATCATAAAAAAAATTGTACGCACTGTTATTTTGGTGTACTATTTTCGCGGAATCCGTGATACGCGCCGTTATTTTGGAGGTATATTTCCGTGAAGCCCGTGACGTCACGGTACCCCGCCTACCGCGCGCGTAATATTCGGTCTGGACCGGCACCTCCACCAAAACTGGACCGGCACCTCCACATCACTTTACATTTTGCACACTAAAAGGTCCAATTTCGCGATTTAATTCGCGTTTTGACCAGTTTGATGTAATTTCGTTCGTTATTTCGCGCTATACACGAAATTTCGCGAAATTCGCGTTTTCAAAATGTGTTTTTTCCATCACTAAATGATGTAATTCGTCGACAATATTACATTTTAGGCAATAAAAAGGACATTTAAAAAAATTCGCAAATTTCGTTATCACCATTTTTCACTACCTCTACTGATTATGAAGGTAAGCCCTAGACATGCCTAGGCCTAGACCTTGGCCTACTGTCCGGAGTTTTTGTTTTTACCCCAAAACATATAATAATGATTATACTCTCAGATAAAAACCAGAAATGTTATGAACTTTTGTATTTGAGACTAAATAATAAGATTAATAAGGAATAAAAATGCTTTTATATGACATAAATGGTTTTATTTTCCAATAAACGGCTGAAAAACAACAAGGTTGGGAATATCCCCAAAAACACCCAGGTTTCTAGGCCAAAAATCCCCTAAGCATCCAGGCTCTAAAGTGTTAAACTCCGCGCCAAAAGTGTGACGTAGGCTAATGACTGATGGCCCGTTTACACTTTAGCGAAGTGGCGCGTTGACCATTCAGAGGCTGAGTTTTATGCGAACCTACAAGACGCGAGACCTTCTCGGGAAGGAAACAGGTGGCTCCACCCCTTACTCATATCATACTTTCTGGTATCGTAGTTGGACAAATTGCAATGGATTTACTCAAAGAAACATGGTTGATTATCTGGAGTCTGAGTTTGATTTCCAGCTTATTGAAGTTATTGAAAATGAGTTCAGCGTCTGGAATGCTGCTGATTCCTTTTACAAAGATAGGGATGCTTAAAAATGCTTCAAATGCATAAAAAGTAAAACAATAACTAATTATGGTGCATGGGTAGGCTATTCATAACCTAACTTACGGAACAAATTGTCAGACCTCGCGTCGCCAAGCAACGTTGCAGTGGTGTAAATGGTTGACAAGCTTACTTTGCCCCTTCACTTCGCGAGATCGCCGAAGTGTAAACGGGCCAAAATGACAAATGAAATGAGACTAAATCAGCCACCCATTCATTAATAACTTTCAATTAGACAACTTCAACTAGGCCTATCAATGTTTTATTTTTGGGAGTTGGCCTAACCAACCCAACAAACAGTAATAGCAATTTACTTGATTCTAAAGTTGCTGTTTAACTAGGTCTAGGCTAGGTGCTAGAGTAAAAGACAAACTCTGTCTCAATGATAATTATTGGAGTGAACTACCTACATAGGCCTATAGGTAATTAATTGCAGAGATATCTAGATCTCATGCAACGACCCACTTACCTTCAACCTCACAACCTCAAGTGGGAGTGTCTGCGAGTCAAACGCCGCCAGAGCTTTTCACGGCTTGAAATCTCCAACAGCCTCATCCAGTTCCTGGAAGAAAATAAACAAATTCAAAATAAAATAAAATCACATTAGAGTCTACACACTTAATAGCTTAATACTAGTAACAGATTTTTATTGGGGGACATTATTTATTTATATGATGCCTGTTGGTGCCGATGAGTGAACAATGACCAGCTAGAGACCAGTACCTATTTCAAATAGTAAACATACTAAATTTAAACAAAATGGAAAACGAAGATTTAAGTAACCTCAAGATTAACATGGAGTGGTTAAAAGTTATAATACTTGGGAAGAAACTAGTAAAGTTTGAATCTAGAACTGATCGGGAGTTTTATATAGGATTCCTAACAAGAGACAAACAAGCTAAAAAACGATTACCCCCGCAGATACCGTCAGAGTCAACAAGGATAATATTAATAAGTAACACATTAACCGGTACAATGAGAATCGTGACTCTATTGGGGGCATATGAGAAGAGGAAGAAGAAAAAGAAGAATTTGGAACAAATGAATTGTGTGCCTCGTTACTAGGACGGCTCCAAAGTAGGTACCCGTTTACACATTCCCAAGTCAAGGATTAAGGCTATTCCAGAGCACTCGTACCGATATTTTTAGTCAAAGGAAAATGCATGAAAGTTAAGATTCAAGATTCAAGATGTTTATTGCCATAGATAAATATATACATGTATAAATTTAATTAAGCAAACACATTTAAAATAACTTAAATTTGAATGAAAGAGGAACTTGAATAAAACAGAGTAAAAAAATTATATGGAAATTTTGGATCAATAAGAAAATGGGAGTTCTAGGTGCAATACTTAATTTGAATCTATGATTTTTTTTTCAACACACCTTTGTCTTCGTACTGAATATAAGGCAAAATAATTTTCTGAAATAATGTTTGATGTGAGATTTTTTCACATTGTACAAATAAGAGTTTTGAACCAGTGGACAAAAATATCGTACACCAAACGTTATTTTGCAGAAGATTTTTTTTTATACTCAGTATGGAGACAAAGGTGTGTTGAAAATAAATAAATCATAGCTTAAAATTAAGTACCTTGTACCTATAACTCTCATTTTCTTATTGACCCAAAATTTGCATATAATAGCCAAAATGGAGCTTTTGTCCCATCCAAAAAATAATTTTCACTATTTTTTATTCAAGTTCCTCTTTCATTCAACCAACTTCAGCCATTTTCCTATGACTTTCAAAATATCGGTAAGAGTGCTATGGAATAGCCGTAATGGTAAAACTTCTGTCTATGGCAGGATTTGGACCCTGGACCTTCTGCATTGGAAACAGACACTCTAACCACAAGACCAAATAACCACACCAAGTATGATGAGTGGTGATATATTATATGCAAAGTCACGTGATTGTCAAGTGCCACGTGACTGCCAAACTGTGCCATGAGTGGCGATTGATACGCACAAAAATGAAAGAAAATCTTACAGTTCATCACTTCTCTAGCCTATACCTACACCCTAACGAAACAAACATCCAATCTAGAGATTGGTCATCTTGCCTGCATGGAAGATGTTCATACTTTATAGCCTAGGTACTTTAGGATGTAATACTTTAGTCTAGTAGGTAGCCTCATTAGCAAACTAAAGATGTAAAAAGCAGGTTAATGCTGATTAACAAAATTCCCAAAAATGCCTATTTCCACAAATTTTGAGATTAAAAAGCTTACAGAATGGATAGAAAATTACATAGGCTGAAGACATTGTTTTTAAAATGGTATTTTTTTTTTGTTTTTGTTTAGGCCTAGCTACAGAATATGTAGTACAGTAGGTAATAAATACATTTTGGGGTGGTATTCCGTATAAGTAGCCCCTTTAACAATAAATAAATACAAAGCACTGTAGCACTGTGTACGTCTTGTGGTTAGCATCTCTGCTTCCAATGTAGAAGGTCCAGGGTTCGATTCCCGCTCTAGGCACAAGTATTTAACTTCTGTAGACTTGTCATCAGTTCTTGTCTTAAGTATTAGTAAACGGTGACTTTAGAGCCGTCCTAGCAACGAAGCACATAATAAATTCAAAGTTGTTCTTAATCGGCCTTGTTGATTCTGGCATAGATCCGCGGGTGTCGCACTGTCCATACCACTGATTGCTAGGCCTATAATTCCTAATAAAAATATCGATCTTTTGGTTGGTTATCGCTCACTCGTCGATTGGGTCGGGGCCTACAAGGAAGGCTTGGTCGCTTTGGTTTAATGTCCCCCACTGAAAATCAGTTATATGACTGAGTGGCTCTAAATACGAATTTATTTATTTATTTTAGCCTACTCTGTTGTTGTCTGTTGTTGTGTAAGACTGAGTGGCTGAATAGGCGAGGGTGCAGAAGTTAGTTAGTTAGTTTCAGCATTGATTAGGCTGAAGAAAGTTTTGGTTACCGGTACGACATGTACTTTTGCCCATCTACTTTAGGTAGGTTTGACTAGCCTTTCCCTACCCTTACAGCCTAAGCCTAGGGCCAACAAGACTTGTTAAATGCAACTTAATGAAGCTTTGTTGTGCAACTAGTGTCTATCTGCCTTCCCATGTGCCTATAATTGGATGGGCGCAGAAAAGACTTCAATTCCGCTTACCCTGAGAAAAATAGCTCGGGTGTTTTTTTGTTTTTTGTTCGCTCTCTACCGGGATGATGAAATTTTGAGGGGACCTTCAAAATCTCTGAACTTTGACCTACCAAGTATTTTGGTATAATCAAAGAAATATTTCTCATGAATCTAGGGCGACGGTCGTTCGCCCGCAGCCAAGCGCACGCGACTGCTAGTAGGCGACGATAACTCGGCCCTCTTTACTCCTACCCGAGTTGGGGGGTTTTCAGCTATCTGCACGCGCCGTCCCGAAAGATTTACAATCTTGAAACTCGGTATATGACCTGATATGTGGTCCATGACATACAAAAAAAAATCAGCCCGATCCGATAACCCGTTCTGTGTTAAAAAAGTGCGTAAATATCGACGATAATCGTCCGGCTGGCTGGTTGGTTGGGGGGAGGGGGAGCCTACAGAGAAAATGGTACATCTTAGAACTATGAAATTTGGACCACACTTAGATGTACCTCAGACTCACAAACTTCCGCCGAGAGACAAGCAATATTCCACCCCCAACGGGGTGGATTAAAATAATTCATAGCTTTCCCCCAAAATTGAATTTTTAGTCAAATTAGTTATTAAAATTATGTTCTTATGTGTTTTAACCCAATCGGTCTATTCTCATTATATAAACCACATTTTGTCAACCCCCATCCCAAATAGTTTATGTTATTTTTATCTTGATTTCCAGCATTCACCACGAAGGCACCTAATGAGTTATCATCATGAAATTTGACATGATGGTACATAATAATATGAAAAATAATCCGCCAAGAGGCAATTAAGCGATATTCCACCCCCAACACCCCCTAAAACTGGAATAATTCATAGCTCTAATCTAAAATTGATGTTTTATTCAAATTAGTTATTAAAATTATGTTTTAATGTGTTTTAACCCAATCGGCCTATTCTCATTTCCCAAACCACATTTTTTCAACCCCCATCCCTTATAGTTTATATTATTTTAACCTTGATTTCCAGCATTCACCATGAAGGCACCTAATGAGTTACCGGTATCAGCATGAAATTTGGCATGATGATACATACTAATATGAAAAATCATTTGCCGAGAGGCAAGCGATATTCCACCCCCAACACCCCCTAAAATTGGAATAATTGATAACTCTAAACCAAAATTGAATTTTTATTCAAGTTATTAAATTATGTTTTGCTTTAACCCAATCGGCCTATTCTCATTTCCTATATCACATTTTTTCAACCCCCGTCCCTACTAGTTTATATTATTTTTACCTTGATTTCCAGCATTCACCATGAAGGCACCTAATGAGTTATCAGCATGAAATTTGGCATGATGCTACATTACTAATATGAAAAATCATTCGCCGAGAGGCAAGCGATATTCCACCCCTATAATAATCCCCTAAAATTGTAATAATTCATAGCTCTAACCTAAAATTGAATTTTTATTTAAATTAGTTATTAAAATTATGTTTTAATGTGTTTTAACCCAATCGGCATATTTTCATTAATATTTTGTCAACCTCCATCCCTAATAGTTTATATTATTTTTATCTTGATTTCCAGCATTCACCACGAAGGCACCTAATGAGTTATCATCATGAAATTTGGCATGATGTTACATACTAATATGAAAAATAATTCGTCACGATGCAAGCGATATTCCACCCCCAACAGCCCCTAAATCATCCCCTAAAATTGGAATAATTCATAGCTCTAACCCAAAATTGTATTTTTATTCAAATTAGTAAATTATGTTTTAATGTGTTTTAACCCAATAAGCCTATTCTCATTTCTTAAACAACACTTTATCAACCCCCATCCCTAATAGTTTATATTATTTTTACCTTGATTTCCAGCATTCACCATAAAGGTACCGAATGAGTTATCAGTATGAAATTTGGCATGATGGTACATAATAATATGAAACATAATAATCCGCCAGGAGGCAAGCGATATTTCACCCCCACTGTTCCCTACCACTCTTTACTTTGGGAAAACGTTAGGTCGTATTTATTACAATTTTTAATATTTTAATTGCTGATTAAAATTATGCGTCAATGTGTTATAGTCCGGTCAACAAATCATTCACACGAAAACCCAAGACGACATTAACCATATTAAATTTAATAAAAACATTGAATATTGTCAACTAGGCCTACATATTATAAACAAAAAAAAAGATGGTAGCTTTGTTTCTAGAAAATCTGTTTTAAAGGCACTGTATCCACCTTTTCACGTATTTCACATATTTCAAGCCTTGATATGAAACAAACAACAAAAAGATGTGATATCCCCCCAAAATACAAAAATTTGTAAAAAAAAAAAACGGCAGCCAAGCTCTCCTTCCAAAGTCTTCGGCTATGAATGCTGTGAGATATAGAAGTTGAGCCAAGCATTTCATTCTTTCTCCCTAGTTTCACATTGAAAAGAAGTAAGATCATTTCGCCTGTTGACGAGTGCCAAGCCAACCCTTTTCGTGGTAAAAAAAGGTTAAAATTTTAAACTTAAAATCATAAAAAAATTACTTGGCCATTGACTTTTTAGAGTCCTCGTACCAAAATCAATAGCCAAGTAATTTTTTTATGATTTTGAGTTTAAAATTTTTACTTTTTTTACCACGAAAAGGGTTGGCTTGGCGCTCGTCAACAGGCGAAATGATCTTACTTCTTTTCAATGTGAAACTAGGGAGAAAGAATGAAATGCTTGGCTCAACTTCTATATCTCACAGCATTCATAGCCGAAGACTTTGGAAGGAGAGCTTGGCTGCCGTTTTTTTTACAAATTTTTGTATTCTGGGGGTATCATACTTACACAATTTTTTTCTATTTTTAATACAATATTTTTGTGATATTAGGCCCTCGACTGGGCAAACGCCTACTCCTATCTTGATGAAACTTTATCGAGGCCTGGACCTCATTAAATTATGACATTGCTAAGTAGGCCTACTTAGGCCCTATAGGAAGTCTATCTTTTAAATTAGTCTGTTTATACTTTATTATACCTGAGATCTAAGTAAACTGGTCATTGTTTGATAAGAGTGGTAGTGTACCATGATCCAATGATATTCTTCCTTACCCAGGTCTGGCATTCCGGTGAACGCGTTTGCGTCCAGTCCGCGCATGACATAATCCCGATCATCTCCCCGAGCCGGCTACCGCTCGGCGCGTGATAAAATCCCGCAATCGTAAACTAATTTCCAAATAACTATTCATTGTCCGAACTTAAAACTTTCTTGCTTTTTGTTACTATGTACATACTGTTCAGTTATTATGTGGGTAGATGGTTTTATGGGCTTATTGTAGCTAATTACTTATATTAGCCGTAATATGATGCATAGGGCCTACCGGGGCCTACTCACAAGTGTTACTGTGATACACTTTTGGGATAGTTATAGTGTATATATAAATTATAACAAGTAAAGAAATCCGTGCGTGATTTTTTCGTTATTTGTGTTTTAAACCTTCCAACCCGAGATTTAACACAAGTTTTTAATTATTGTTGTTGTGCAGACGAATTATCTGATACTGAAATATAGGATTACAAATCTAATAAAACCTGTTACCACGCAATTATTTATTGCGTAAAAGATTACACATTGTAGACTAATACAGACAATAGAAATAATAATCAAATAGTAATCGAAATAGCTAGATCAAATGGACAAATAATGCACAACCGTTTTCACCAAAATTATATTAGAATGTAATTAGACGCGGGAATAAAAGGGTCCTTGATTGTAATTAATTTCTAAATCAACTTTACATCTCCCTCAGCTAAAACATTATGTAATAAATACGCGTACTTCGAAATAATTAAATCAAACATTTCAGCACTTACAAATGTGCGTTTCCTTCGGCATGTTCTTTGGGTAGACTATATCTTCACTATGAATTGTTTTATTTTATTCGGATGCATATTCAAGTGAGTGAAAATATGTTGATATTTTTCTGTCAATGCAAGGCTTTTGATTGACTTTAAAAAAAATTATTAGCGACGTAAAGCAAGGCCCAGTTCCTACAACCGTGTTTTATTCTTTAGAAATTGTTTTAGTTTGATTGGTCGTCGTGAGAATTATAATCAATGGAATTATTAACGTCTGATTGGTCCGTCATAAGAATTATGTTTTTGTTATTTAACACGCAAGTCCTATCCCCTTATAAGAAAACTAATAAGTGGGAACAGGCCCAAATGTATCGTCGAGGGTCTATAACTTATACACAATAAAATTATCATTTGCGACACGCAAAACAAAAAAGTAGGCCTAATATCAAATACACTGACTGGCGTTGTACATCCATTAAACATCCATACGTCCGTACTAAACCCACTAACAATAATTGTCTAAAATGCTATTAAAACTGCGACATGAAGAGAATTTCATTCACGCAAATATATGTTTGACATAAAATTGAGCGAAATTTTCACGAGTAAGATAATATCTGGATCAGGGTCACGACACTGTTCCACCAAGACTACTGATTACACACTGCTCCGAGATATCTTGATGAGATGGGGCACTTGAATCTGTTATGATTTGGAAGTTGAATGTATATGCAAGTTGAGATATCGCTCTAATGAAAACCATTCCAGTTAATTGCTAATGGAAAAATGTCGTAAGCTGTCACTACTCGCTAGTACTAGCACAGTATCAATGAACAATAATGTTCGTATACTGAAAACCCAGTCGCGATCCATCAAATAACTTGAGAAATACAGAGTGGAGCAATGAACACGTGTGGCATTATACGGCCGGGCGCTATCTGATTCACACGAACGAGATCGAGCTGACGTCACACTCGCGGCGGAGATGCGCAGTGTCATACCTAGCCACACAGAGATATCCTTGTACCATGGTAGTGTACAGCAGCCTTACCATTCATACTCCAGGCTCCACCAATAATTTCCAGCTGTCCGTTGTTGACTTATCCCCTCGTTTCTTCTTGTGTGCGTTGTCCGCCTCTTGCCACCACCCCCACGGAGATCCTCGTAGACAAACTATAAACATATAAACCTTGTGTCAGACTATGTCTCATCATACTGTAATGCAAGCTGCCACACATATCAGCACCACACTTCACAGCATTGTTTCCTAAATACATTCAAAATACAGCTCGACTTTATATGTACATGTAGGCTAATAGTTAAATAAATTATAGAAATGGTGGGGGTAGGGGCAAATACAGTAGTACTACTAGAATGACTGCTATATTACGATCTAGTGGCGGGGAAAACGGCAACAATTCCACAATAGTAGTTGCATCCCACTCAACGAGCTGGATCATTTAAAGTGAACCATAGAGTGGTAAACCGTAATTTGTTCTTGTTATTGATAGAACTTACATTGACCCCGTGATTCCACCACCATGTGAATGTTAAAATTACATTTTGTGTGTAGGCCTATGTGTGATAGGGGTGGGTGTTGCCTTGGTTGTCAATTGTTATCAAAGCAAAAACAGTAGGCCTAGGTAGAATGCAGTCTCAGCTTTTTATGAAAACTGGGGCCTACTAGAGTTAAAAGCCAGTTATTTACAATTCCAAGACTGCGCCTAGGAATATTTCCTAAACTCAACATTTTTATAGTCTAAATATGTACGATTCGTCTTATAACTAGGCCTATAAATAAATACCTGGACACTTTTAGTTGGTTCAGTAGACAGAAAGCATAGGCCTAAACAAAACAAATCGTCAGCCCAATAGATACTAGTATACCCTCCCTCTATCAAAACAGTGCATGTTATACGCAAAATGTTGGTAAGGAGCTTGATTACAGAAAGAAACTAGTATGTCCAAAGATATTAAAAGTATTATTTTACATCTAGATGCCGGCGTCACAGGGTTAATGTCTAGTTTGTTTTGTAACAGTTTGGCAGCGCTGAAAGCAGTCCCACCGCCGCTCTATAGTTTACTATAATGATCCATCTTGTTGATCCTGCTCCAACGCCGCGAGCTACGCTTCAGTGTTGCCTTTCTAGTTCTACTTCCTAACGTGAGAGCGTAGCACGAGATGAAGTTCAAGATCCACCGGTTACAAACTGGTTTCAGTAGCATTCATTCCACCAATAGAAACTAGAAAGCACCATCAAAATGTGTCGGCACCGCCTCCCGTGTTAAATGTGGATGTGGTTCGTCCCTATAGGCCTACCGGAAGCGAAGCTAGATCCAAGTACCGGTACATGGTATTTTGTAGGGGCTGTTTAAAAGTTGGGGATGAGATGATGAAGCCCAATCTCCAGCCAGTATTTTCTTTGCATTCATTTCATTTCTTTATTGCATACAATTGATAATGCTGGATGTCGATGATAGGGGATTTGTCATATATACACCCATTGGCAGTAGGCTACATTTTCTATTCTAGATTAAAAATTAAGCTAAGAAATTTTTAAAATATTACAAAGTATTTTAAATTTTTTTTTTTTTTTTTTTTAATTTTTATAAAGGTGTTGAGCCTGGCTAGCAAACACTGAAAGTCCACAGCCCGAGAAATTGGTGATACGTCACCCCCCCGACCTGACTTATGTTGGAACCGGGTGTTTGATTATTATTATTACTAGGAAAACGCTTAAGTCCCGCCGCGTTGTTGGATGAGCGTAATTGGTGCATTGAGTTGTTTAAGTGTTTTGCGGATTTTCTGTTGTACTGTGAAAAAATCATTACTTAGTTGATTTTTTTTAAATTAATTTAAATTAAATAAAAAATAAACTTTAATTTTTTTTTAATTATTCGTAATTTAAAAAAAGAAAAAAATCGTAAAATTTCGATTTTCATAACAAATAATTTTTTGATTGCGCTCAGATTTCACACGAATATATAAATTCATGAAATTAAGGTTCTGTGAAAAAATCATTACGATCGGATAAAGCATGTAGGTGCTATAAGCCAAAGAAATTTGAAAATCAAAAAAATTCCAAAAATTGCGATTTTTTAAAGAAATTTATCTTTCGATAACGCTCAAAATTCACACGAATATATCAATTCATAAAATAAAGGTTGTGTGAAAAAATTATTACAATCGGACAAAGCATGCAGGTGTTATAAATCGAAGAATTTTGTTAAAAATCGAAAAAAATCGTAAAATTGCGATTTCATGAGAAATAATTTTTCGATCAATTTTTCCCCCCGTGCAGTTCTTCGTTCAGAGATTTCATAGACCTCCATAAAATTTCATCGCAATTGGAGTATTGGTTTAGCCGGAATCGTGTTCACAGACACACAAAAATACAAAAAAAAAAAAAGAAAAAAAACAAAACATTCCGGATTTTTTTCTCCAGTGTAGTGAAATGGAATCTTCGCTTCGCTCGCTACGCTCATCCAATTATTATTATTACAAAGTATCTTTTGACTTGTTACTACCTAGGCCTAATTAGTTTTGTCAAATTAATATTATCACAAAATGTCTACCTTGTGCTGTGTGGGAGATCCGTGGTTCGATTCCCGGTTGGGGCGGACTTTTTTAATTTCTGAATTGTAGTAAATAAAAACTATATTTCCTGTTATAGATAGGGTAGTCTAAGTTAATAGTTCTAACTTTAAAATAAAGATACTAATTAAAAAAAAAAACAATCAAACGGGTCATTCCATACCAATTCAACAAACACCTGTTGCAGCACCATTTCAGAAAAAACGGTGTGACCCTCTTCAGGTGACTAACAAGGTATATTGCAGTGTTGGGTAGGAACTTTTAAAAAAGAACGCGTTCCTAGGAACGCGTTCCTTTTTCGGGAACTTTGTAAGGAACGCGTTCCATTTTTAGTTAGAGGAACTTTCAACACAAAAGTTACAAATGTTGGGTAACTTTTAGTAAAGTTTTAGAAGTTCCTTACACTCTAAGAGATGACAAAACCCACCATGCCTGTACATCTGAAAACGGATTTAGCTGATACGGATATGAAAATTGGTTGATAAAAAACAGTAGCATACTATCATTTTTAGAAGGCATAACCTCGATTAATGAACTCGTCATATTTTCTAGCGACGAAACGGCTAAAAAATCGCGACCTAAATTCTATGTACCATAATTTAATTTTAAAAGGAACTTTTTATCAGGAACTTTTATTATTTCAGGAACTCAAAAGTTCCTTTTCGTGTAAAGGAACTGTAACTTTTAAAAGTTCCCTTTGAAGGCCAAGTAACTTAACTTTTAAAAGTTCCTTTTTTTCGGGAACTTACCCAACACTGGTATATTGCGGATAGGACAATTGTGAAGGGATGTCCTAGGGCTATTTAAGAGGACTCAATCCCTTGCATTCGCATTGACGACTGAATGAAACCTAAATCAATTATTATAGCGCAGTCGGGTCACGAACATCAGTGAACCTATATAATAAACCCAATAGGGACATGGCTTTTGAAGTTATTTTGGGAATGTGCTCAATGAAAAGGAATTTTGAATCTATGTAATTAAAATTCAATCTAAATGTATGAATGTAAATACTCGGAAAATGCACGTGCTCGAGAATATTCTCCAAAAGAAAATTTGCTTGAGAATTTTACATCACTACTTGCATGATACAGTATAGATGTATAGGTGGGACCAGATAAGCTGTCCCACGTCAAGGTCAAGCGAGAGCACGGACGCCAACGTTGACAATTTACACACAACTGGCATTAGGTAGGGCCTACCGTATTTGGTCATGTTATCGTGATATGTTATCACATAAATCAACATTTTATAAGCTGTGAATAAAGTAGTTCGTCCCACAGTCAGTATTTTAGCGAAATAATGATTTTAAGTAATCACGATTTCGAAAGTTTTTTTTGCCTTGTTGGTAATGGTGTGTCCAAAGTTCCAGCTGTTTATAATGCCAACCTCGCCAGATGTGATGTCAATGTTTAGGAGCATCAAAATGTCTTGATTTTATTCGTACACTTCATAAATACTTTATTTTTAGGATATATTGGGCAGGCCTTGGCTTTGAAATAGTCGTGTTTTTCTCCGAAAGCAGTTTTAGAGACCGTTATTTTATTTACTTTTTGCCGATCCTGTGGCCATAGTGCGTGGACGACAGTGCTGCGATCCCTCGGCAAGTGACAGCTTATCTGGTTCCACCTATAGATCTTTACCTGGTACTGTTAAATGTGCAGCCTCTTAAAGATTGGTTTGCAGGACGTTCTTGGCCCTACACCCATTATGGCTCTGACTATCCTTTTTTGCTGTTAAGTAATACTCTATTTACTGTTCTACACCATATGAGGCCTAGGGTTGATTTATCGCTATCAAATATTTGTTTGTACCATACCTAGTAAAATAGTAGCAAAGTAAAGTAAGACTGTATGCCTAATTGGTATGGTACCTATAGGCCTAAAAACAAGTCCAACTTGATCTAAGCTGAGGTGAGTACTGAGTAGGGCCTATAAGTCCAGGGGGGCTTAGCACACCTAGGCGAGGCCCTACCATATCGACACATTTAGTTAGTAACATAACATCCAGTAAGAAGTAGTTCGTGTACACAATCAAATGAACAAGGGAACGAATAACGATGCAAGAGTAGATGGGTTCTCCAGAGGGAAATTAGACGAAACAGTGACCCACCATACTACAACAGAAAGATTAGAACACGAAGAGGAAGGGGAGAAAATCGTACAACAAATACAATGAGACAGGGAATGGAGAGGACAAGGAGACCTACAAGGTTCTAGAAAGCAGAATGTTTTTGATTTAAGTCACATTTAAATCAATTGATTTATTTAATAAACATCATTGATTTAAATCAAATGAACTTTTTCTTCATTTTGAGCAACAAACACAAGAGTTTGAACTGATTTAAACAGAGTTTTCCTTAAATTAATTTTGAATTACCTATATTTTCTGAAACACTTGTGAAAGTATTTGATCCGCTCACCAACTTGACAAGTTTTGAAACACTGAATTGTTGATTTAAATCAATAAAAATTTGATTTTTATAACTAGGAAGCTTCGCAAACGCTTTTTCAGGCGCGTTGTTGGATGAGCGTATTTTTTTGAAAAAACGTTAAATTGCAATTTTCATGAGAAATAAAAAAAATTTCACAAGAATATATTAAACAGGCCTGGCAAGCCGGTGTTAACAACTCATATATTGCCCTAGAAAATTGGTGGCTATAGCCACCCCCTGACCTAACTTAAGTTGGAAACAGGAGTCAGATAGATATATATATATAAAATTTAGGTTCTGTGAAAAAATCATTACAATCGGATAAAGCATGTAGGTGTTATAAGTCGAAGAGATTTTTTTAAAAATAAAAAAAAAATCGTAAAATTGCGATTTTCATGAGAAATAATTTTTAGATTACGCTAAAATTTCACACGAATATATTAATTCATAAAATAAAGGTTCTTTTAAAAAAATCATTACAATCGAATAAAGCATGTAGGCCTAGGTGTTATAAGTCGAAGACAATTTAAAAAAATAAAAAAAATCGTAAAATTGCGATTTTAATGAGAAATAATTTTTAGATTGCGCTAAAAAACGTGGCAGTTCTAAGTTCAGAGATTTCGAAGGCCTCCAGAAAATTTCATTGCAATTAAAGTATCGGTTTAGCCGGAATCGTGTTAACAAACACACAAAAATACAAACAGAAAAAATAAGAAAAACAAAAAAAAATCGTAAAATTGGGATTTTCATAAGAAATAATCTTTTGATTGCGCTCAAAAACGTGGCAATTCTAAGTCCAGAGATTTAGAAAGTCTCCAGAAAATTTCATCGAAATTGGTGTATCGGTTTAGCTGGAATCGTGTTAAAAAACACACAAAAATACCAACAGAACAAAACAAGAAAATCGAAAAAAAATCGTAAAATTGCAATTTTCGTGAGAAATAATTTTTCAATTGATTTTTCGAACCGTGCAGTTCTAAGTTCACAGATTTCGAAGGCCTCCATAAAATTTCATCGCAATCGGAGTATTGGTTTAGCCGGAATCGTGCTAACAAACAGACAAAAATACAAAAAAAAGAAGAAAAAACATTCCGTATTTTTTTCTCCAGTGTAGTGAAATGGAATCTTCGCTTCGCTCGCTACGCTCATCAAATAAAAATTTAAAAAATCCCACACCCTGCTAGGAAGACAACTGAACACGTTGAAAATACAGAATTGGGAAGAATATACAAAGGAAATGTTAGATGAAGGGGATAAACAGGGTAGCTGGAACAGAATGTACTTAGTATATCAGGGGGAAGAAGGGAGAAGTGGGATAAGCTCTTTCTTGAAGGAGGCAGATGTGCTCATACTAGGAAAACGCTTAAGTCCCGCCGCGTTGTTGGATGAGCGTAATTGGTGCATTGAGCTGCCATGATTGTGTTATGAGGATTTTCTGTTGTTCTGTGACAAAATTATTACAAAGTCGAATAATTTTTTTAAATTACATTAAAAAATACAAAATTAAATTTATTTTTTTATTTTTTTTATTTTAAAAAAAGAAAAAAATCGTAAAGTTGCGATTTTCATAAGAAATAATTATTCGATTGCGCTCAAATTTTACAAAAATATATTAATTCATAAAATTAAGGTTCTGTGAAAAATTCATTACTATAGGATAAAGCATGTAGGTGTTCTAAGTCAAAGACTTGTTTTAAAAAAAAAACTGTAAAATTTCGATTTTCATGAGAAATAATTTTTCGATTGCGCTCAAATTTCACACGAATATCTTAATTCATAAAATTAAGGTTCTGTGAAAAAACCATTACAATCGAATTAAGCATGTAGGTGTTATAAGTCGAAGAACTATTTTAAAAATCGAAAAAATTCGTAAAATGGCGATTTTCATGAGAAATAATTTTCCGATTGCGCTCAAAAACGTGGCAGTTCTAAGTTCAGAGATTTCGAAGGTCTCCATAAAATTTCATCGCAATTGGAGTATCGGTTTAGCCGGAATCGTGTTAACAAACACAAAAAAATACAAAAAAAAAAAAAAAAGAAAAAAAAAAAAAAAACATCGCGGATTTTTTTCTCCAGTGGAGTGAAATGGAATCTTTCGCTTCGCTCGCTACGCTCGCTACGCTCATCCAACTAACTGACAACACAAAGAAGGCTAATGCCCTAGATGTATATTATGCTGAAGCTTTTCAGGCAAAGTAGAAAAGTGATAACGAAGCAAGAATTGAAAAAACATACCTGATAGAAAACTGTTTCTACACGACAAATGAATATATCAACAATGAAAGAGACGACATGTTTACCTGGTAGATAGCAAAATATATTACTGTTTTATCAATTTGACATCTTGCTGTAGAAAAGTATTTTTAAATATGTATGTTTGTATAATTTGTGTATGTAATTTTATATAATGTTTTTATGTAACAGGCTAGTATATGGCTAGTTTATAGCAAATCAAATGTATTGACAAACCCAATGTTACAATGTAACCTACACACATGCTAATAAAACTGAACTGAACTGAAAGGGCTTTTGAGATTTACTTGGACCAGGTCACCAAAGTAGGCCTGATAGCTAATCTAAAACAAGTAAAGGCTCCTGGGTCAGATGGCCTTACAGGGGACTTTTTTAAACTAGCCATCATAAGAGAGATGGCACTGTAGCCTACATGGGCATAGTGATGGAGGCTTCAATTGATTGATTGATTGGATATTGCTTAACGTCTCATATTTATGCAACTTGGCTAATCGAGACGAAGGGAGGGACGTAAGGGGCGACGCGGGGGGACAAGGGGTGGACAGGCCTGTGCTGGTCAAAACCAGCCACAAGCGTATGGGGAGGGCAGGGGTTCCCCCACGTCGTGGTCATCTCCGTCTGTGTCATCATCCGTCCGTGTTGTCATTGTCGTCGCCGTCGTGAAGGTAGTCAAAGGGAAGGGGAAAGTTCCCCGACGACGACCCAGAGCCCGCCATTAGTTTCAGGGAGAAGAACTCCCCTAATCACGGGCCAAACCACGAGAAGGTTGTGAGTTGGAATTTGAAGGCCTTGAGGAGGCTTCAATAAAAGAAGGAGTAGTACCATAGGGGCTATAGTTGGAGAGATGCTACAGTTATTCCAATACATAAAGGGGGAGAAAAGGGTAAACTGGGGAACTACAGGCCTATTTCACTGACTTAAGTGGGTTCCAAGATAATGGAAAGACTATCTAGTGGGTGATTAATTGTACTTTACTAGGAAAATGCTAAAGTCCCGTCACGTTGATGGATGAGCTTTTTTTGTAAGTTTTTAGTTTGCGTGGGATCTATTTACTTATCAAGTGCCTTTTGAACGCATTGTTGGTGATTGTTGTCAAGTTTCTATTGTTACTTGAAAGTGTTATTATAAACCTTAAATTACTCATATTAAAACCTTTATTCTATGGATTCTGGCTACTTTTTCAACTTTTTCTTTCAAAAAGCAATACATCACCATTACCTTAATGTCCATGTGAAATATGAACGTTGTAGCCCCACCCGTTTGGTCAGAATCGGCCCAAATGTCACAAAAAATATCGCACTAAAAATCGGAAAAAATCGTAAAAGTACGGTAGGCCTATTCATGAGAAATATTTCTTCGATTGTACCCAAAAACAATACACCTCCAAGTTCAGAGATTTCGAAGGTCCCCTCCAATTTTCATCAAGATTGGATATGCCGTTTGTCTTGTAGAGAGTTAACAAACAGACAGAAAAACAAACAAAAAAAACAAAAAAAAACACCCGAGCTAAATTTTTTGGGGGTCAGTGAAATTGAAGTCTTTGCTTCACTCATCCAAAAAAGAAAGTGATGTAGCACGTTTGAATATATATATAAGTGAAAAGTAAATCTAAATCGATAGGGGCCATTTTGGAAGAACATTGGATTTCTATCGATTGAAAAGCATTCGACAAATACCTCCATAGCGAAGAAGGTTATTTTTGTATATAGATATGAATGTGACTGTGTTTGCCTAATGGTTAACACACAAGCAAGATAAAACATATGCACAAAAAAAAATACAACTGAAGACCTCAGTAGATGGCAATATTTTTGCTGGTGGTCGAGTGATTGTCTTTCTTCCGTTCAAATGAAGGACTTAGGTATATAGTAAGGAATTTGACGAGATTCGCCAACTTTTTGTAAAGAAGTGTTTATGGATTGAGAATGTGCAGTTATTGTGCCCGTGTTTGATTAGGATGGTTACGATGGTAATGAAATAAAATAATTGAATCATATTAGAGCTGAGTATGTTTTGAAAAGCATTCGAATAAGTAACTGCTCATAGCGAAAGGGGCTGTGTAGGTTTTTAGGTGTTAGATGTGTAACCAAAACCGAAAATTAATTACGCTCAAATAGTGATTAAAACTTGTTCATAGGCCTAGCCTATTGCAATGGTAATGACCAAAATCTTCCCTTATTTAATGTAAATAAACCACTCATTTGCTATGGTGAAGCTTCACATCTAAAAATTATTAACAATAATAACTATTTATCACTTTTCAGTTTCACCGTAAACTTGCTGATAAAAACAAACTAAAATGAAAACAATACATATTATAAACTATTGTAAATTACTTTCTTCTGATCAAATTGTGCTGTAATGTTTCAATTTTTGTCAGCAAATGGCTGCAGGAGCGATCACTAGGTGTTACCCGTGAGATGAAAACAGGTGGGACTTATGCGCATATATTGGAATTCCCTATGCATTTTAAGTAGGCCTAATATGATAGTTTACATCACTGTTTTGCAATGCAAGGAACTTAGGAAGTCAAAAATAAAATGAAACATAAGTCCTAACACCACTTTTTGCAATTTAAAAATGAAATTATGGAAGAAAAAAACATTTTTGCTCACCTCTACACATAGGAAGTTAATAGAGAAGGTTGTAAAGGGATAATTGGGGCTCAATGAGTAAAGGACTAAAGGTAGATAGAACTGAATTCCTTCAAGATAGAAGTCAGAGAGTTAACGTAGGAGGGGATCTGTCGGACAAGATAGAGGTGACCTCTGGGGTACCGCAAGGAAGTGTACTGGGACTAGTGTTATTAAAGCAGCACTGCTACAGCTACTGTTACTTGACCTTTGAAAGTAGCCTAGTTTAGCTACTCTTTAACCTCCCAGACGTGGTTTTTTTAGTGTAAAATTTTACCCCAGCGTGGTTTATTTTTTCAGAAAAATTAAATAATTTGCAATGCATTTTCATAAAAACACTATCTTGAAAACTATTGGATGAAATCTCCTGAGATTTTCAGGAAATGCCAATAAGGTATTGTTGAATGTAAAAATAAATATTTATACATCATTGTTGCTACTATTAACAACTTTAATTGTTGTAAAAAATAAATAAAATAAGACTGAGAGCAAATGGCATTGGGACATGCAAGTAATTTCACATTGAATAGCCAATGAAGAAAGTTAATTACAAGATACATTATTGATATTTTAAAATATTGTACCCATTGTTGTCACAAACAAAAATTATGTAACATCCAAAAAACAAAATTTTCCCAAAATACATTGGTATTGTAAAAAATATGACCAATTTGTCAATGATTCAAATGAAAAGTTTATTTATAGATATATTGTTGACTTAAAAAGTATTGTACACATTGTTGTAGGCCTAACAAAATATTATTTAATCCAATAAATAACCGACACCCCCAAAAAGTAGCCTACAAAGCGTAGAAATATACAATCTGCAAAATATACTGTATAGGCCTATACTATATATTATATTATGTAGGCTATAATAATAATATAATAATATAGGTTATATTATATAATATAATATAGGGCTATCTGATATTTACTGCTGTTGTAAGACACGATTGCAATATGTCATCTTTGGGTGAGCAAAGCAGAAACTGAACTGAATGTTTTGGCGCGTTTTTGTTTTGCGCTACTTTGAGAGTTTGCAGTGTATCACAGGTTATGACTTGCTTGTCCTAAAATTTTAATCCATGTAACATACCGACAGAACTCTAAAAAGTATTCCAGGCGTAGCAATATACAATCTGTACATATACTTCTATGCCTATCTTCAAGTTTAAGGATTATGTCATGGTCACTAATAAAAATTATAGGATTCTTTTTCTTAACTATGAGGCTATCGGGATGATGTTACACTTTGTAAGACACATGCATAGTCAAGCTTTGGTGATCATAGCAACACCTGAAATAATATTTTGTGTTTTATGTTTATGTGGCACTATCTTCAGAGTTCCAGTGTACAACAGGTAGAGGCGTAATTTGCTGCTATCATACCACGGGATCATGATCTAACTGTACTGCTATTCTAGTGCAAGTCATAAGTACAACTATTGAACGATTTTCATATAAACAATTTAGGAAATTAGGTATGGAGCAATCCATGGTCGCTAATGACAACGATGCAGGTTTTTCTGGCAAGCTATCACGGAGAACTTCCAAACGAAGGATAACACATTCTCGAAATTTTAACTGCATCTTTAACAGGTTCATAACTTTTCATGACAAAAATTTCAGATTTTTAAAAGGTCCCCCACTGGAGTTACGAGGGCCCAAAAACGGTAAATTTTCAAATTTTGACATTTTTGAAAGCTTGTAACAGCTTAAGGGTTTAAAAACACACAAATTTTATCTTACACACGTTTAATACGGTACCCAAATACTCTGTAAAAAAATGGGCATAGTGATCACAACCCTTCTATGAGAAAACTTATTGCGAAAGTTGCAAAAATCGTACATTTGCGTCAAAACTTTGTACTAATCGTACTCATAGATGTTAAGCAGTAAGGTTATAAAAATATATGTCAAATGAAAGCTCAGTTTGTGACGATTTATTTGGTGTATGTTCCATCCTCCTACGGCTTGTACTTTCCGAGTTATTCCAATTACCGCTACCTACTCCTTAAAAGTGCCATTTTTACAACGCGCTGCGACCTTTAAGGGCCTGTTAGTCCTTGAGGTCATGACCAAAAAATTATTAAAAATTAGTTTTGTGCCTTTAATACATGTAGTAAGTGTGTAAAATTTGATTTTTTTCTGAAATGGTGCTGTAACAACTTTTTTCAAAATCTGGTGAAATGGTATGGAATGACCCAAATGTATTTTTGTCTGTTTGTTAACACGATTCCGGCTAAACCGATACTCCGATTGCGATGAAATTTTATGGAGGTCTTCGAAATCTCTGAACTTAGAACTGCCACGTTTTTGAGCACAATCGGAAAATTATTTCTCATGAAAATCCCAATTTTACGATTTTTTTTGATTTTTTAAAATTTCTTCGACTTACAACACCTAGGCCTACATGATGCTTTGTCTGATTGTAATGATTTTTTCACAGAACCTTAATTTTATGAATTGATATATTCATGTGAAATTTGGGCGTTATCAAAAAACTGTTTTTTTTATTACGAAAATCACAATTTTACGTCTTTTTTCGATTTTTAAAATTTCTTCGGCTTAGGCCTATAACACCTACATGCTTATTTTACGACTTTTTTCGATTTTTAAAATTTCTTCGGCTTATAACACCTACATGCTTTATCTAGGCCTGAATTTTTTTATAAAAGTTATTAGGCCTAATATTGCCAACAGATGTGTCTGGGTGAAGGCGATAAAATGGTATCATCATTGAGTAGGAATGTCTCATAGTCATAGGCCTAGTTTTATAGTCAAGTTGTCAAAATATTTTCAGCTGATTTTGCAGTGTTGTTTTTAAATCTAATTTGTAATAACAACAAATGAAATCCTAAAGTGGATGCTTATATTTCATTTTCTGCAATAAATTCTAAAGTTTATTAATGGTGGTTGCCAGAATCAGTAAATTAGGGTTTAAATAATTGCCACCGTCTCATTTTTACCCACTTTTTGTTGTGTCTCATATTTACCACACTTAACCCTAGGCACAATTTTATATTGAACACATAGTTTTTCCTCTTTTTACTCTTAAAGCCAAAAGCCAAGCATCAAATTTCACAAGCAAGTAGGCTACTCCCACTTGTTTGTCGGCGCGGATTGTCTGTCAAAGATAGAGCGATCGCGGGAAAATCATTTCAAGCTCAAATCCGTAAAAATGGCAGGAACTTTGTATAGGCCTACATGCTTAAAATCATAACTAATCATATACCCTAACCTTAAGACAAAATGCCTCATCCCCACTTCTAATATATTGATGATAATACACACGCCCGAACAATATTACGTCTTCACTGCTAGTTGTTTGTCTGTCACTCGAGACTAGGTGGTCTGCTTCTGCTACTATCCGACCCGCGCAATGCCCGCTCCTACACACTCTAACTGGAAGTCAGCCACGCCGCTATAGTCCGATACATTGTAAGACGACTCTAGTAGGCGACGTTCTCAAATTAAAACATCGCACGACTGTTTTAAAATTAAAATACCTAACTAGACACTGGTATTAGTAGGCCTAGGCTATAGATTGGAGAAGGGTTGACAGGTTGGGAAAGATAGAGAACAGGGGGGGGGGGTGGTATAGGGTAACAGTGTAACAGGGAAAATGTATAGGGTGACCAGGGCACATGAAGGTTGGGGGGAAATGAATAGTCAGCTAAGGAGGGCAAACTATGTTGCCAGAGGGGATCATATGTGGAAGTATGAGAGGGGAGCATGGGCAACTGATGTAGGCAGATACTCCTTTCTGGCTAGAACGGTGGTTGAATGGAATGGCCTACCAGAAGGAGCTGTGGAGGAGAAAACCTTTAAAGGCTTTAAGAAATAAATGAAGCTGCTGCCGAAGGTAAATCCGGAACAGGGGCTAGGGAACAGGCAAGACCAGATTATGCCCATGATGTGATACGAAGAGAGAGAGACAGGCAGGGGCGTAACCAGGGTACTTATATTACCCGGGTAAGATGCAGAGGAAGGGACTTCAAGGAAAGTAGCAGGGGGGCTTGGGGGCGAGCCCCCCAACTACAGCGCCGCAGGCGATTTTTTGAAAATTTGGGTTTTTAGAGTGATTTCTGAGCGTTTCAGATAAATTACCGGAGTGAAAGCAAAAGTGAAATAATTTCGTTTATGTAGTGCAAAAAACAGAAAACATAAACAAAAATGGAACATTGACGAGAATGATAAGTATTGATTTTTGAGTTTTGGGGCTAAGTAAGGAAGCTGTTGGTACTTAGTTGTTAATAAACTACAAGCACGATTTGGAATCTGGATTGCAGGTACTATATGATATTGTAAACTAGACATCGGAATATTTTTTACCAAACGCGACACGATGGAGCAGTGGAGGAACGTGGGACTTTAGTTTGAATATCAGGACTGTCGCGCCGAAAGCGGTAATAAGTATGGCAACCCTATGCGGAGACCCAAATCTTCGAAGTCAGTAAGGGGTTCTGGGGCAAACAAATAGGCAGTCTTTTTACTTTCCAAATTATTAACAAATCATTAAAATCAAACCTTGAAAAATAATTTTTTAATTTTTAACAACTTTAGTAGGCGAAGATTAATATTTCATATAGGATAAGTTATAGTTGAACTTTAATTTATTGTTATTATCAAAACAAACTAAATGTATACTTTGAATGAAAATAGTTAAAAATTATTTAAAGTACTTACAAATTAAATATACATATTAGTTACAAGATAAACCATGCTTGAACACTCGAAAAATGTTGTTGATGAGGAAAATGTATAGTTATAGTGATAATGAATTAAAATGCATGTTCTGACTTACGTTCAATCTGCTCTCTGAAATGCAAACCGAAAAGCGCAAAAAAGTCGTTAGGACCTACTTGTTTTAATCACTATATTGTTTAGTTTGTAGCACTCATGATTGCATGAAACCTTACTAATGGGAAAAAAACTGCGCCAACAACACAATTAAAATTGGACATCCACAAATTAGTATTTCAATACGTAGCCATGAGCACACACACGTAAAGTATTTCACAAAACAGTCACTTAATTCACATACGTTGAAACGAAATAATTCGATATGAAACACACTCACTGTTGAACTTCTACATAATGTAGCTAGGCTTCCGACACTGTCAACCCTTGTAAGGTCACAACAAGACTGAAACGAAGCGAAAATGAGCAAAATAACGGTCGTCAACCCCATATTGCCAAGTGAATGTCTGTATTTCCAGGAATCGAGCTTTGTTTGAGATGAATATCCACCCCCTCCCCCCCCCCCCCCATGACACCTGCACACCACGTGCGATATCCCAGACATCAACCCTTCGCTTTTGAGTTTTCGAGAACAAACAAAAAAGTCCTCGGTTGATTTTTTTGCGATATTTTTGCGGTTGGTCCTGGTGAAATATTGTAATCGTTGTAGGCATGCAAGGAATACTTAGGGAATTTTTACCCGGGTATTTACCCGGGTTACCGATGCCTAGTTACGCCGGTGGAGACAGGGGAAGCTAAGAGCAAGATACAAGAAAATGGGCATATGTAAAGTGCATAAGTGCAAAGGATTAGCAAAGAGAGTAATAAGGCAAGTCTAGAAGAAGGGATATGTAGAAGGGAATGAATAAGTATGAATGAACAAGGAAATGGAAAGACAATAAGAAAGAAGGAAGGAAGGAAGGAAGGAGAAAACAAACCTACCACCGACTTTGGTCATTTGTAGGGGAGGAAATACCAAAACCAATAGGGCCTACCAATAAAGCCCAGGCTAGGGGCGAAAAACCTTTTCACCTGCTGATGACAACTGCAGCTAATTTAAAGTGGAAACTAAGACTAAGACTAAGAGAGACTCTACTTACTGCAAAATTAGAATAGCGTCAATTTTACGCTAGGCCTACCTAGTTCCACACACTGGTAATTAAACAAATAACATCAATTACAGTTAAAACTTTACAATGCGCCATCACCCCACCCCGCCCAACCCGCGTAGTTGACTAGGCCTAAACCTACAGCCTTGCAGGTGGGACACTAATTTTTTCAACTTTTTACACATTTCCAAGGGTAGCGGCATTGTGAAACGTTAATATGTCAACCATGTACAAGAGGCGCTGTTGGCGGTGGAGAGGGGAACTAGGGAAGGTAGTTCTCTGTTTCCCCTCTAGACTCCAGGACGCAGCCACTCATAACCTTAGCTTTAATGACTGCTTCAACGCCAGCATCATTAAAGCATTGCCACCTAACTGCAGTGAAGGAGAGCTCAGAAAATGGGAACTGGCACACCAAATGGTCACCAGCTCCCGTGAGCCTCCCAACCTAAACCTACGCTAACCTTGGAGTCTAGAGGGGAAACAGAGAACTACCTTACCTGGCTGACCTTCCCTAGTTCCCCTCTCCACCGCCAACAGCCCCTCTGGGCAATTCCATGGAAATGTCAACCTACATAAATTTTTTTCAAATTATCACAAATAGGCCCTAGGTCAAATTTGGTACCATTTGAAAGCTGGGGGTTTGTACATTCCAAATCTGTATGGAGTTTTAAGATAAAAAAATATGTTGATTATTTGTGCACTTACGAACAATGTTTTGCGTTTTACGCAACTTTTCGTTTTACTTAGTTACTAAGAGAAAATATCCCAAATTAAAATGGGTTTAGCTCAAATCTGACTGAAACTGATAAAATACATCATTTATGTACTTAGAATTATTTTAATAAATTCAAAGGATAAAATACAATATGTTACATTACTTATCTTTCAACGTTATTAAATGGCTGCGAAGCATGTCAGTCAGTTACCACAAAATTACAAAAGTTTGTCTAGGAGACTCAAAATTATTTTCCCAAACTTGCTACTCCAGATTTTCTTTTAGTTTTATATTATCTTTATAATGTAATTCTTGTTTTTGTAATTTTTAACTTGTAATCAATAAATTTTGCATGCAAACCTTTTGAAAAGATCATCTTTCTTTGGTTCATCGAGAAATAGATGCAAAAATCACCAGTAAACAGTGATATTGTCTATTATTTATAATGTGTCGCAAAACCCGTCGCCAAGCCACTGTGCAGTATCCATTATTACGCTTCATTGTTTTGTTAAAGCTAGGCTCACAAAGAAACTACAGCCGGGCAATACTGACAATGGTCAGACAAGATGGAATTTCAATTTACAACCCTTGTAATTGGATATAGCCCGTAGCTTACAAGTTCCCGCTGAATCGGTGAATCTGCCGAAATTCGTAAAATGTAAACGGATAAACTAATTATATTAAGTTCTCCAACCAGAAGATTGTTACTCAATTAGTGATTAAATGCTTCAGAGAGTGGCTTAATAAAAATACCTAAGCCTACCGGAGTTGATTCAAATAAAACAATGTTAAAAATGCTCCGGGCAACTTTAACAATGACGATAAAACATCATCATTCCTAGAATTCTAAGAAAATCCGGCTTAGGCCTACAATGAAAACCCTAAGTTCTTATTCTATGGGTCACTTGTTCTGAAGGGAACAGGGTCTCTCCAAGTTGATCAATGATCACTGATAAGCTACATGAAGTAGCTAACACAAATATAGCCAAATTGTTGAAGTAGTAATCGTGGTTAACCAATTAACTAGGCCTAGGCATACGGAACTTCAATTCGCAAGTGGTTTATTTTCTTGGGTCTAACAATCTTTGCATTATTACATAAATCGAGAACCGATTCAACTGATAGGCCTATTATGGTCAACATTATTTTATTTCTTATAATTATGTTTTATGTCACCTCTGACTAGCAATTTCACAGAATGTCAGTCAGTTACTAATTGTCAGTCAGTTACCGAGTGCCTATTTATATGTAAAACACTTAAAAAAAAAAAAAAAAAAAACTCTGGGGTTATTTAAAACATCAATGTTTAATGCTAAAAAATAAAATATAGTAATGTTCCTAACTGTTTAACTTTCAGAGCATTTTCGAAGACATGTGTTCCGAGTGAAACATCAGGTTGCCAAAACGTCAGTCAGTTACTGCTGCATTGTATGCACCCGTTTTAATTTCTATTCACTGTTCATCTAGTTGTAACTTGTTTACTTTTAAAGCTTATTTGATTCTGTAAATTTTGATACCTAATTTTACAAAAAAATAATGATGGATTATTGATATCAATGTCCATTCTTAATGCAAAGTGTGTCTAAATGTCAGTCAGTTACCCGTGGAATTGCCCCTCTTGTAGCCTACATATTTGTAATAGTAGCCATTTATTTAGTTAGTAACTCTCTCAACTCCGACGGGTGAACAAGGCTGTTCAAGCCGAAACGTTTCGTCGTATTGTAATTTGTGTATATATTTTTGTGATCTTCAACTCTACACAGCCGCCGAACTTTTTCAAGGTAAGCTGTTGGCTCCCAGCCTCTATCAATCTTTCCCCAACCAACACTAAACTAGCCTCTAGGCCCCATCAACCCAAGCAATATGTCAACCAGTGATGCTTAGTAGGCAATAGGCCTAAAGCCTTTTTCAAAGTTATTTTTCAAATTTGACAATAATACGGAATTGTTCAAAATTAACCTCCTATCAATTAATGCTTAAGGAAATCACTATAGACCTAGGCTCAAGTTAGGCCTAGCCTACTTTTTCTGTTGGGACTGGCCAAAGTAGGTTAGGGGGAGTGGGGGGTGGGATGCAAAGCGCATATATTTTACAATAGGTAATTATTATTATTAAAACATATATACGCGCTTTGCCCCCCCCCCCACCACTCCCCCTAACCTACTTTTCCCATCTGAAGATAGTGTTGAAAGGTTGGTCAGTCCCAACCGAAAAAGTAGGCCTACCGACTCTAATGCTAGGGTGACAACTGACAACTCATGAAAGTAGGCCTAGGTATGAAAGAGGGGTAGTAGGCCTACTTCTTCGGTTCAGGGGCCACAACTTGGTTTTCATGCATATTTCATGCTTTTTAGAATCACTTACTATTATGGCTGTGGCTATTTAACCGTAGCTACGGAAAAATTACGTTATACAATTTAACCGTAGACTGTACTACGGTAACAAAAAAATCTTCCAAGACCTTTAGGCCCCTAACGTTGCTATTTTAAACGAAAGTCCTTTTTCGGTTGTCGTCGTCCTTTTTTGCTGTTTTAGTAACAACAAAAAAACATCAAGACCTTTAACATCGCTATTTTAAACGAGAGTCTTTTTTGGTAGGCCTAGGCTAGGCCTAAATGTCGTCGTCCTTTTTACTGTTTTGGTTACAAAAAATCTTCCAAGACCTTTAACGTTGCTATTATAACCAGAGAGTAGTCGTGTGTGGTCTTTTAGACCGACTTTTTTTCAACAGTTGGTATTTGTACAGCGCGCATGCGTGGCTTGTCTAGTTCCGCCTGAGACCTTCCCAAAATGATTTGTGAAGCCAGTGTGCAATACGCGATTCAGTGTTCTGTAGAACTTCATCTAAGATAAGAGGTCCTGTTCGGTTGCTTGGTCTTTTCGACCGCTGCGCGACTACTAAGGGAGGCAAAAATATGCATACCTACTCAATCACTGTTATGAGACATGTATTTTGTTATTGTAGGTTGATTATTCTTCAACATACAGTGTTGGCATAATATTACTGTCTTGGTTTACTAATAATTTGAACTACCGGTGCAGGATGTTTCAAAACATATTTTTATTCCTTTTTGTAGGTTTGCAACATTCTGTGTTTGATTGATTATTGATTGATTATTGATTGATAATTGATTAATATAACCATGTATGCTGTCACATGATAAATTATCTTATATTGGTAATCAAAACGTCATCCTAACGTTATTAGCCCATAATAAACAATTGCGGTCTAAAGGACGGGGCGCGACTACTCTCGGGTTAAACGAAAGTCCTTTTTCGGTTGTCGTCGTCCTTTTTTGCTGTTTTATTAACATCAAAAAACCTTCCACGACCTTTAACGTTTCTATTTTAAACAAAAGTCCTTTTAGGCTGCCTACCTAGGCCTAGGGGCCTAGCACTTTTTAAACGCTTTTATCATCTAGAATTGTGTTTGCGACGGGGCCAAATGTAGTGAAATCATTTGCAGAAAAAACATGGACCCAAATAGAATGGTAAAAAAAAAAAAAACGACCAAACGAAAATTTGAACCGCCGACCTTTCGCATAGAATTCGGACGCGCTACCACTCTGCCACAATGCACTGTGATATTTGCAGCTATTGGCCTAGTTAGGTGGTATCGTACTGCTACGGACGATTTGTTATTGTTAATTTGTCCGTAGCCTACGGTTAAATAGCCACTACTACAGCCTAGGCCTACCTACAAAAACTTTTACGTTGCTGTAAACTGGTGTGTAAACCTCTTTGCGCCATTGTTGCCTAGGTTGGGTTGCCTAGGTTGGGGGGGGAGGGCCCCCAACCTAGGCTTTTCCCAGCAAAAAATGTTTTGGGGCCCCTGAACCGAAGAAGTGCCGAAAGAGGTTCATGGAAAACTGATGTAGGGAAGTTCTCCTTCACTACGTATACCACAGCAGTCAATCCGAATTGACTGAATTCGGTTTGAGTTCAATTCGGTTTGACTTGAAGTGTATATCACGGACATTCGAAACGACTTCCTCAATCCCATTTCGATTCGAATTGAAGTTGTTGTTGTGGCAGTTTAAATTGATGCTACAAGATTCTATGAATAACACTTGAAAATACTATGTACTTGTATCTCTACCTACAGCTACGTAAATATAAAGACATTAGTCTTCATTAAAGCCTCCAAGACACCATTTTATTGTAAACATGTAATAAACACCGCCTGCCTAATAATGGTATTCACTGAAATCTATATCTCTAAGGCAGTTTTGAATCCGTATTGAATGCGTATTGAACTGTATATCAAGCAATTTACTCATGTCAGTCCACTTTGGAAAGTGGATTGACTTCAATGCGAATCGAGTGTGTATATCAAGAGACTCAAACCGAATTGAACTCGAACCGACTTGAGTCAATTCGGATTGAGGGCTGTGATATACGTAATGAATCCTAGCAAGGACAGTATGGAATGGAGTGGGCTAACTGAAGGGATAAGTAGGGGGAAAAACAGTCATATCTTTCAAAAACAGGCTGAAGCAAGTGCAACACTGCCGAACGATGAATCTGCTAAAGATGATAATGAGGATGAGCAGTAGTAGGGAGGGACTTCTAAGAGAATTGAGGATAAAGGAACAACAATAGGCCTAGGCCTAGGCCTATGAGAAAATAATAGTGAAGAGGTGAGAGGAAGAAAGGGGAAAGAAAATTAAGGATAAGAAGTAGGGGGCCTAGGGGCTAGGCCTACCAACAACCAAATTGGACAACTGTAGGACCACAACAGCAACAATACGAAGAATCCATTTTAAGTCGTGGCAAAGGATATTTCTATTCAAAGCCTAACGGGTTAGGCCTCGACTATTTGGCACTTCTTCGGCTAGGGGGGTCCAACTTTTATACACCTTGTTAATACTGCTAGGCTATATTGCCTTGTTACTACTTATGTTAAAGGTGTAGCTAGGCCTACCTTCGTTAGGTTAGCCAAACTTTCCGCTGGCTACAGTGCGCCGCGCTAGTTCTAGGATATAATCGATAAGAGCGCACCCGAAATCCTTTCCGTTACAGTGTATATAAAAGTTGGACCCCCCTAGCCGAAGAAGTACCGACTATTTTAATACACAAAAAGACTAGGCCTAGCCTAGGCCTACCTTACCTTTATACAAACGGAGTAATAAATCTTATCCACTCGTCGTATCTCATCAGAATGTGGGCTAAAAAGAAGAGACTGGACCATTTCACGTAATGACAACATAGGACCGTCATCCGAGAGGCACAGACGACAGACTTTTTCAAAATTATATTTGTCAACACACAGCAAAGAAGCAGCCATTTTGGATTTGGTTTCCTATAAACCACTGCCTGCTAGTGCTAAGGTCGGCGTCGAGTCGAGTGGTCGTGGTTTTTGTTGTTGTTGTTGTTGTTGTTGTTGTTTCTGTTTCTTCTAGCGGTGGTGAGAACCCTTCCGCTGGTTGATTTCAGCTGGTTTCTGCTCGTACCTTTTATATTTTTCTTACCCGTTTGGCGACGAATTTTGAAATTTCTTTACGAGTTGGAGAGTTAATTGGAGATGGATGATCAGTTTCTGTAAGAGGATGTTGGATTTGTTTTGGTAGGTGCTGAATAGCGCGAGTCGCCGGCCATCTGTCGTAATGAGGAAATACTAGTAGGATTTGCATGATGGTCCGGGATCGTTCCGCAGTGGGGGGCAATTCAGGGCGCAGTATTTGACAGTATCGACAGGCGTTTGGAAGCAATCCCTTGAACATCCCTTCACAACTGTCCTTCACAATATACCTAGCTTATTCACCGCTAAGAGAAACTATTACCGCTAGTATTGGCAGTATCGACAGGCGTATTTGAACATCGCCTTGAACATGCCCTTCACAATATACTTAGTTATTGCACCGCGTAAGAGGAACTATCACCAAATAGTATTGGCAGTATCGACGGCGTTTTGAAATGAACAGCCCTGTGAACATCCCTTCACAAACTGTCCCTTCCGCATATATCTAGTTATTCACCGCCTAAAGAAACTATTATCGATAGTTTATTGGCAGTATCGACAGGCGGTTTTTGAACAGCCCTTTAACATCCTTTCACACTTCCTTTCAGACAATATACCTTATTATTCCCGCTAAGAGAAACTATTACGGGATAGTATTTGGCAGTATCGACAGGCGTTTGAACATCACCTTGAAACAATCCCTTCACAAATGTCCTTACACAAATACCAGCTTATTCACCACTAAAGAAGCTATACCGAGGAGGGAGAGAGGGGGGATAGTATGTCATTATCGACAGGCGTTTGAACAGCCCTTGAACATCCCTTCACAACTGTCCTTCACAATATGTGGCCTAGTAATCACCGCTTAATATGAAAACTATTACGGATGTATTGCAGTATCGACAGGCGTTTGAACAGCCCTTGAACATCCCTTCACAACTGTCTTACAATATACTTAGTTATTCACCGCTAAGAGAAACTATTACCGATAGTATTGGCAGTATCGCAGGCGTTTGAACAGCCCTTGAACATCCCTTCACAACTGTCCTTCACAATATACCTAGTTATTCACCGCTAGACTAAGAGAAACTATTACGGATAGTAAAGGCAGTATCGACAGGCGTTTGAACAGCCAGCCCTTGAACATCCCTTCACAACTGCACTGTTTCAAATTTCGGTGGGAAATTCCCCCTAATGTAGGGGGCAGCCGGGTTCTCAACCACAGTATGTGTAAAATACGCCCTACAACGTAGGGGGAAAATATCCCTTACTGGTAGTGTTACTGTTTGTCTTTTTTCCATCTGTCAACTAGAAAATCTCCTGGATAATTTTCTATCTTTACACGGAAATCCAAAAACCCATAAATCAAATTTTTGACTGCATCTTGTCTTCTAGAAATTTACTACGAGTGACATTGAAGGGAAGTTTTAGTTTTCATTATTTTAGCAGAATAATCAGTCGTTTTACTCAAGTTGTGTGGGTTGTCTTACAAAAACTGTCCACCCTAGAAAATCACTCCTTGTGTTTTAATCTGGATTTTGTAAGCATTTCAAAGGTTTTCAGAATAGTGTATTTTGCATCATAAGGTTATTTAGAGTTCAGTGTGTGTGGGAGCAAAAACACATTTAAATTCACTTTAATATCTTTTATAGGAATTTAAACATATTTAATTTGGTGTAACGTCTTCATCAGTGTGCACTCTTGACGACAAGCTTAGGCTTAAATACTCTTAATAATCATATTTATTTAGTAATTTTTCGAGTTTGTTTGACATTAAAATCCTTCCCTTATTTTGAAGTATCTTGTGAAGCCAAATTTATATCATAAAGTTTGTTTTACAAACTTCAAAATATTATTGTTTACTTGTTCTACAGCAGCATTAGCCTAGGGAATGTTGAATTATATTCTTTCGATTAAACATTACAATTTCTTTCATTCTACTGGCTTAAAAACAGTGGTTAAACTTGTACCGTTAATGTAATTTTGAAAAAGAGCAAAACACCCTAACAAACGCCTAGAGTGCTCGGTATGTGAGATATTTTCCCATCGGGTATGTATAAATATGACAATTGAGGATCATTTGATTCAATAATTGACCATTGAATGTAATAAGTGTAATCAGGGATGTATAATAGCGATGCAAGTGCCCTTCAGATGTTGCGGGGGTTCAAGATGTCCTAGGAACTGAAGAACCTAACAAGAAGAGTTTCGACGAGATGGTATTGTTATGAATTGTTTTTGTTGCCCCCTCTAAGTGTACATGAAATTACATGACACGTCTTTTTTTAATCATGATGTCGATAAAGAACCACACGATCTAATGAATGTTGTGCTAATGGTTTAGCTGTATTGCCAAAAGGAATGAAGCTTTGACAGTCGTCAAATATACGTAGCGATTGGATAAGGTACATAGATCAGTTGAGAGTTATTCTTTGACAGCGTATAATTTTGAATATTTGCTTGCTGTGAAAACATATTAGATGAGGTCTGTTTCCAGACGGTTTATTTCTATTGACAATTATAAAATGACTAAGATTTTGCTCGTGGAAAGGGGTAGGGGAGGGTTTAGTTATTTATATGTGCTGAGAAGTTCTGTCAAGTGTAGTCGGTGTAAAGTTAAATTTCCGAAAATAGATTGTTTGAGTTCAGTCCAGTTAAACTTCTGGCTTCCGATGTAAGCCAATGTTTTTACAAAGCCGTTTATAAAGCTCCCACGTAAAGTTAGAAGAATTTTCAGATTGTTTTGATAGTTTAAGTACATAATTTAAAATCGGAGCTAATGAATTGTTTTTGTCTAGGTGATTTCAACATTGATTTGAGTAGTAAACATTACCAGTTAAATATTTTCAAAATTCTTAACTAGATCACATGTGGTACAATTGATAAGTCTGTTTACTAGGGTTATATAGTCCAGCTTCTTTAATTGATCATGTTTATGCAAATCACAATGAAATATTATTCATTCAGGTATATAAGTGTAGGATTAGTGATCATGACTTAATTTATTGTGTTCGTAAGATTAATAAGCAAAAATTTCGTCCTAAATTTGGAAATACTAGAATTATAATAAATTTGATTGAAGCGAAGTAGATGAAGATATCTTAAGTTGGTCCCATTGACCAAATTGGGTATGGCAGTAAGTGCCGATGATAAATTAGAAATGTTTGGTAAGTAGTGCGTAGAACCTCTAAATGACATGCACATCCCCTTGAAATTAAGAATTAAAGGTAAGCCACCCCATGGTTAACAGCAGAGATTAGGAAATCCTGCATAGTAAGAGACCACTTGCGCAAGATTTAGAAATTTTTAGAAGGCATGTCAACGTGGGAGGAATACAAAGAAAGTTTAGAAATAAGGTTGAATAATCAGATTCGTTTTTTTCTAAGCGTGAGCATTTAAGTCTTCTTTTGATAATGATATTTCTTCAAAATCTTTATGGTCAGTTTTTATAATAAGTTGCAGTTAACAAAGAAAAAAAAGAGTGTAGCTAGCTCATTGACAGAGAGGGGTAATCCTACACGTCTATCCGATTGTGCTGTTGTGTACAAAAAATTTTTTGTTGTGAAACGATGTATATTTTTCAAAATGAACATTGGTAAGTTTTAAAGATTTTAAAAGAAAGAAGCAGAGAATCCCGCATACAAAAGTAACTAAGAAGAAGTCATTTCAGCAATTAAACGCCTTAAATTCAGAAGATCTGCAACAATTCAAAGATGATTCCATGCTGTATTGTAAGAATGCGCATCAATAGTCTGATTATTAGCGTATCTACTTTCACCATTTCTTTCTTGTAGGTGCTTTCCCCAACACAGCTGAAATTGGCAGGTAACCGCCTATTTATAAGGTAAAGGTAAAAAGAGTAATAGGAATTCTTATCGGACCTATATCAACTCTTTCCCATTGTAGGGAAAATTATTGAAAATATTTTACAAACAAGGGTTTATTACATGAGTTTGGATGCTCTGAAGGTGTAAGTGACAAACCAGCATGGTTTCAGGAAAGTAGGTTCTACTTACTTCCCTTCCCCTCAAATGATTTAGCTGACCGTACTACCTCTACAAACAGATTCATCCTACCGGGCCATCGCCTATGCCATACCCCGTGTGGTCCGGTGTGACACGCAGCAATCTGATTCACATACAACGGCTACAGAATAGAATCTTTGCGAAAAAAAAAAATGGTGTCCCTTCAGCCCCGGCGAAACTCCCATTCCCCTTCTCCACGAAGAACCTGAAATGGCATCATAGCCGAGCACCTCCGTGAGTTCTCCCGAACATTCACCACGACCTACCAGAAAGAAGAAATCACGAACCATCCAGGCGCAGACACGTTCCTTCCGAGCCCCAACCGACTATATATCAGACCTATGCAGCCATCAGACACACTCTCACCATACCACCCTCGTCATCCTCAACCAAAGCGGGCCCCCGAAATAGGTTCCAAATATAAAAGGTCTAAAAACCCCCGCCCGCCAAGAAGAGACGGTAATAACAAAACCGTTTCCTACTGTAACTATATTTTTGGCCCCCACCCACATCATACTGTCCATTTTTATCTGGCGGAATGATCCGCTATTTTTTTTTTTTTCCCCAAATTAAACCCCCCTCCCCCCTTCCCAATCATACAGTCTGGAAAAATTCCAGATCCGCCGTTCCTCATCATCAGTCACCCCCATCAAACCGTAATTTATGGCCATCAGAGGCCGGCATTTACATTGCCACTCACTGACAAAAGCGTTCCGGATGAGAAGAAGATATATATATGGTCAGCGCAAAGTGCCCTTCTAAGCATTTACGGAGATTTTATCTATAAAGGGATTGATAAACGTAATGGTAACACGAGTAATATTAGAACTCAAAATTTTAATTGTTTGAGAACCTTAGAATCCATTTGAATTCAAATAAAATCTCCTTATTTATTAACCTCTTTTAATAAATTAAAAAACCAGGTTTAACGTAAGTCCTTATTTGTAAAATATCAAGTTTGGCGGAATTATTTTTTTAAATATAAAAATGTTTTATAAATCTGCAATATAGTTCAAAAGTATTCAATATATTGTTGTGGTGTACCCAAAGATCAATATTGGAACCACTGTTGTTTATTCTTTATATAGTGATATATCTACTATAATGGGAGGCATCATTAATCTTATATGCTGATGACTTGGTCTTTTATTTAGAAGGTGTGGATGTCGAAGAGATCGTAAGACGTCTTCAAGAAGTTCTAAAGATGATGGATGATTGGTTTAAAATTCAGGAACTTGATTTAATTATAAGCAAACAAATTTTTATGGACTTTTTGCATAGGCTAATGATAGACGCATGATGATATCTTTGACGTAAATTGTAATGGTAGTTAATTTTCTAGAGTGTATGAATTTAATATCTTGAGTTTTCTTGATTAATTTTTTTTTGTAAATTTAAGAAACATTATGAATATGTGGTGTAATAAAGTATCATCAGCCAATTGGAATTATACTTAGAATGAAGAGGTTTGTAACCGAGAGAATGTTGCGGTTACTTGTATTCTTTATTCACTCCTGTTTATTGCTTATGCTTAAGTGGTTTGCAGTAAACCTTCTACTGAGTATTTTACTCCAGAGATAATTGACCATCTGTTTGATTCATTTTCCCTTGAACCAAGATTTGCATAGTCTGATTGTTTCACGATTGGGCGAGGATGAGGTAAATAAGCGTGCTGGTGAAATACACACAAAGTATTGAAAGGTATGTTTTTAGGATTTCAATACACCCCAATATTTTTAAAATTGTTGATCGTGAAGAAATTCTACTTTATAAACTCATTGGAGTTCCTAGATTAATGTCTGAGCATTTAGAAAGTCATTTTTGTACAGATGCGTATCACTATTGGAATTCCAATTCTTATGATATTAAGCAAGTTTCCTGATCTAGGGAATTGTACAATTCAAAAGTAAATTGAACTGTGCATGATAATGAATCAAAGATCTCCAAAAAAGTGATTTTTAATACTATTTATTTTGTAAGTTATTGTCTGTGTGTTTTGTGTAATGTTCATTAACCTTCATAAGCTCTTTAATTGATTTGCTTTTCACTCTTGTTTGTTCATTTGCTTTGATTTATGATATACAATGTATTTTCAATTCACTATATTTTTCTGCCTAGCATTTGTCTGGTTGCCGCCCAAATGATGGAGCTTGCAACTTGATTTGGTGTCCTGTATCATTTGCTGGTGATCAGTTTTGACATGAAATTTGTTAAATATTAGTATATCTGATATAATGTAATATATATGATCCAAGGTTTGAACAACAAAAAGGAAGTTGAACCCTAAGAATAAAGATTTCGCGTTCGATGTTTCTTCCGCGAAAGTTTGATTATACTCCCTTATTTGCTGTTCCTGATTTTTGGCAAACCCTCATATTCGTTTGAGTGGGATCGTCCTTAATAAATCAGTTTTTTTCTTTTCGTTTTTCTTTTTTAATGTTTTTTTTTTTTTTTTTCTTTTTCTTTTTTTTTCTTTTTTTTTTCTTTTCTTTTCTTTTCTTTTCTTTTCTTTTCTTTTCATTCTCCACCCTTTTTTATATTTGATTCATTCATTGAATGCATATAATATCATTCAATTTGTTACCAAAATTCTTGTGTTAAATGCATTGTTGTTGTAATGCTACTATTTCAAATATTTACAAAATGTAATTTATTGTTGTTTTCTGCATCTATGTAATTACATTTATTTAGTTTTCCTCCTTTGTAAATCAGTTTTTATAACTGAATAGGATAGACGTTAAATAAATAAATAAATAAAAATACACTTTACACTACAGGATAAAACCACCTACATTGTAGGGGGAAAATATTCCTTACTGGCAGTGTTAAAATACACTTACACTACAGCATAAAACCACCTACATTGTAGGGGGAAAATATCCCTTACTTGCTGTGTCAAAAGCCCCCAACACTAGAGGATAAAACCACCTACATTGTAGGGGGAAAATATCCCTTCCTCGCAGTGTCGAAAGACACTTGCACTACAGGATAAACCCACCTACATTGTAGGTTGTATTTGTTCTGAAAAACAAATAATAATAGTTAGTTGACTGTCGGGTTACAATGTTCTCTCGTCACGTCATGTTTTTAGAGGATGTGGAGAGGATTAGGAAAGATCCATGCTTGTCAGAACAGAACTAACCTCGGGCAGAGGATGTGAAGGTGGGGAGGTTCTCACGCCGTGGTCTCACGCTTCACACCTTATCATGCGATGAGGATATGATCCTGTGCTCACGTGATCGAGTCATGACTTAACTGACAGTTTGGCTACTGAAAAATAAAGTCGACGCTACGCGAAAGCTTTTCATTTTCCTAGTCGCGTTGATGGATGCATGAGCGTAATAATAATAATAATAATAATAATAATAATAATAATAATAATTATTATAATAATAATAAAAGAGTCTTTATTTTAATCTTGGCGAAGCTTAAGGCCATGAGGCCTTTTGTTCGGGCTAAACCCAAGCACAATACAAATTACAATTATAACACAAGTAAAAAATAACCACACAAGTGAACAATACAAAGATATAAAAATGATAAAAAAAACATTAAACTAGAACAAGTAAAAAAGCAGGTTAATATTACTTAATGTGTTTGAACTATAATAAACAGTTCAAGAAATTAATT
This sequence comes from Sweltsa coloradensis, assembly GCA_024449915.1. Classification (NCBI taxonomy): domain Eukaryota; kingdom Metazoa; phylum Arthropoda; class Insecta; order Plecoptera; family Chloroperlidae; genus Sweltsa; species Sweltsa coloradensis. The sequence goes on along the minus strand of JAMZAV010000843.1, from coordinate 21,018 downwards.
TTAAATTTCATTAGCACTATAAACCATCAATTACATCAATATAAGAATACAAAATACAATCAATAATCATTAATTAAATACTTATTAAAACCTACAATGATTTAACCCCTTTAAAAGAATGAACATTGTCTTTTAACTAATTTGTTAGATTACAAAGAAGGATCAAGTAAATACAATGACATTTGTTTTTGAAGGCTGATTTGGATTTGGTAATGCGAAGGGTTTGAAGGAATTAGGTTCCATGCTGGGGCAGCAGAAACAGGAAATGAATTGGGCCCCTACTGTATAAGGGGGTTTTTATGTTTGGGAATTTTTAAAGTTAATGTTGATTGTGACCGTGTGTTGTTGTCATGGTTGCAATTAAGAAGATTTACATATTGTGAAATATAAACTTGAGCAGAATTTTGATGATATTGTGTAGAAGAGAAAGAGAGTGATCCCCACACGTCGTTGCTCAAAGGTAAGCCAAAAGACATTTTCGATTCTGGATGGGTCACATGATCATAATATTTAGTTTAAAATATAAATTTCAAGCAAGCATTCTAAACTTTCTGCAGTTTGTTGGATTTTTGTTGTGTGGATTGTTACTGTAAGTTACATCACAGAAATCAATCAATCAATAAATCAATCAATCAAGCGTAGGAACATTTTGAAAGTTGGGGGGGGGGGAGGGGAGAAAATTTATTGACTGATTTTGTGAGGGGTAAGCTGGGGTCTGGGGCAAAGCCTCAGCCGCAGGAGGCATTTTCGCCGAAGGCTTAAAAAACTTTCACCATCCACAGTTATTTCGTCATGTTTTAACTGCACTCGAATAACGTGAAGTGGCCCATTTTAGTAAATTTGAGCCTAATTTTTTATGTAATGAATAAGCATACAGACAAACATATTCGTTTTACCAAGGTGACTGTCGAATTGTATAAGTGTATATGCATATTATTTACTACGGAAATTCTGGGATTAATATTTAACTCACTTTAGTTTTGCCCCCCCCCCCTCCACCGCTTCCTACGCCACTGGATGGATGCATGAGCGTATGCAGCCAGCGTGCAGCATTCGAAAAAATAGTAATAGTGTGATTTTAAAATTAGTGTTAGTATTAGTAGTGTAAGGGCGCTTTGACAGCTAAGATTATTCGCGCCTCCAAGATAAAACAATTTCTATAAGTGTGAGTTACCACCATGTACACTTCTTTCCAAGGGGAGGAACGTAGGGGGAGACGCGGGGTAGACAGGCCTGTGCTGTCAGAACCAGCCACAAGCGTATGGGGAGGGCAGAGGTTCCCCCACGTCGTGGTCGTCTTCGTCTGTGTCATCATCCGTCCGTGTTGTTATTGTCGTCGCCGTCGGGGAGGTAATCAAAAGGATGGGGAAAGTTCCCCGACGACGACTCAGAGCTCGCCATTAGTTTCGGGGAGGGGACAACTCCCTTACTCACGGGCCCAAAACCACGAGAAGGTTGCGAGTTGGACTTTGATGCCCCGAAAAGATAAATGACTGAATGAAAACCCCAAAATTTCCCAAGAATACGTAAGTAGAAAGGTTCCCCTGAAAATTGGATCAAGATCAGAGTAGCCGTTTGCCTAGAATAGAGCGAACAAAGAGCAATGAAAGAGAAATCAACCGGATATGTTTCTCTCGGGTGTCGCTACGTTCCTCCACACGTTGTAGACGACGAGACTGGTGTGGACGAAGAACGTCACACCCAGAGAGAGCCAGGGTATCTGGGTTCAGCTCTCTCACACCTGAGGGTGCGGGATCTTGCATGTTATGTAGTTACGTGATTCAGAGACGGGAATTTGTGGTGGAACTTATTTGCATCTTTGTTTTTCTGGGCCAAAAGCGGTGAATTGGTGTTGAATTTTATTTAATTTACTATTTTTAAGCGAGCGAAGGGAGCGTTTCCATTTGACTCTGCCGGAAAAATTAGTCACTGGTTTTGTTTTGTTTTGTTTTTCTTTGTTTGTTTGTTTGTTTGTTTGTTTGTTTGTTGTTTTTTTTATGTCTCGCCATAACGTTCGAACGGAGGCTCGGATCGAGTTGAAATTTTGACCATCCGCAAGCTTCGTTCTCGATTGAATGCCATTAGTTTTGTGGCAAAATCGTTCAAAAAGTTAAAAAGTTACATTAAAGTTAATCGAAAGTTTTTTTTTCAAACTAAACGGCGACAAAATCTGAGATAGCCGAATCATTTAGAATTTATTTATTTATTTATTTATTTATTTATTTATTGTATACCTTGCAAATATGTATTATACATGGTGGCAAGTAGGCTATTCAACATTTTTATCTTAACTCAACAATTTTCTTTTAAAATTAACAATTAATAACAGTATCAACACGTTAAACATCATAAATGGTATTCTATGTATACCTCTTCCAAACATCCTTAACATATATTTTTTTTAATTAAAATCAAAATTAACAAACATGACCTAACAAATATTATTCTTTATCTACTTCCTCCAAACATTTTTTGAAACTTTTCACTTTGGATTCCTCAACAGCTTGCAGCTGGCAATTTATTCCATTCCACAATTGTTCTGTTGAGAAATGACCACCTCCCAACATCCTTCTTTGACCCATTACATTCTAACTTCCAGTATGGTCTTTCCCCCCTTTGTAAAATCCTTTTACAATTTTTCCCTAATCTCATTCCATCCCTCCATTCCTTTCGTGCACGAAATAAGTTACACAGTCTGTTTCTCCATCTTCTCACTTCAGAGAATCCCATCCTAAATCTTTTTATCATTTTAGTAACACTATCATAAGTTCTTATCCTCCTTCCCTTAGAATCAGTTTTCCATCTCCCCTCTTTACTTTTCAGTTACTCTCCTTGCTGCTAATCGCCTGAAACCCTTTTCTAATGCTTTTTATTTTTTATCCTTATAAGGGTCCCATATCGCACTTCCATATTCCAAAATTGGTCTTATTAGAGATTTATATGCTTTAGCTTTTATTTCTACGTGAACTCCTTTTAGCTGCCTCATTACAAAATTTAGAGAATTTATTGATTTTTTACTTATATATGTTCAACATGTTGTCCCCAATCTAAATTGTTATCCAAGAACATTCCCAAGTATTTGTACTTGATGACAATATCTAGTGTTTTAAACCCCACAACTTATAATTTATTTCCGCTTTTTCCTTAGCTCTGTTAAATGGAATAATCTTATATTTTCTCACATTTAAACCCAATTTATTTGTATCTACCCAGTTTTCAATTACTGTTAAATCTTCTTTAATTATGTTTTAAAAATCTTCTTCTTTCGTTATTTCCCTGTATAACACCCATCATCCGCAAAAGTCTAACCTTTGATTTAATTCCTATCTGTATATCATCTATAAAAATAATAAACAAATTTGGTCCTAGCACACTGCCTTGAGGTACTCCGGAAGTAACGTCAATCTCTTCTGAAATTGCATTCCCTACTCTTACTCTTTGAGTTCTATTACTCAAAAAGTCCCAACCCTTCACAATTTTATTATTTCTTATTTTGTTGCCGAATTTCTCCATTAAAATCTTATGTGTTACTTTGTCAAATGCTTTTGAAAGTCCAATAAATATTGCATCAACCCTACCATTATTATCAAGTGTATCAGCTATGTCCTGAGTGAAACCTGTTACCTGAGTTTCGCAAGAATAACCCTTACGAAACCCATGCTGTGTACTTGCTATTCCTCCTTCATCTTCAATAATATTTTTAATTTTAATATCTATTATTTATATTTCTATTTATATTTATTATTTATATATATTTATTATTTATTATATAGAATGTCCGTCCGGTCACGAATATGTTAATTTTATTTTGATCCGATAAGTAGTGTAGATGGAAATTACATTATAACTAGGAAACGCTCATGTCGGACGCGTTGATAAGCGAGCACGTGCTATAGCTAGACCCACAATGCACATTTTTTGTAAATTTTAAAATTTGCGACGTTTGCTGTCCACGTTTCCAATATAATTTATTATTGCCAATGTATTTGGGTAGACCCGTGGGTTAACCTTTTCATCCCCGCCATCTAGAAGACCTTGACATCGTTTCCTTGGGAAAAACTCTTTGGGGTTTCAAATAAAACACTGCTTCCTCGATAGTATTTTGATTACTTCTAGGTGGCAGTGCATAGTGCGAATTTTCGTTGCCATGGTAACGATACTTTTGTTATTATGTAATTTCCATCTACACTACTTATCGGATCAAAATCAAATTAACATATTCGTGACCGGACGGACATTCTAAATAATATTGCCACCTCAGATTTTGTCGCCGTTAAGTTGGAAAAAAAAACTTTCGATTAACTTTAATGTAACTTTGTAACTTTTTGGACGATTTTGCCACAAAACTAATGGCATTCAATCGAGAACGAAGCTTGCGGATGGTCCAAATTTCAACTCGATCCGAGCCTCCATTCGACCGCTATCATGAGCCAAAAAAGCTGCACGACTTTCCGTTGCCATGGTAACCGTACTTTGTTATAATGTAATTTCCATCTACACTACTAATCGGATCAAAATAAAATTAACATATTCGTGACCGGACGGACATTCTAAATGATTTGGCTATCTCAGATTTTGTCGCCGTTTAGTTTGAAAAAAAAACTTTCGATTAACTTTAATGTAACTTTTTAACTTTTTGAACGATTTTGCCACAAAACTAATGGCATTCAATCGAGAACGAAGTTTGCGGATGGTGAAAATTTCAACTCGATCCGAGCCTCCGTTCGAACGTTATGGCGAGACATACAAAAAAAAAAAAAAAAAAAAAAAAAAAACAGTGACTAATTTTTCCGGCAGAGTCAAATGGAAACGCTCGCTTCGCTCGCTTAACAAAAGTAATGTTGCCATGGCAACGAAAAGACGCGCGAAGTTTCTAATGCACTGCCACCTAGAAGTAATCAAAATACTTTCGAGGAAGCAGTCTATTATTTGTCAACAAAGAGTTTAAATAGTTTTCCCAAGGAGTCAAGGTCCTCTAGATGGCGGTGGATTTTTTACACACGGGTTTACCCAAATACCTTGGCAATAATAAATAATATTGGAAACATGGCCCTGTGGACAGCGAACGTCGCAAATTTTAAAATTTAAAAAAATGTGCAATGTGGGTCTAGCTATAGCACGTGCTCGCTTATCAACGCGTCCAACTGAGCGTTTCCTAGTTTATTTATTTATTTCATTTTAACGTCAAGATCAGAGTAGTCATCATCATAGGCGCCAGCTCCGTGGGTGTAGCAGGCCCAAGCACCCACGAGATAGATTTGTGTGGGTGCGCATAAGTTCTTGGGTTATATTATAATTATCAATAAGTAATAAAACAAAAAACAAAGAAAACGTCTTTCGTAGATGCAGATGGGCATCCAATCAGAGCAACTTCTTCACACTGCACAGCGGTCAGCTGTCAATGCAGACAGTTTCTCCCACGCGAAGTTTGGGACAGGTTGTAATAGTTACTTAGTTAAAAATAAAGACACTAAAAATAATTTATACGTGGTTTATTTGGTATTTATTATCCTTAAACCACTTATGAATAACAATATGCGTACTCTTATGATTTATGAATACTCGGCAAATCAGCGGATATAAGCTACCACCTCAGTGAGTGTGACCCATTTCGTTTTATTGTTTCGGTATTGCATTCATTCTGCCCACCACTTCATTCTAAAACCAAACGCACTCTAAAAAGCTGAACTTCAAAATGTTCGTCTGCGGCGCCATAGTTGGAGGGCCCTGCCCCCCAAACTTGATCCCTTTCCCACGAATTTACATGGGAGGCCGTTTTTTTCTGGTCAGAGTTGGCAACCCTACTCTACGGGGGGGGGGGCATAGAGTTTGTCTAGTTTTGAGCACCCACAGTCATTCTGAAAAGTTGACGCCCCTGTCTATCATATTTCCCAGGTTTTCAAGTCCCCCTTAGTTGGGGGGTTTTAAAAATAAGGGGTAAAACATGTTTAAATTGGATTTTCCATTTGGAAAAAATTTTGTGGGCAACGCGTTTTTTAAATAAAAAAATGTGAAGTGGTGTACAGGGGTCTCTAAAAGGGGCCCGGGGGTTCCCCAAGTAAAAAAATTTTAAAATTTTTTTGTGTTTCTACCCCATCCTTTTAAAAAAAGGAAGACGGTATTTGTTTGTTCCAAGTTTTTTTTCGATTAATTTTTTTTTTTTTTTTAAAATTTAAATTAAAAAAACAAAAAAAAATTTTTTAAAAAAAAAACCCTTTTCCAAAAAAAACCCCCCTTTAAAAAAAAAGGGGTTTGGGGGGTTTTTTTTAAAACAAGGGGTTTGTTAATTTTAAAAAATTTTAATTTTGGTTAAAATTTTTTTTTAAAAAAAATTTAAAAAAATTTTTTTGAAAAATTTTTTTAAAAAATTTTTGGTTGAAATTTAAAAAAATTGAAAATTCGGTTTTTGAAAAACCCCCCCCAAAAAAAAAAAAACCTTTTTGGGTTTTAACCAAATTTTTTACTTTGGTAAATTAAAACCAACTTTATTTAACAAACTTTTTTTTTAAATAATAAACAATAAAATGGGTTTAATTTTTCTCCCCCCCCTTGTTTGAAAAACAAAAAAAAAAAAAAAAAAAAAAAAAAAAAATTTTTTTTGGAATATGAAACCCCGGTTCCTTAAACCCCAAAATTATATTTTTAAAATTTTGTTTTACCCAAATTTTTGTTTTTAAAAAACCAATTTTCAAATTTAATTTTTTTCCCCCTTTTTTTTAACCCCCCCCCAAAAAAATTTAAAAAAACCCCATTTTGGTTTTTAAAATTTTTGCCCCTTATTTTTAAAATTTTTCCTTTTACAAATTTTTTTTTAATTTTTTTTAACCCATACTTTTGGGGGGGGGGGGGTTTTTTTTTGGGGGGGGGGGGTTAAAAAAAATAAAACAAAAAAAATTTTCCCCTTTTCAAAGGGAAAAAAAAACGAACAAAAAAACAAATTAAACCTAAAAAAAATGAGACAAATTTAAAAATAACCCCCCCCCCCCAAAAATTTTTCGCAACAAAAAAAGTCATACGTGTACCCAACCAAAAATTAAAACCATTTTTTAAATTACTAAATCAATGTTATCGGCCAAAAAACCCCCGAGTTCCCCCCGGACATTTTCATACTTTTGCCCCTAAAGCGTTTAAAACGTCGGTTTAAAACTTCCCATTTATGGCGGTTGCAACTGCCCATTTTGCTTGGCGACTTTTTAAAAAAATTTCTCGGGTCGGGACTTTGGCCCCCAACTAAGAAGTGGAAAGGGCCCAAATGCCCTCCCCCCCCTTCCCAATGTTATCCGAAAATCAAAAAAAATTTTTTCTTTTTGTTACGTCAAAAGATTTGCCCTTTGATTTATTTCGCAATTTTTAAATTTAATCAAAATTTTTTAAAAATCTTTGTAATTTATTTCCATTTTTGGGAAAATATTTTAAAAAAAAACTGAATACTAAGGAGATTCGTACTTTGTTTTTAATAATATTAAAAATGGCCAAAAAAAGGGGTCCCCCCATTTACTGTTTCTGCCTCTCCCAGGTAATCCATGTTAGAAAAATCAAGCCATTTCCATTCCCCAAACTTTTTTTGTCAGAATTAACCCGCGAAAACAGGGTTTAATTTTTCCATTTTTTTTAATTTTTTTAATTTTTTTAAAATAACCCTTTTTTAAATGGTTTTAATCAATTTATCAAACAAAAATTTGTTTTGGGAACAAATTCAAGACAAAAAAAACCCTTTTGGGTTTTTAAAAAATAATTTGTTTAAAAAACAAAAAAATTTTTTTTTTCCCCCCCCCCTTTAGATCCCCACAGATGGGTCCCCGAAATCGGGGTAATTTTCCCCCTTCCCCCCCCCCCCGGGGGTTTCCCCCTGAACCCCCTTTATGGGGGGGGCATTTCCCTAAGGTTTTACCCCCCCGCCCCAAATCCAAATATCAAAGAATTTTTTAAAAGGGTTTAAAATTTTTTTTATGTTTTTTCCAAAAAAATTTTGGTTTTTTTGGAAAAATTTTTTTTCCCTAATTTTACCAAATTCAAATGGAGGTATTAGGTTTTTTAAATCCAAAAATTTTTCAAGGGGAAAAAAAAAATTTTTTTAAAAATAAAAAAACCAAATTTTCCTCAAAAAAAGAAAACAAAAAACCCCCCCCCCCCTTTTGCCCTCATTTTTACTTTTTTTTTTTTTCCCCCAAAATTCTTTTTTGGGACCTTAAAAATAAAAAAGTAAGGGGTTTCCTTTTTTTAATATAATTTTTTTAATAAAATTAAAATTTTGGCCAATTTTGTTTATTTTCCCCCCTTGAAAACAAAAATTTTTGTTGTTTTTTCGCACAAAAAAAAATTTTTTAAATTTTTTTTTTAATTTTGGAAACTTTTAAAAATAGGTTGGTTTAAAATTCCAAAAGGGGAAAAAAGGTTTTTTTGAAAATTTTTTTGGTAAAATTTTTTTTTAAAAGATAGATTTATTTAAAGCCCCTTTTTTAAAAAAAATTTTTGTTAATTTAAAATTTTTTTTTTTAAAACAAAATTTTAAATTATTTTTTTTTAAAAGGGGGGAAAAAACCCCAAACCCCAAATTATTATTTTAAAAAGTTTTTTTTTATAAAATAGAAAAGGGAAAACCCAGGAGGAAACCCCCCCCCCCCCCCCCCCCGGTGTCAAATTTTCCCCTCAAATGGTGAAAAAAACCCCCAACTTAAACTATTCCTTTTTTCCCAAAAAGGCGGTGGGAGAAAATTTTGGGCTGGACTTTGTAAATTTTCCCTTTTTTAAAGATTTAACGTTTTTCCCCATTCCGGGCATAAAGTTTAAAATTAAACCTTTTTTGTATTTTAAAAATAACCTTTTAAAATATTTTTACAAACCCCCAAAGAAAAAAAAGGGGAGGCCCCGGGGGGGGGCCCTTCCCATTATTTTGTTTTTGGCACTCCTTTTAAATTTTTAAAATTTTTTAGTTTTAAAAGTTTTTTGGGGGAAACCCCCCGCCCCCCAAAAAATTAAAATTTTTAAAAGAAAATTTGAAAAAAAATTTTAAACGACAATTTGCCTGTAAATAAGGGGGCCAGCCCCCGTTTCCCCCCCCAGTAAAATTTTTGGCGATGGCCCCAAAAAAAATTTTTTTAATTTAAATATTTCCTTTAAATAAAAAGGGAAAAAGGGGGAAAAATTTAAAAATTTTTTTCCCAAAGGGGAAAAATTTAAACTTTTTTGAATGTTTTTCCTTTTTAAAATAATAAGACGTGGTTCCCCCCCCTCCCCCCAAAAAGGCCTGGGTTTTCAAACCCCCCCGAAGAAAAATTTAACCAAAACTATTTAAATTTGAAAAAAAACCCCCGGGGCCTAGGGGACCCTAAAAATTTTTTGGTTTTAAGGGGTTTTTTAAAATTTCCTTAATTTTAAAAATTTTCACCAAAAACCCAAAATAGGGGGCCCCCCTCCCCCCGAAACTTTTTTTTTCCCAACATTGAAAATTTTTAAAATTTTATTTGACATGATTTCCTTTTTAAACCCCCCAGAGCCCCCGGGGGGCGACCCCCCCCCCCCATTTAGACCTAGCTCGGGGGGGCCCAAATAACCCCCAAAAAAAAAAATTTTAGACAAAAAAAAAAAAGCGTAAAAAAACCCGACCGAGGGGGGGGCGAAAACCCTCCCCCCCCCCCCCAAGGGGCCTTTTAAAATTTTCTTAAAAATTCCCAATTTTCCCTTTTAAAAAAACATGATTTAAAACTTTTAAAACCCAACCGCGGGGCCCAACCGCCCGGGGGCCCCCCCCCCCCCGTTTTTTCCAAATTTTTTCTCGGGGACATGTTTTCAACATTTTTAAATTTTATTTTTTTCCCGGGAACCCCCAAAAAACCCCCCCCCCCCCCCCCAAAGGTTTCTTTTCCTACCCCCATCAAAATTTTTGCCCTAAACCAAAACCAGGGCCCCACTCCTGGGGGGCTTTTCCCTCGCTGTTAAATTCAAAATATGACCTTTCCTTTACCCCCCCCCCCCCCCCCAAAATTTACATAATTTACAGGCCCCCTGACAACACACCCCTTTTTCTCGTCCTTAAGGTCTTTAGGTTTGCTGAACTTTTTACATGGTTTATTAGAAATGAGGTCCCCTGGCTTTCACACAGGGGGGCCCTGGTACCAAAGGGGCCCGATGCCGGAACCTTTCAATCCGCAGGGGGGAAATTCAAATTTCACCCCCCCTTTAGGGTTTCCCCACATTTGGGGGATTGCCCCAAAAATTTTAATTGGGTATTTCTAGCCTTTTTTTAAAAAACCCAGCGTTTACCAAAAAATTTTAGTGTCCTTTTTTTGGGGCCTTTTTCGAACACAAGGGGCCTTTATTCAGTCCCCTACTGGGCCCCCTGCCTGACCTCGCTGACATCCTGCGTTGCTTCTATCCTACACCACGCACCGCACGCCTGGGCCTCGCGACATCGCTGGCACTGTTTTCCCCATCCCTACTGTATTTTAGCCTGGCTCGCTGACACAGCTGACAGCCACGGGCACTCAGTAAAATTTTTTTGCTGCATCACGGGGGGGCCTTCGTGCATCCAACCCTGTGCTTCCGTATATTTCCCTTTGCTTTTACTAAAGCCCTTGGGGCATCGGGACACCCCCAGCTTCTGGGGGGGGGTTTGGGGGGGCAGTAGCCGGGGGGAGGATGGGTGCTTTTTTCGCTTGAAAAAACCATAAATAAATTGCTTGTCTGAACTAATTTTTGGTAAAAACCTAACGATCATTTTTGTACGTTTTTTAAAATTTAACGATTTAAAATTAAAACTATTTCATCATGAGGTTTTTAACGATATTTTTGGAAATAATCTAACGATTTGTGCGAAAAAAATGAACCTGGGCCCCCAAAATAAAAACTGCAAGGCAACATTGGGAGGACTTGGGAACAAATCCCAAAGCCCCCCCCCCCCCCTCTTCTCAGCACACACACGTATGTGTCACCTTTTTGTGTTGGATTTGTGCTTAACGAGTCGTCGCTCAATCATTTTTGACAGCTGGAATCTTTTAATGAAGCGGGCCTAGGTTACAGCTACCCCCCCCCCCCCCCCCCACACACTGAACTAGCAACCAACACTCTACTTTACAACACTGAAACAAACGGATTGAAATGAAGGACAAGCCACGGGTTGTCTAACTAAAACACAACCTAAAATTTACTTAATTAATTTAATTAATTAAAAATTTTCCCCACATGGACTCCCAACAAAAACACAAATTTGGGAATGTCTAAGTTGAATCCTCGAGTAGATTCCTTGGATGCTACTTTTTAATTCATGTACAAATAGTAATGTTTCAGTTTGTTGCTGACCTAGACAACCTGTGGCGTGTCCTACACTTCAATTCGTTTGTTTTATCTGTTATTGTAGTTGGGAGTTGCTAAATGTGTCACACGTGCGCGGCCACTAAGATCGGAAGCGCAGAGGGTCCAAGGTTCATATCCCGGTTATGTCTGGCAATGAAAACTATGTTTTGTTATTGAGTAGGCCTAGACAATAAATCCACATGTGTGTATTTACTTCATTTGTTAATGTAGTGTCTGACTCGGCTGAATGACATTATAGTTGTGTATTCTCACAGACAGCACGGAAGAGAAAAAGTACGGCTCAAAAGTAGTTACATTTTTATCGAAATAATTGAATTTTGAACGGTTTTGGATGTAAACTCCAAAAATGGCAAATTTTGTTACTTGTTTCTGTCTGGTTATTAGAAACATTTTTACAATCTACAACTGTAGGGCTATCCCCTTTCAAGAATATTAATCAATTCCCCTCAACATATGATTGCGGGCTCTGGCTCGTCGCCGTCGGGGACCACCTCCCTCAGCCCTCCTCCCCCCCTTGAACGACGATACGAAAGATGACAAAGACGACAACGGCATAAAAATCTCCCCCCCCCTTTTCAAACCTTACAGTCTTTCCTCCCCTCTCAATAGCTATATGTAGGGTGGGGGCATTTGATCTAACGGTTGACGCGCCCTTTAACCAAATAAAGTTTTAAATACTACCACATTACATTCACATGTATTGTTCCTATTCGTAACTAACGGGAAATGACGATGGATAAATACAGCGTTTATTTTTGAAGCTTTTCTAGAAATACTTCAAAAAATTTTTTTTCTGCGGGATAGATAGGGGCCTACTTTTGGGTACACAAATCAATCAATAAAATCGTTGTTCGTAAAAAAATTATGGATGCTCGAGTTGTAGGTTCGAATCCTGGCTTTTCACTTTTTCCGGGGATCATAAATTTACAAAAAGTTTTGTTGCATAATCTCAAACGAAATTTAATCTCTTTACCATCGTATGAAAAATACATCGTGCTTTGGGCCCGAGTGCTCCGGTCTAGCCCGCCGTATCATATCATACATCACTGTTCACCACGCCCTCAAATACTAAATATTAAAATACTGGGTCATTCATGGGTGTTCAGTGCTCGAAATTAGACAGCAGCCAGAAAACTTGTCGGCAGCCCTGTTAAAATTGAGTAGTTCGATTATTTTCTTATTATTTACCGGGGTGTTTTTGATTTAAATCAGATGATTTATAAAATAAAAATCATTGATTTGCAAAAATAAAAATAATTATAATTATAATAAATTAAATAAATAAAAATAATTTTTGAATTATATTTTCTGAAACGCTTGTGAAAGTATTTGATCGGCTAATCCAACTAGACAAGGTTTGAAACACAAGGTTTGATTTTAACCAAAAAATTTTTTAATCTGATTTTCTTTTTTTAAACTTTAAAAAAAATCATCCATCAAGCGACTAAAAAAAAGACCAAAAAGCGGCCTAAAATAAATTTATAGTCCCCAGTGACATTTTATTATTTGTGCCAAAAGAAGTTCAAAACTTTGGAAAGGTAGCGCCAAAATTGAATTACGTTTTCACACTCGCGCACGACCCGGCACCTCCACCAAAATCATTTTTTCCAAATCTCTACTAGACTCGAAATTTCGGGTACTTGCACACCCCTTCTAAATATGAAATTTTTGATTTTAGGAAAATACACTATTTTCCCGCTATTTTTATGGAGATGATCTGCCTGGAAACCCAAAGGCACCCGAGCCCTGGCCTGTATGTACTGAAAGTCTTTTTCCTTCACAGACAAGAAAAACATTTTCAGATACACCGATCGGGAAAACGCTTCCGGGGCCCCGAGTCACAACAAATTTTTTGACTCATTTTCTCTTTTCATGAAACCCCCAAAATTTACTTTAATTAAAAAACTTTGTCTGTATTTTGTACTTTTTTTTCTTGCTATGATTTTAATTTTTCTTTTTTATACGCAGCTATGCCAGGGGGTTTTCCCCAGTGGGCTTCTTTTTGGGCGATTCCTCTCCCCCCCCCCCCCATAAGATTCCGACTTTAATTGCGCAGCCAATTACAATCACAAATTATGCCATTTTCGATTTTTTTAAATGTGTGTTTTTGGTCTTCTGTAATTTGGTTTGTAATAAGGACACTAATGGCTGTAACTTTCAAACAGACCCTGGGTTTTGCAAAACTAAACTCCCTCCTCAGCCCCTCGGGATAATGTTGACCCCATATATTATAGTTTTCTTCGTTTTATAATGAAAAATACTGATAAAAACCACTACCCCCCCCCCCCCCCAATATGGCTGGTGTAACTGTGTCACCTAGTGCCAAATTCTCCTCCACCATGCTTCGAGTCGTCAACAGGTGTTTCGATGCCTGTTGCTGCCCTGACTTGGGGTAAGAGGGTTTGGTTTTTGGGAAAGGAGGCTCAGTATTAGGGGTGGGGACACGGGGTTGGAAGGGTCCAAAGGGCCCCTGGCTGGATGCAAGGACCCCCTTTTTTTGGGCCCCTTTAATGAACTTCCAAATACAATCCCTATCGTTGTTGGCTCCAGGGCTTTTTTTGCCCTGGGAAACCCGAGTCCAAATTGTTGAGAAGATAAGAAGAAAAATGCCGGGGTTGGTGCGGTGATAGCGGCGTGAAATTTTGACCACACACGTAATACGATGATGGATTAATACCTGACCAAGAGAAGTAACTCAGTGCCTTTGAGGCGTCCTAAACACTGGTCCCGTTTGACAAAACACTGCTGCGTAAGCGTAATCGGCCATTTGTATTTTTATACATATTATGTTGTACTCTTGAATTTCACAAGATCTTTGGCAAGAAGCAGGCGCAGTCATTGGCTGAGCTTGTCAGTCTCTCGCTGGCATGCAGTGGATTAAATCCAAAGAACTTGGCTCAGCAAATACATCAAGCATGCCTTACAGGCCTTCTGTCATGGATTGTAGGTACGAGCTATTTTTTGGTTACATCGAGTTACTTCTCTTGGCGAGGTATTAATGATACGATGAGATAGATATAAATCGTGACAAGAGCATGGAGTTATAAATAATGCCATTGGTACTGGAGGAGTAGCTCTTTAGTCGGCGGTGTACAAGCAAGTTGGCACTTATATCGCCTGACATTTTGATTGTTTACTTTCAACTGACGCATGGTAACCAAGGTAACCTAGGGCTACCACAGTTCATGGTAGCAAAGATTAACCTGATGGTAGTGGGCTACTTGTTCATAACAATCGAACGGCACAAAACCGGGAAATACACATCGGGACTTCTGTTTTTTTTTGGCTAGACCCCACGACCCAAAAAAGTGGAGCGTACACCTTGTTGCGTACCAGAGAATGGAGGACAAAGACATTCAAAACGGTTTAAGGGTGGTTGGGGCATTAATGTCGATGGTTGGGGTAGCAAGTTAGGGGACGCATAATATTTTAATTAATAGGTATGTAACCCCTTTTGTTTAATATATTTTGCGAGTTTGGATCAAATAATTCATAAATAAATCTTTTAAGTGTCTAGTTACCCGTTGATGACATTTTTATTGATCGGGTTGTTTTGTAGTCCTGAAAAAGAAGACAATTTGAAATTTTGAATTTGTTTTCAAAATATGTTTTTAATACATTTTTGTTGAATTATCATTGTTATGTCTGCATCTTTTAAGTAATTTATTTATTGTCCTTTTTAAATCATTTTTTTTTAACTGAATAGTATAGACGTTAATTAAATAAATAAATAAATAAAAATAAACGAGGTCTTTGAAACGTCAACAGAAAAATATCATCAATCGTTGAATATCATCCACTACAAAACACCCCGATCAATAAAAATGTCATTTTAAACCTTAACAAATTTTTTTGCTTTGAAATACGGTCAGCAACCCTTAATTGTAATAATATTAAAATATGAGCAATATTTTTAAGTTAGTTTTTAACATTGTTTAATCTAGTCGTGTGCTCACTCAGTTTAAAGCTGAGATGAAGTAAAAACTATTTTATTTAAATTTCAACATGTCACGTTGACCTTGTGACCATAATCTTCTTTAATTTTTACCTTTACAACGTTTTAGACAGATGTTAGGTCACTTTGGACACCCCAAAAGCATGTTTTGTTTTACTCCCTTGTAAATGGGAATTTTTTAAAACAGGGATAAGACCACACATGCAACAGAAAGACAGACAGACAGACAGACAGACAGACAGAAGACAGACAGACAGAAGACAGATGGGAAAGACAATGGAGATAACAGAGTAAAACCGGTAACAGAAAAGGGAAGGGATAAAAACTTCGGCAGTAAAAAGACGTACACAATAAAACAGCTACAGGGATAAAACAGACGCCCCGCATGCAACAGAAGGCTTTAGGAAAAAAAAAAAAAAAAAAAAACCCCAAAAAAAAATTTCAAAACAGGCTACCAACCCTACCAAAAAAACCCCAAAACAAAGCGTCAAAAGAGGTTAACCCCCCAAACCTGCAACTTTAACAGACCCAGACACAAAACAACGACGTCAAACGAGGTATAAGGCAAAAACAAAATTCCCGACTTCACGTACACAGACAACTACAGACAGCCCACCCCCGACAGGCAAAACAAAACCTTAAAACTTACAGGGGTACACGCTCAGCAGACAGGGCCGGGCAACAGAATTACAAAAACGCGCGGGTCAAAAGACAGCTTAATAAAGGAAAACAAAAATTTCAGCAAACGGCGGGGTAAAAGCCCAACATGGCGACGAAGCGACCCAAAAAAAAGCAAAGCAAAACCCCCTTGGAAACGGGTAAAATCCCATACGCCGCCGGCGGGAAATTTTTTCAAACCCCCCAGATCCAACAACCCTAAGCGGAACCGGCCCTAGGCCCCAAACTGTCCGGGGGGAAATTGGCCCTTTGTCTGGCTCGCATCTTTAAAAGGGGGATTCAAAAAAGTAACTCCAACCTATAAAAAAAAAACTTACCCCCAAAAAAACTTCTTGGGAAAAAAGACAACCTTGGCCTCCCGGAAGACCCCGCACGGCAATGCCAACAAAATTTTACAAAGCGGACGCCGCGAGGAGGGCCCTTAATCCGGGTTCCCAACCCTGGCTTCCTTTTCCCGCCCCCCCTCCCCCCCCCCTTTTCTAAAGGCAAAACCTTAAAATTAAGCGTACCAAATAAAAACAAACCCCAAAAAAAAACAGACAGGTATAAAACAAAACAAACATGAAGACACGGCAATACAAAAATCAGACCCAAAAGAACAACAACATTCAAAAAGACAGGCATAAAACAAAACAAAAATTGAAGCTTTCAGCAGTACACAAAAACACAGACGAAGAAAGGCAGCGTCAAACAAAGGAAAGAAAAACAAAAATTTACAGACTTACGGGAGATACAAAAAGACAACAAAAACAGAACCAAAAAGGCATAAGCAAAAAAACATTTACAAACTTACAGCAGATACACAACAGAAAAAGAAGAAAAAAACAGTCACAAAAGCGGGTTAAAAAACCAACATTTGAGTTGGCGTCACAGAAGTCCAGCGAAAAAACAGTAAAAACGGTATAAAAAAACAAAAATTGAAAACTTCGGGAACCGCTCCCACAGCGCACCAGACAGGAAGACAAAAAAACAGACAGCACGGCAGATCCGCCCCATAAAAGCGACGCGGGCCCCCTCAAACCCCCACAAAAAAAATTGACAGGTTTTTAATCAAAAAGTAAAAAAAAAAAAGAAGGATAAAAAAAAAACTTGAAGACTTAACGCGTACAAAAACATTCAAAACAAACGTCAAAAAGACAGGGATAAGAAAAAAATGGGGCTTCGGCGGTACACGCCCAGCAGAAGGGCCCGTTAAAACAGAAGGTTTTTAAGAAAAAAAACATTCGCTTAAGGGTAACGACTCCGCTAGCCGAAGCCAAAAAAACTTTCAAGGCTCCTTTTAATCCAACCCCGAAGGAATTTTGTAAACAAAGGGGTTTTTACAAAATTTTATTTTTGTAAGGTTTTAAACGGAAAGAAAATGTTTTGGGAGCTTAAAAAAAAAATTAAAAAAAGCAATTTTTTCAAGAGACGAGCCGTTTTAAAAAGAATATAAACAAACCTTTCTTCAAATGCAAATTTTTTTAAAATGACGAAAAAAAAGGGTCCGGGGGTTTTGGAAAAAAAATTTCCCTAAGCAGGGCCAGGGGTTTGACCTCCAGAAATTTTTCTTGTTTTGGATTTAATCCCGGGTCAGGGGGGTTTCCCGGTTTCCTCCCCTAAAAAAACGAAACCAATAAAAAATTTTTAAAGCCTTTTTTATTCGGCGTACCCGTGGGTTTGGGAATGGGCCAAACCCAAAAAAAACCCTTTTCCATAAAAAACTTTGTTTAAATTTTATTGTCCGGGTAACAAAGGGTTTTAGGTCGTGTTTTCGTAATTTAAAATTTTTAATTAATTAAGGTGGGGAGCTTTAAAAACAATTTTAAATAAAATATTTAAATTTCTTTTTTTTACTTTTAACTCCCCCGGAAACCCCAAAAACCGGTTAAAATTCCTGGCTTTTCAAGCCTTTTTTAATTTTTTATTTTTAAACAATAATTTATTTTGTTTTTAATCTGGGGAAAAAGGGGAAAATTTAAACAGAAAAACGTTTCGAAGGGTTTTTCTGCTTGTTTTTTGAAGAACCCTATTTTAATTTTTTAAAATTTTTCTTTTTATTTTTTTAGGGGGCCTTTTTAGCCCCCCCAAAAAAAAAAAAAAAAAAAAAAAAAAAAAAAAAAAAAAAAAAAAAAAAAAAAAAAAAAAAAAAAAAAAAAAAAAAAAAAGGGGGGGGGGGGGGGGGGGGGGGGGGGGGGGGGGGGGGGGGGGGGGGGGGGGGGCCCCTTTTGAAAAAAAAGAAACCCCGGGGGGGCCCAAAAAGGTCAGGGTTTTTTGGGGCCCCTTTTAAAAGGGGTTTTGGGAAAAAAAAAACCCCCAAAAGCCCTTTCTTTTTCTTTTAAAAAAAGGGCTTTTAAAAAAAAAGGATTTTCAAAAGCCCCCTTTTAAAAAGGGGCCCCTTTTTTTTGGGGCCCATTTAAAAAAGTTTGAAAGAAACAAAAACCCCCAAAACTTTTTTTTAGGCAGATACACAGACATACATGCAGACAGACAGACAGACAGACAGTCAAACAGACAGGCTATAAGACAAAACAAACATTGACAGACTTACAGGCAGTACACAGACATACATGCAGACAGACAGGCTATAAGGCAGTAAACATTGACAAACTTACAGGCAGATACACAGACAGTCATACAGACAGAGAGACAGACACAGTCAGTCAAACTGGGCCCGGGGTAAAATTGGCCCAGAGCATGGCTCTGCTAATCGTAAAAGGCGATTCAAGAGAAAAAGTCCACCTCGCAAACATCAGCTAGAAAGAGCGGAATATCTTACTCCCCGAAACTAGAGGCGAGCTCTGGCAATCGTCGTCGGGGACCTTGCCCCCTTCCCTTGACGACCCCCCGGCGACGATGACAATGACACGACGAACGATGACAAAGACGATGACGACCGCGACGTGAGAAATCCCCCGTCCTCCCCTTACCCGTGGCTGGTTCTGACCAGCATGGGCCCCTCCTCCCCACCCCCCCTTAGGCTAGAGTGGTGCATTATGACCTAATGGTTGAAGCGTCCTTAATCCAAATAAATAAACCAAAACAGACAGGCTATAAGACAAAACAAACATTGACAGACTTACAGGCAGATACACAGACATACATGCAGACAGACAGACAGACAGACAGCAGTCAAACAGACAGGCAGTAAGACAAAACAAACATTGACAGACGTACAGGCAGATACACAGACAGTCAGGCTGGCAGACATGCAGACAGACTGAAAGACATGGCCTCTATTCTATAACTCCAACCAAATTTGATATGTACATTTTTGTCGATAATCAATTTGGTTGTTGTTCGAGGTCGAAAGGAATGGGATTTTTTTCGTAATTCAAAATGTTTACGTTAGATTAGAGAAAATGGTTGGGAGCCTTGAAGAAAACCCACCTTAAGTAAGAGCCTACTCCTAAGAGTCATGTGCGTTCCCTTTTTACATGAAATTATACCATTCAAAACTCATTTCTTTCATTCTGTCATTTCGAAGATGACAGATGGATAAAAGTGTGTGGCTCGTTGGTCTTGTGGTTAGCGTATCTGCTTCCAATGCAGAAGGTCCAGGGTTTGATTTTTGCCAAAGTCAGAAGTTTTTTAACTTCTGATTTGGATTTAAGTCCATCAGTTCTTGTCTTAGGAGTTTGTAAACGGTGACTTTAGAGCCGTCCTAGCAACGAAGCACATAATAAATTCAAAGTTGTTCTGAATCGGCCTTGTTGATTCTGGCGTTGATCCGTGGGTGTTCGCACTGTCCATACCACTGATTGCTATATTTCCTATTAAAAATATCGATCTTTGGTTGGTTATCCCTCACTTCTCGATTGCGTCGGGGCCTACAGGGTTGGCTAGGTCGCTTTGATTTACTGTCCCCCACTGAAAATCAGTTATATAACTGAGTGGGTAGACTCTAAATCCAATTTATTTATTTATTTTATTAAGATGACTTGACTGCGATTTATTTGTTCACATTTGGCCGACTGCACTGCCATGTGAATCATACAGAAACCGAGATATAAATTCCTAAAGCGCTTTGCAATGCAAAGCTTTGTTCTTAAATTTATCTTCAAAATGACCGAATGAAATAGTAGAGTGTATGATTTCCAATCTGGGAGAAATGAGTTTTAAATGGTATAATTTCATGTAAAACGGTAATGCACGGGACTCTTAGGGGTAGCTCTGTTTTCTTCGAGAACACTATTTTCATTAGTTTGAGAAAGTTTACATCTGGTTGTGTTTACGTTTAGGCTGGGGCCTATCTCCCGCCATTTTCCCTAATCAAACATAAACAAATTCCGTTGAGCGAAATAATCGCATTCCTTTCGACCTCGACCACCACCAACCAAATGTATTGCCGACGAAAAAGTACAATCAAATTCGATTGGAGTTATAGAATCGAGGTCCAAGGAAACGCAGAAATTAACCATTTAACCGAGGGATAAAAAACAAAATCATTATGCATTTAAATGTGCCAAGTACACACTATTCAGTCCAGTCTGTAACCATTTTCAATGTGAAATTGAATAAGATAGCGGTACAATGTCAACGTGACATGTTGAAATTTCATTTAATTTTATTGTACTCCATCCCAGGTTTTAATTGAGAGGTCACACGACTAGATTAAACAATATTGCAAATAAAACAACTATATTAATCATATTTCAATATTATTACTAAATGGGGATCTTTTAAAGCTTCACCACCAGAGAGCAGCACAGAAACATGCGGTCTAAACCAACATGGCTGCTGTATGTCAACACAAGCTACATTCACATTAATTTTGACACACGGTTTTTAAGAGCTTAATAACATTTATATTAATGTTATATTATCATGTTCACGCCAAGGTGGACCTTCCCGTTACCGGAGAAACGATCGGAATTGAGGATTTAACAATAAAGTCAAATTGTTTTTTTGCAAGGTTCACAGAAACTCCGCTAGGGTATTCAACTTTAGTTCTCTATCTAGACTAGTTTAAAAGGCTGTGAGCAACAAAAGACTGAGAAGACGCAAAGGTCAGTGGCCCTAGTGACAGCTACTGTCTAGACTAGGAGTCAAGCATAGGCTAGGCATAAGTGGGACCAACAACTATTAATGTT